>CM072997.1:78458779-78943779 GCA_037038555.1 Rhynchonycteris naso
CATTGTCCCTGATAACGCTCTTCCATCATCTTTAGATCTTGATGAAAGTGTTCTCCCTGCTCATCACTAACAGCTCCAAGATTATCGGGAATCTTATCAATGTGACTGTTCAGGAAGTGAATCTTAACACTCATGTTACATCCAATGTCACAGAAAGCCAACAGCATCCTTTGAACCAGAAGTTCCTAGTTTTCTGCTTTTTTTTTTTTTTTTTTGCCAAGGACATTCTTTGTAATTGCCACAAAAGACTGCCACACTGCTTTCTCCTTCTTATTCATCTTGCTGGCAAATTCTTCATCATGTATGAGGGTTCGAATTTGAGGTCTATCGAATACACCTGCTTTTATCTTCTCGAAAGACAAAGCAGGAAAAGCAGAAATAATATGTTGAAAGCATTCACTTTCTCTATTCAAAGCCTGAACAAACTGCTTCATTAAGCCAATTTGATGTGAAGTGGGGGGAAAATGATCCTGTCTCAATTAACTACAGGTTCATTCACAATATTTTGATCCCTACTTCCAGAGTTTCATGTTTCGGCTATTCCTTCTGTGTCCAGTGTTTCTCCCAAGCTTGGCTGTCCCACAGACACAGAAAACAAGGACAATTTATAAAACCTCTCTGTTATCATAGCAGAAAATTGACCATTTTAAGATCCACACAAATGATCCAGTTATGCTCCTCATACTTCAGAAAGTCGAGGACAATTTTTATGTCATTATAATCTTCTCACAGATGAGTTGAATAACCAATTGGATCCATGGCATAAACATTACCGTTGTGTAGGAGAACACATTTCAGACTCCGTTTAGAGCTGTCAAGAAATAGCCGCCATTCTGTTGGACTGTAAGTGGTAACATCTTAGCTGGCTGAGAAGAATACTGATATCATGACAGTAAACAAAGTGTTTGTCTTCGGAAAAAAAGTCCACAAAACTTTGTTCATGCTTCCTGAAATGGGATACTTTAGCTGACTGGTGAAGTACATTCTGTTCTTGAAGCCTGGAGGCTAATAACTCAGCTGCTTTCTTTGATAGGCCCAAATTTCTTCCTAAGTCATTCAATTTGGGTTGGCTAAACTGCTGGGGGTTCATGACTGCTTGGCATCAGAAGAAGATCCTTCAGATTCTACAACCATTTCCTCATACATCTTATCAAAATATACTTGACCACCATGTTTACTTTCTTCATCCTTAAAAGAAATAAAACCATTAAAAACTGGAACTGGGAGTGTCTCAGAGTGTGGGATAGGTTGTATCGCTGAAGAAATATTAGGATATGTGATCATATGCTGTTTTTTCTTGTCGATGCCCTTTATACGGATTAGACAGAAATAACAGTCACTGTTGTGGTCCTTACGTTCATGCCAAAGCATGGGAATATCAAAAGGCGTTCCTTTGTGTTTTCCTTTTGTCCAGTCATGAAGTATTTCCTCACAATTATGACACACAGTATGAAGAGCCCAATTCTTGTCTTGATTTTCAAGGGGAACTTGAAAATAGGCAATATCACATGTGTCACAAATGATGAAATATTGTGCCTTTGACATTGAAGTGTATAACAGCCACATATAGAACAGAAGGTGACAGGACTATTCTTACGTTTACGCCTACTCAAAGAAGCCATGATTCAATCTTAAAACAAAATAAGAGGGTGTTTTAATCACCTAAGAATTATTTACATTTAAAAACAACTATAGTTATGTAAAAGTGATGTTTGTAAAACATTAATTGCCTTGTGGTTATGTTCAATCCAAGAGTTGTTGCCCTTTAACTTCAATTTAAAAACCAATGCATGCCATTAGCTGTAACAGAAAGAAATTAAAATTGCATAAAAACTAGAGCATGCATCAAAATCAAATTTTTGATTTAGAATTAGCAATGCAGAGATATATAGAAACAGTTATAAAACCTCATGCAGCAGAAACTGAAAAAAAATTGTTTCCAGTGTAATGAACATATTTTGTCTCTCAGATGCACCACTATTTTATATATTTATTCATTTATTGATTCAAGAAATATTCAATAAACACCTTTCATGTACTCAGAACTGAGTTATGCTTTAAGGATACACATAAAAATAAGGCTGATTCTTTCTTTACAGTCCAGTTTAAGCACCAGACAGAACACTGATGGGATAGAACACCAGACAGAAGCCCAGACGATGAATTAATGAGGCAATTCCTGGCACGTGTTCCTTGTGTGTGGGTAGGACATGTCTGTAGGGCTGAAGTCGGTTGGTATGAATGGAACCAAGAGTGAGTGAGGAAAAGAAGAAAGCAAAGTATTAAGTTAGAGAAATAGGCAGATGTGATGGTGGTGGAGGTGAGAATGTTTTGGAAGTAAAACATTTTTAGATCAGAATTCTAAAAAAACACCTGACTAGGTAGTGGCACAGTAGATAGAGCATTGGACTGGGATGTGGAGGACGCAGGCTTGATTTCAGGCTTATCTGGCTTGAGCACAGGCTCACCAGTGGGGTCACTGGCTTGAGCGTGGGATCATATACGTGACCCCATGGTCATTGGCTTGAGCCCAAGGTTGCTGACTTGAGCAGGGGGTCACTTGCTCTGCTGTAGCCCCCTGGTCAAGGCACATATGAGAAAGCAACCAATAAACAACTAAGGTGCTGCAACAAAGAATTGATGCTTTTTATCTCTCTTCTTTCCTGTCTGTCTGTTCTTATCTGTCCCTCTCTCTGACTTTCTGTCTATGTCAAAAAAATAAAAGTTCTAAAAAGAACGCATACTGTTTGTTTTCACAATTTTAACAGTCTTAATTTTCTTTTTTAGCACATCTGTTAGGTACAAACAATGTACTAGAAATTTTAAAAATTTTATCTATTTATTTTAGAGAGGTGGTGGGGGAGGGGTCTAGAAAGATAGAAGGGCTTGGGGAAGAGCAGGAAGCATCAACTCCCATATGTGCCTTAACCAGGCAAGCCCAGGGTTTTGAACCAGTGACCTCAGCATTCCAGGTTGATGCTTTATCCACTGCACCGCCACAGGTCAAGCAGAAATATTTTTTACATGCATTAGCAGTATTATTCATGAGAACTTTGCAAAACAGATATTATTATCCCCATTCAAATTTGGGAAAACTGACTCTTGGGGAGGGAGGCCAAATACTTGATCTAAGTTGATGAAGATAGCATGTAACAAAACTAGGATACAAACCATGGAAATCATAGGTAAAAGTCCATGTTCCTTCTACTGCTTTTTGCAACCTGTAGACAGCTTCAGGTTGCCTTTATTAGCATTTAACTAGGACCTGTACTTGGTGATTTCAGGTTACAACCCATTTAGTTAATGCAACAGAGAAGGATTCATCTTGCATGTATTTTCAAGTTTGAGTTGTCTTGGAGCTTAGGTTACTAATATTAGAAAGCTTACATGTTTCAAGAAAGTATGATTCAGCTGGCCTTTAGCAGATATGACTCAACAGATATTAATCAGAAAATATTCTGAGTATCATAGGAAATTTTAAAAAATGAAGTTTTACTCAACCGATACTTTTCCATCTATTGGTACTCCCAATAAAATTTCTACTTGTACTTAGGAAACCTTCCTTTATTTTATTTAGCATGTCCAACATTTCAGTTGTGGGGACATGATGACCTCTATTTCTTAGTAAATAAAAATGATTATTGGAGAAAAAATTTTTGAAGATATTTCAAACGGTAAATTCCTTTGCTCTAAGTTCAGCATATTCTGAAAGGAAAAAAGCTAAAGAAATGATGGTAGATTAGAATGAAGAAAGCATTCTTCTAGCATAGTAACTGTGAGTAACATCTTAGGCACATCTGAAGATTCTGTATACAGAAAGAAAATATGGGTAGGGGTTCCTAATTAATCCCCCCTTAAAAAATCCCTAAGTAAATTTTATAGACAAGAAAAATATCAGCAAAATTATACTGGAACTTTGAAATTTTTAACTTTTAAAATTCAATTAAAAAATTTTTTTTTATCAGAAAGATTCCAAACTCTGTGAATTCTTTATCATTCCAACTTATAGTACTAGAGGTGGGGGAGTAAATGTAAAGGGTTAAGTATAAGATAAATTGTAACCCTCATTCTCTGCTGGTAGGAATGTAAACTGGTACAGCCATTATGGAAGGAAGTTTGGTGGTTCCTCAAGAAATTAAGAATAGAACTACCTTATGACTCATCAAACCCTCTGCTGAGTATCCAAAAAACTTGAAAACATTGGTATGCAAAGACACATGCACCTCCATATTCACTGCAGCATTATTCACAGTGGCCAAGACATGGAAACAACCAAAGTGTCTCTCAATAGAGGACTGGATAAAGAATATGTGGTACACACACACAATGGAATACTACTCAGTATAAGAAATGATGACACATTGCCATTTACAACATGGATGGACCTTGAGATCATTATACTGAGAGAAACAAGTAAATCAGAAAAAGCTAAGAACTATATGATTTCACACATAGGTGGGATATAAAACTGAGACTCATGGACATAGATAAAAGTAAAGTGGTTACCAGGGGGAAGTGGGAGGGAGGAAGGAAGTAAAGAGGGACAAATATATGGTTATCAGGATAGGAGGTTGTGGGGGAAGGTGGTGGGAGAGGGGAGTAAAGAGGGTTGGATGTATGGTGACAAAAAGTAATTTGACTTTGGGTGATAGGTACGCAACATAATCAACAGTTCAAATACTATAGAGATGCTTACCTGTACTCTTATTAATCAATGACACCTCATGAAATGTAATTTTTTAGTAAAATTTAAAAATATTATTTCATTTTAATTTCTGAGAGAACTAAGAAAAACTTTTAAAAGATAAAATTCCCTTTTCTTTATGAATGCACTTTAATTTTTTAAATGATCAAAACCATAGCATTGCAAATAAATGGAAAAGTGAATTTTATCATAAAAGGTTCTGACTAACTTTCAGGTGAATACAGAAGTATGGAATCTCAGGAAGAACATTTATTACCATGTAGAATGTAGTCTCTGGATGGTGGGTGATCCCATGGATGTTGCTGAGATTGTTTACAGAGCATTTATAAAATAAAGAGGTTGTTTACAGAGTATTTATAAAATAAAGAGGAAATCAAATTCAGAACTCTGAGAAACAATAACAGTTAAAGGGAGAAGGAGGGACAAAGAGGATGAGCCCTAAAAGATGGTAAGAGAGATGGCTGGGGAGATGGATGAAGACCCAGCAACAAATGGTTGTGAAAGCCAAGAGATGGAGAGCTTCAGAAAGCAGTAGTGTCAAGAAACACTGCTATTGCATAATAGCTAACTGCATGTGACATGAGTAAGTCATTGTTGACCTTTAGAGATGTGACCAGGTTTCTCTGAGAGAGTTTGCCCTTACTTTAACAACTAGCTTTTTATTCACTGCCCTAAGGATCTTTACAAGCATCAGCAGTTATAATAAATATTTAATGTCTGAGTGGAAACAATTTCTCATTATGCTATAAATTAAAGACATCACTCAAATGATTGTATATCAATCTACTACATAGATTATTCAGTTAAATATTTTCATCTTTGGCTAATTTATTCTAATTATTTATTAGGTATTAATTTTCTACCTCAATTTAAATATTATTTAGATTATTGACTTCTGGAGTCCCTTGCACTTAGCAACAAATGTTTAATTCATAGCGAATACCATATATCCACATCTGCTCCTGTTTCCTCTCTGTGTCTATCCAGTGGGGCTGCCATATACCCTCATTCAATTGCTTGATGCAAGGCTTGCAAACCTTCTGGGATGTCCATCTGACTCAATTATGATTTTTTTGACCCTAGTCTTTAACTGGGTAAAGACATTCTTTCCTAATGTTTTCTCTTTTTCATCCTACTGAATTCACATCCTTCAGCCTTCCTCTTTTCTAAAATTTTTCCTGTTCACCCTAAATTGCTGGCTATTTCTATCTTTATTTCTCTCCTCATCCTTCTTCCCTTTTCACCTTTCTGTGTTGCCTTCGTTATTTCCCTGATCCTGTGCATTACCCCAATAGCAATTTTTAATCTTAAAAGTTACAAAATAAATGGAACAAGTCATATTAATATCTCTAACCCTTGTGAGATTCAAATTCTCTTTAGGATCTCCATTAGCTTAAATGTCTACCATTTTCTAAGTAGACTTGCTCGTCATTAAATGCCAGCATTAAAGATAAGTTAAACTCATTTATTTTATTATTTTACCATTTTAATTATTTATATTTAAATAATATTCCAACTATTTTTATAGCAATTGTATAATAGTTGAGCTACATTTTGGGGTAAAAATCTTGGCTAAGATTGCTTTAGAAATGAACTATTTCATTTTTAACATGATTTCTAAGGGAAAAATGTGTGCTGAGTTCCTAACAACTGATTAACAAATTAAGTTTTGGAATACATCTGTTAGCCAGGAACTACCTGTAATTAGAGCGGTAAATCTGCTGGGAAAAAATCAGATAGGTGAGCCAAGATTCAGAAGCTTGTGCTGTGATAAGAAAGCTAGTGTATAAATAATGTTACTACTTCTAAGTATTTTCATACACATGCACTCATCTGAGTGTCATAACAACCTTGGTAACTAAGCAGGGCAGCATTTTGTATTATCCAAAATTTTCAAATGAAAAAAGTGACACAGAAAGACCAAGTTACTTTCCCAAATTCAGACAATTCCTAGATGGGACTAAGTCTTTTAATTTAAAGCTTTTCCCACATGGCTGCCTTTTTTATTGGGGTTTGTTTAAGAATTTAATTGGAAACCAAAAGGTTTTGCTACTGCTAAAGAAAATGCTTAAAAGCCACTGCACTAAATGAAAATAGCCAGCATGATTTTCCAGAATTGGGGTGAGAAGTCAGGCAGAGATATTACTCCCTAGCATCCATTACATAGAAGAAAAACCTTTCTCCCTAATGTAATCATAATTCTGAAAATAGAAGTGTGAGAAAGTAAACACTGAATTCCTACTATGAGCTAAGCATTTTGCTAGACTTCATTTCATTTAATCTTTCTGAAAACCTTATGAAATAGTAGTATTCTTTCCATTTTACTGTCAGGAAACAAAGGCTCAGAAAGGTTATGTAACTTGCCCATGGTGAAGAGCAATGCAGTGATTTAGCTAATGCCATAACCAGTGCTCTTCTTATTTAGTACTCAGGCTGGCTGGACTAATTTTCTTTGGGGATGCATTGTTATACTCTGGAATATTAAAAAATATATATATGCACACTTTTTTTCCCCCAACCCACCTGGATAGACAGGCTGCTGCACTGTACAACTTCAGGTGGTAATAAGGGGTCAGGGGTTATCCACATAAAGTCTGTGTGAATCGTGTCCCCTGGAGCTGGGCTGTATGCGGCCTGCACAGATACTCACAGAGGCTTTAGGAAAATTCCCAAACCATGAAATTGCTATAAATGTAGGATAATTTTTAGTTGAGATTGTTCATAACTTTGTGTATGAGCTTGTTTGGTTTTGACATTTATTAGTTAGTTAACTAGATTACTGTGTATCAATTTTGATTTGATCCACAAAAACGAGACTTATCACCGGTTAAAAATACAAAAAATTAAATAGGCAACTCTTAGAAGACAAGAGATATTAACTTTAGTTTTTTTCACAAAATATCATGTAGGGATATGGTAATTCTTGAAATATTTCTTTCTAGACACTACACCTCCCCTGCCTCTCCTCCTCCCCATGCAACTCAAGGGAGAATTCCAACATGGCTCCTTTATTTTATATTTTTGTCTTTTGCCTTATGGCTTCTAAATCTAAACTTTATAAGAGTGTTCTTAGTTTCATTATAAGCCATCAATCTCAAAACATGTATGGCTCATTTCTGGCTTGGGGACTATATACTGTGTAAATTGGGACAGGGTGGGAATAAGAACATCTTTTCCAGTCAGACCCATATTCTCATTGCATACTTCACAAGGCACAGTAATCTTCAAAAGAATATCATTGTCTCTGTTTGAAACAGGGAAAGACCTGACATAGTCAGGTTCAGCTATGACAAGAGAAATTTGTGGGTTGAGATTCAAATATGTCTATTAAGAATACATAGAATTTGAATAAATGGAAAGAAAGAGATGTTTGAGGCAGAACATGATCAAATTATAGGTTCAAAGGAAAGGATTTGCAAGATGTGTTTATAAAACTGTGAGAAACTGCTCTTTATCTTGAGTCGGCATTTCTTATGAGTTAAAACTAGAAAGTTAAATTAGGGTCTAATTTCAGACTACCTTATATGTTGGGTTACTATAACTAATAGCAACTAAAAGCTACTGAATGAACTGGACACTGCTCTAAATACTCTACATGTTTCAAATCATATAGACTTCATGATGAATGTGTAAGTTCGATATAATTATTATCCCCATTTTACAAATTGTAAAACTGAATTTTAACTAAATTAATGATCTGGTTAGTAAGTAATAAAGTCAGAACTTAAGAATTGTAGAGGCATCAAAAGATTTGAAAGAAGAAAGTGATATACTGTAGTTAAAATAGGGCTATTGGAATATTTATTCATTTGGTAGAGATGATCAGATTGAGTCAGATGAGAGAAAGGCAGAGAAGCTATCAGGGAGGCAATCTCAGGACCTCGGCATGCAGTATGGAGAGGCGGCAAAAGGGACAAACCTGTGTTTGATGTGGGCTGATAAAGAAGAGAAATGAGACAGAAATCTAAGGTCTCATCTGGGAGAA
The DNA here is from genome assembly GCA_037038555.1 of Rhynchonycteris naso. Taxonomy (NCBI): domain Eukaryota; kingdom Metazoa; phylum Chordata; class Mammalia; order Chiroptera; family Emballonuridae; genus Rhynchonycteris; species Rhynchonycteris naso. The sequence goes on from CM072997.1 coordinate 78,467,470, forward strand.
TTGTAGAAGAAGCAATATTAAAAGGTAGGTAGGTGGGGGAAGCTCTGAAGGCAGTAGTACTACTGATGATGGTAATCAAGTTGGAATTAAATATGAAAATATTAAATGGCAGAAGTCATACAAGGATTTTCAAAAAACAGTAAGTGCTATAGTAGTTGGACGTAGGTCTTGAATCATTGCTTTAATATGATTGGAGCCCTACAGTGACCAAATTGGACCCCTATTCTGCTAAAATAATTGTAAATAATTGACCAAAAGGCTCACTAGAATTTTCTTTCATATATTTATGTATGTGTATATTTTTTGTACCTCTGCTTCAAAATCTTCCTTTCTTTTTTATTTTGCCTATGGAAGGCTCCTTTGCAGAATTATGGCTTTGACTTCAATGCTCATATCATATTCTATACATGCTGCTACAAGAGCATTCATGAGGTTTTGTTGTAATATACTGCTCACAGAAATTAGGGGATATTTCAAAATGAATATGAAGAGATAAAATATCCCCTAAATTTTGTGAGCAGTATAGCTTTTTATCATGACTATGTGCTCACTAAACTCTGTGCTCCTTAAGAGCAGGAATTGCATCCTAATCATCTTTATAGTTCTAGCACAGACCTGAGCAGCAGTAAATGCACAATAAATACTTGTATAATGATAACATACTTGTTACAACATGGGTAAATGGAGTCCAAAGAAGTCTGTTGTGTGACCTAGTTAAATTGGGCTCAAGTGTTTGTTGCTAGACAGTGTTACAAAGTAAAAAAAAAAAAAAAAGATGTATAAGGTAATTCTATGATAGAGGTGGAAATGGGAGTGTCCTTCAAACAGTATCATAGCTCTGATTTGTTTAGTCAGGCTGACTTTTTAAAACATTTTAGATAGTTTAATGATTCATTTTGTTTCTCTTGGGGCACAATTAATTATTACTCTCTGACATATAGCCTTTCTTTAATATAGGACTTAATGGACTATATGTATCTATGTGTGTAATATATAGTAATATATGTAAAATATCTTGTAGAATATTTAGGACAGTGCCTAGCACAGACTAGGTTCTATATAAAGTTAAAGGAAGGCATAAAGCAATGTAGATCAAATTAGAATTTTAAAGACTTTTTGTATTGTATTACTTAGGGTAACTTTTTTGTTTCTGTGACAAACACATCTGAAAAATATTGATGACTTAATAAAAGTTTCTTCTTGCACATGAACAGTCCCATGTAGATGTTTCTATTTGGTGCTTAGTCTTAGACATGATCTTTCTGGAATAGAGGATCCCTTTACCTATAACTCTGCCCTTCTCCAGGGCCTCCTGTTTGTCTGGATTTAGCTTGTTGATGGGGGAGATAAAAAGAGGGTGAAGAAGATACACTCACTTCTTTCCTCCTTATCCCCAAAATGACAAGTCTACTCAAATTCTGTTGTGAGATCTAACCACCTGACCATGTCAACTGAAAGGGAGAATAATGATTCTTCTCTAGCTGTGTGCATACAAGGAGGAGGAAAAATGCATTTGGTGAAGAGCTGACCAGTCTCTCTCAGTTCTGGTCCCACTCTTAGAATACACATCTCTGCCCCAAAGAGACAACCCAAAAATCCATCTAATAAACAAAAGCTTAAAATCTAGAACCTCCCGATGAGATGCAGTTATAATCTGAAGACAAGTAATCTGTGCTGCCTCCTACCACCCACCACCTCTGCTACCTATCACATAATGGTGGGAGATAGAGGGTAACTGCAGTACAAACACCCATTTGAAAAAGGCAATGATGAGAAACTCATAGGATTTGGGCCGTCATTATTTTAATAATGAAATCCAGCTGGGTTGTGAAGTACATTTGTTTTCTCACTAGAGAAATTCCTTCATTATCCTTGATTACACATTCTGGAAGATTTTGTCCCCCTTTTTATTATTCCCCTTGGTCCCTGATGCCCGCAGTCTTTGGGAACATTTCTATATTCACCCTGGCTATGTGTGAAGAGGGTGTTAGACAGCATGCTCTCATTGGGTGTTAGATAGTGTGCCCCTATTCCAGGATTCCTAGTGTTGGGCTTCTTTGAAGTTGCAACAGTTACTTTGTTGTATTGTGTGGGTTATTTTTTGAGGGTGGGCAGTGCATGTCCACATACATTTACTAAATATTTGACCTTTTTTTTTTTTTCATTTGGTTCTATGTGCCAGTAATTACAATTCAAATCCTTTTATTTATTTACTGTTTTATTTCTTTGCTTCCTCAACCTTCTTCTTCTCTACCTTAACTTAATAAGGGCTTAGGTAGGGAGATAGCATGGTTAATTTTTGTTACAAGACTGAAACACTTTATTTAACTACAAAAGTCTTACTGGATATTTGATGTTCATAGTTTTGTTCAAACTTATTTGTCTTACTATTTGGGTGTCTAGAAATAAACATCATTTTTACCTAAGTACAACGCTCAACTCTTTTATTTTCTTTAATTTCTACCTGGGACTAAGCTGATTCTTACCTGAAGTCATCTCTTTCTTATAATACCAGCCCATAATATTCTGTTATTTTCCAACATCCTTAAAAGCTGTAGTCTTGGGTGGGAAGCACATATTCTGTCTCTCGAATTTTAAGTTTTTTTTTTTTTTTAGAGGGAAAGAGAGAGTCAGAGAGAGGGATAGATAGGGACAGACAGACAGAAACAGAGAGAGGTGAGAAGCATCAATCATTAGTTTTTCGTTGCCGCTGCAACACCTTAGTTGTTCATTGACTGCTTTCTCACATGTGCCTTGACTGCAGGCCTTCAGCAGGCTGAGCAACCCCTTGCTGGAGCCAGCGACCTTGGGTCCAAGCTGACGAATTTTTCCTGGAGCCAGATGGGCCCACAGTCAAGCTGGTGAGCTCTGGGTCTCTAACCTGGATCCTTCCGCATCCCAGTCCGATGCTCTATCCACTGCGCCACTGCCTGGTCAGGCTCGAATTTTAAGTTTTATCAAATATTTTCCATAGTATAATGTGAGTTTCCAACTTCCCAACCTGCTGTATCTATTTTCTTGACTTCCAGTTTTGACTTCCAAGTTAAGCCAACATCATACATTTCAAATTTGTTGTTACAGCAGAACCCTATTCGTGGGAAGAATTTCTGTTTTAAGTGGAGTGAATAATGTTAGTTGTTACAACAAAAACCATGAAATTTTCAGTAATTTAAAGATTTATTTCTTGCTATTCTATAGCTCTGCTAATCAGATGCTCCACCTTTTTTCTTTCGGGAATGATTCACTCCAGCAGAATCGATTTATTCTTTGTCTGTGTGTCTTGGAGTTCCTTAAACATTTCCCTTGCTTTAAATTACTTGCATCTTCCAGGTGAGTTGTATTCTACTGTGTAGGGGTTCTTGCCACCCAATTGTCCATGGAAGTCTTGGAATTATGGACCAGACTTGGCAGAAGATTGGGTCAATTAGAAACTGTCAATCTCTGGTATGTAGTTAACCTTTTTAAGCCCAAGCTCTCTAAAAATCAAGGTAAAAATTTTACACTCTCTCATTGCCTTCTCTTACTAGTTCCAAGATTTTGAAGTGGAGGATCAGTTATTATTGCATTCCACTGTGTTTAAGTCTATAGTGTGAAATCATAAAAGAAGAAAGCATGAAACTAAAGAAAGAGAGGGGAAGAAAGGAGAACAATAGGTAAGAGCATGGCTTGCTTGCTTGACTCCTTCACCAAACTCTAAACACTTTGCAACAGGGCTGGATCAATAAAAAATAGCACTTGACATGATTTGCCCAGAATATGTACTTAATTCATTGTCCTTGATGTGTGGTGGAAAGCATGGACTCTGAAGTCTGATTGTTGTTTGAATTCCTACTTTGCCAGTTGCTTTGGATCTTGGTCAAGTTATCTAATCTTTCTGTGCCTCAATCTCATCATCTGAAAAACTGGGAAAATCAGAATGTATATACATCATAGATCTATTGTGAGACTTAACTGGGTTAATAAAAGTAAAGGGCTAAAATAATGACTGGGCCTATAATAAGCTTTCAATAAATATTAGTTACAATTTTGAGATATAGCACAGCAAGGTTGTTGAAAGTAGAAGCCAGGCTGAGTTCTAATCCCTGTTGTACTCATTTCTCCTAATTTTGCAAAGATGATTCTAATTTCTTTCTGTCAATTTTTAGATGACAAACATTAAGAAAAGCACTTATATTGCCTGAACAGGCAGAGGCACAGTGGATAAAGCATTGGCCTGGGAATCTGAGAACCCAGGTTCAAATCCTGAGGTTGCATGTGATCATAGACATGACCCCATGGTCACTGGCTTGAGCCCAAAGGTCACTGGCTTGACCAAAGGGTCACTGGCTCGGCTGGAGGCACATATGAGAAAGCAATCAATGAACAATTAAGGTGCTACAACTATCAGTTGATGCTTCTCATCTCCCTGTCTGTCTACCCCTGTTTGTCCTTCTCTAAATAAATAAATAAATGCACAATGATATTATATTAAGTGACTGAATGTATTAGCAATTTAAAAGGTAAGATTAGTTCAAGGTAAGGAGGTAAAATGATGCTAATTCCTATGTCTGATTTGAATTTTGGTTGTTTTTTACATTATAATTAACATGAAATGCTCTACTATGTAAACCATAAGGCAAATCTATGTCTTATACTGGTTTTCCATTGCATTATACCCCTATACCCTAATAACTAGATACCCTAATACTCCTAATCCAAATAACTAGAAATCACAGTGTCAAAAAGAGCCAATATCAATACATTTGATAGTAGAAAAACAGCAAGCATTTTCCTCACTAGCCAACTTTTAGACACAAAAGTATTTGAGAAAGAGGATGAATTAATACAGTCTTAAAGTGAAAAGAATTAAATTTAAGAGTTTTGCTGTTTCACGTGTCACATTACCCAGGAGAAATAATAATAATAATAATAATAATAATAAAGTAGAATAATATCTTAGGAAATTGCATGACGATTTTTAATACGAAAGACTTTTAGTCTTTCTGTTTGACTTTTTTTTTCTGTTTGCGGTAGTGTTTCATAGTTTCTGACAGTATAAAGCTTGCAAAGAAAAAAAAAAAGATATCACCACCCACATTTTGTCTGGAGTTAATGTGTATTTTTCCTCTTGTCAAAGCGTGGGAGGCTTTCTGTTTATATAATTACAGCTTTCAAAAATCGTTTAAATAGACATGAGTAAAGAAGTGAAATTGCATGTGGAATATTTGGATGACACTGAATCTGTCAGGTCTATGGGATTTTCTTATAAAAACTGAGATGTTTTTTGACTCTCATTCAGATGGAACTATGCTTTGCTGGAGGTTCAGAAACAGCCTTTCCATGTTGCTGACAATCTTGGTAATTGTTCTGATGAATTATCTGTACTAAACAAGCTCCCGAACCAATTGAATTCACTTCTGTCAAGAAGATTTGGAGAAAAGCATTGAGCTACATTTTTTCCAGCAGCTTGTGACATGGTGCATCCATGGAGATGATGAGGAGGAATGCAAACCCTGACCCAACTTGCTACCCTTTTTCTTTCTCTAAGGGTTATTTTATTATTATTATTTTATTTTTTCTTCTTTTTTTCCAGGTGAGTGGAGGGGAGATAGAAAAGACAGACTCCCATATGCACCCAAACCAAGATTTCCCAGCAATCCCCGTCTATGGCCAATGCTCTGTCCATTGTGGACCATGCTTGCAACCGAGCTATTTTTAGCACCTGAGGTGGAGGATCCATGGGGCCAATGCACTTGAACTAATCGAGCCATATCTTTGGGAGAGAAAGAGAGAGAAGGGGAAGGGGAGGAGTGGAGAAACAGATGGTCTCTTCTCCTGTGTGCCCTGAGTAAGAATTGAACTGGGACATCCATGTGCCAGGCTAATACTTTACCACTGAGCAAACCAGCCAGGGTTATGGGCTATTTTTGAATCATTAAAAAGACAGGAGTTAGATATAAGTATGAGTGAGGAACTGGAGGAAGAGATGAAATTGGGCTTGTGTTTTCAGTGACAAATTATCATCACACTCATCTTTTCTCATTTTTTTATTAGGTAAAAATAATTCTGAGTAATTATTGATAAGTTCTGACATATATACATACACACACACACACACACACACACACACACACACACACATCCATAAAGCCACTAGTCAAATCAAGAAATAAACATATCCATCATGTACAAAAGTTTTCCTGTGTTCCCTTTTAATCCTCTCTCCTATCCCTCCCTGGCTTTCTGCCTCATCCTTCCCCACCACCACTACCCTATCTGGCAACCCAGTCCTCCATTTTCTGTCTTGATAAATTGGTTTGATATTCTACAGTTTTATAGAAATGGAATAATCCAGAATGTACTCTTTTTTTGTAAAATCTTTGTTCATTCAGTATAATTGTTTTTAAATGAATTCATCTTGTATGTATTATTTCTTCCCTTTTACTGAGGACTATTCCAGTGTATGGATATATCACAATTTGTTTATCCATTCAACTGTTGATGAACATTTGGGTTGTTTCTAAATTTTGGCTATTATAAACAAAGCTGCTGTGATATTTGTGTACAAGTCTTTGTATGAATATATGCTTTTCATTTCTTTTTTGGATTTATCTAAAAATAAAATACCTCAATCACATGGTAGGTATATTTTTAACCTTTAGAGAAACTGATAAACTATTTTTCAAGGCAGTTATACTAACTTAAGTCCCTCAACAGCATTGAGAATTCCAGCTCTTCCACATCACCAACAGTAAGTTTGGTCAGATGTTTTAACTTAGCCATTCTAACAGATGTGTAGTGGTATATCATTGAAATTTTAATTTTTCCAACGACTAATGGCATTGAACATCTTTTCTTACGCTTACATGTCAACTGTATATCTGTTCAGAGCTTTTGTTTCTTTTTATTGAGTTGTTTTCTTAATATGAAAGTTTATTTTTTATTTTAAAATATATTATTTTCTTAAAGATTTAAAATAATATAATTGATGTTTTGGTGTACAGTTCTATGATTGTTACCACATGTATGATTTCCTATAACCACTACGAAAATTAAGATGCAAAACACTTCCACTATATCCCAAAAGTGCCTCCAGCTGCTCCTCTGTGGTCATATACTACCCCATCCCAACCTTTGCTTTGTTCTCCATTGCTATAGTTTTGTCTTTTCAACATTGTCATGTAGTTTTAGCTGTAGTTTCCTCTGATATCTCCTTGAGGTAAGATGGAAGCGAGTATCCCAGGTATTCACCTATTAAGTGTCTTAGCTAGATGTCCATCTTGGGCTCTCTCTTTCCCACTTGAGAAACTGCAGGCTCATGAGAGCTCTGTGTGGTGATGTGCTGGCCTGAAGGAGGGATGATGCAGTCAAAGTGAAAGCACTTCTCTTATCCTTATAAGAGCTTTCTCAGTCTTTTCCAGAAGGGTATTTCAGTATCACCCCCGAGTTCTGGGATTTTCATAATGGTGTCCTGTATATGAATAGTTGTTAGTTGGTCTTCTTGTGAGGACAATTGAAGTCAGGAATGATGTACGTCACCATCTTGATGGTGTCTCTATTTTTCTTGAGGTAAATTTGGTCATTTGTGATCTTCCAAAAGTTTGATTAATTGTATTGACCACCTCAAAAGAATTATCCTTATGTTCAATAATTTTATCTATTGATTTTAAATTTTATTTGTTTTTGCTCTATTTACTACTATATTTCTCATTACTTTTGGTATAATATACTCAACCTTAAAGTTGATCCTGAAGTTTCTGATTTGAGACCTCACTTTTTTTTTATTATTGGTATTAGTTCTATACATTTCTCTCTAAATGAAATCCTACATATTTTGTTGTGTTTTCATGTTTATTCAGTTCACAATAGTATCTAAGTTGTCTTTTAATATTTTATATAACCCATACAATATATAGAAGGTGTAATATTTATTTTTCAAATTTATTGGAATTATCCAGAACTCTTTCTGTTGTTAATTATTGTGTGGTCAGTAACATGCTTTGTAATATGCACTTGAATCTTTTCAAATTTGTTAAAACTTGTGTCATGGTCTAGAATATGATCAATCTTGGTTAATGTTTTATATGCAATAAAAAGAATGGACAATGCTGTAGTGTTGGTTGCAATGATCTACAAATATCAAGTGTGACAAATTAGTTGGTTAGTGTTTTTTATGTTTTCTATTCTTTTATTCACTTTCCATCAACTTGTTCTATAAATTATTGAAAATAAGACATTATACTATTTGGCTGTAATTGTAATTATGTCTTTCTTATACTTCTATCAGGTTTTGCTTCATGTATTCTGAAACATTATTGTTACGTGCTCAATGTTATGTTGTCTTGATTAATTCACCCATTCATCATTAGTAAATGACTTTAAAATCTCTGGTAATGTTCTTTCCTCTGAAATGTACTGTGTCTGATGTTAATATAGCCATGTCAGTTTAATTTGCCTAAAATCTGGTAAATCTTTTTGTATATTTTGATTTAAAGCATACTTTTGTCTTTATATTTTAGTGCCTTTTATGAAGGTGGCTTAGTTGGAAATTGTTTTGGGATGCGTTCTGACAATCTTTGTCTTTTAACTGAGTGCTTAGACCATTTGTTGCAATATGACTTTTTATACAGTTAGGGTTAAATCCATCATTATGATATACTTGTGTTCTACTAGTCATATTTAATCTTTGTTTTCATTTTTCCTCTTTCTTTAGAACTTCTTTATAAGTTAAGTACTTTTTATAATATAATTTTGTCTCCTTGTTTATGTCTTTAGTGACATTTGTTGTTTTGTTGTTTTAGTGGTTGCTTTATGGTTTATAACACACATCTTTAACGTATCACAGTCTACCATTAATAGCTATTATACTTTCTGTAATAAGTATAATGAGAAATTTAAACTAGTGAGCTTCTATTTAATTACTCGACATTTGTGGGATTTTGCCATACCTTTTACTTTAAATATATTATAAATTTTATATTAAATTGTTATTATTTTTGTATAAGTATTTATTTCTTAAAAATTTAAATACCAAGAAACAATTTCTATTTATTTTTTCATGTAGTTATTTTTTATCATGATCTTTATTTTTTTCTGTAGGTCCACATTTCCAACTACTACTATACTTTTCTTATAACTTAAGAGCTTCCTTTAACATTTTCTGTAAAGCAGTTTTGCTGATGATGAACTTTCAGCTTTTGTAAGTTTGAAAAAGTCTTTATTTTGTCTGTCACTTTGACAGATGTTTTCATTGGGTATAGAGTTTGAGTATTATAGAGGTGTTATTCCTCTGTCTTCTCACTTGTAATGTTTCTTTTGTATGACTTCTTGAAATTGACCCACTGCTCCTTGTTTACTGACACTCTATACACTTTTTCCTGTGTCTTTTATTCGGTATGGTATTTTCTTTATTGATTTTAATTTGTTGTGTTTATATAGTTACAAGTATAACCCAAATATATCTCCCTCGCTCCCCCCTTGTTCTCCTTGATACCCCTTTTGCCCCTTCACCCCCATTACCCCCCTTTCCTCCATTATTTACTATCCTGCATTCTATCTCTCTGTGTTATGTTTATATACTTTCACTAATGTCTTTCTTTTCTTTGATCCCCACATCTCATCTTCTTTCTTTCTGCCTGCCTTCCCTCTAGACCAGTGGTTCTTAACCTGGGTTCTATCGAACCCTAGGGGTTCGATGAGTCAGTCTCAGGGTTCGGAGAAGCCTCTGCTGCAGAGGCCAGAATAAAGTAATACCGTAATTTGTTGTGAGTTCACGCACTTTGTCAGTTTTGTTCTTTGAGCAAGGTGATGTTCATGCACGGCTCATTTTGTGCACCAGTAAGAAAACATATGCCTATGTCTTGAATTTGGAAAAAAAATCATATTTTATTTATCACTAAAGAAGGGTTCAGTGAATGCGCATATGAAACTGGTGGGTTCGGTACCTCAAAAAAGGTTAAGAACCACTGCTCTAGACTCTATGACTCCATCTCTGCCTCTCTTCCATTCCTCAGTTCATATTGTTCATTGGATTCCTCATATGACAGAAGTCATATGATATTTTTTTTCTCTGCCTGACTTATTTTGCTTAGCATAAGAGACTCCAGGTCCATCCATGTTGTCGCAAAGGGTAAGATTTTCTTCTTTTTTCATGGCTGCATAGTATTCTATTGTGTATATGTACCACTGCTTTTTTTTTTTTTTACAGAGAGAGAGAGAGAGAGAGAGTCAGAGAGAGAAGGATAGATAGGGACAGACAGACAGGAACAGAGAGAGATGAGAAGCATCAATCATCAGTTTTTGCTGTGAAACCTTAGTTGCTCATTGATTGCTTTCTCATATGTGCCTTGACCACAGGCCTTCAGCAGACCAAGTAACAGCTTGCTCGAACCAGTAACCTTGGGTTCAAGCTAGCGAGCTTTTGCTCAAGCCAGATGGGCCCACACTCAAGCTGGCTGCCTCAGGTTGCGAACCTGGGTCTTCCACATCGCAGTCTGATGCTCTATCCACTGCTCCATTACCTGGTCAGGCTGTACCAGTGCTTTTTAATTCACACTTCTATTGATGGACACTTGGGCTGTTTCCAGATCTTGGCTCTTGTAAAGAATGCTGCAACAAATATGGGGGTTCATTTCTTCATTTGAATCACTAATTTGTTATTCTTAGGATATATTCCTAGAAGTAGGATAGATGGGTCAAAAGGCAGGTCCATTTTTAATTTTTTGAGGAATCTCCATATAGTTTTCCACAGTGGCTGCACCAGTCTGCATTTCCACCAGCAGTGCAGGAGGGTTTCTGTTTCTCCACACCCTTGCCAGCACTTGTTATATGTTATTTTGTTAATGAGCACCATTCTGACAGGTGTGAAGTTGTATCTAATTGGGTTTTTAATTTGCATTTCTCTAATGATTAGTGATGTTAAACATTTTTTCATATACCTATTGGCAATCTGTATATCCTCTTTAGAGGAATGTCTATTCATTGGGTTTCTCTTTATCGTGACTCTCTGTGCTTCTTGAACTTGTGTGACTTTTTCATTCGTCAATTTAGGAAAGTTTTCAGCTACTATTTCTTCAAACAGATTCTCTATCCCTTGTTCTTTCTCTTTCTTCAGGAACCCCAATGTTGCGGATGTTATTTCTCTTCATATTATCACAGAGTTCTCTTATATTTTCCTCAGACTTTTTAAGCCTCTTTTATTTTTTCTGCTCTGTTTCTATGTTTTTATTTATCTTGTCTTCTAATTTACTGATTCGATCCTCTGTTTGATCCAGCCTGCTGTTGATTCCTTTTGGTGTAGTCTTTATTGCTGATATTGTAGTTGCCATTTCTGATAGATTCCTTTTTATGATTTCAGCGTCCTTTTTGATGCTTGTAATTTATTTAGGTGCTTATTAAGTCTATCCATTGTAGCTCTGAGATCCTTAAGCATCCTAACAATCATTATTTTAAACTCTGCACCTGTTTATTTGGTTACTTTTACCTTATTCAGTTCTTTTTCTGGGAATTTTTCTGTTGATGCATATGGTTTACATTCCGCTGTCTTCCTATTCTTTCTGTGTGTGGTTTGCAAGCTTGTTAGAGTTGTGGGTCTGAGGTTGGTTTATGGAATGCAGCTTCTCCTCCAGAACTTTATTCCCTAGCTTCTGCTGGTTGCTCGGATTTTAATTCTCCTCAATAGTAGAGCTGCTTAAAAGTCTTTATTTCCCTGTTTTTTGTTTGCTGATTCCAGCAGGGAGCTTCTGTGTTTAGGAGGGGGAAAATGGGTGTATACTTTTTTGGGGGGGGCCCTGTTGAAACCTTATTCAGGAATGCAGTGAGTGTGACTTCTGGAACCTTAATGTGTGGTCTGCCCAGTGCCTCTCCAGGGGCGGGGTGCATTCTTCATACATAGCTGGAGGTGTAGCTCAGGTCTCCTTGGAAACCTGAGTCACTGCCCCTCCCTTCAACTTCCTCCTTTCTGAACACCCTTTTTGCGCTGATTGGAGCTGGAGAGTTTTTTGGAGGTGGGTCAACTAGTTCCATGCTAGGAGGATTGTGCAGAATGTAGGGAGTGACCTCTCCCCCAGCTACGGCCACCTTGGCACTGGAGAATGACTCAGCTCAGGTTTTCTTCTCCCTATCACCGTTTGTGTCCCCATTCTCAATCTCCCCTCTCTCCACATGAGACCAGTCTTCTCAGCCCTCCTTAACCCAAGAGCCCCAGGCGAGTGGCTGTGACCAATATTTTCTGCACTGCCCCTTTAAAGCTGCAACTCCTTTCACCAGCTGCATACCACAGACAGAAATTCCGCTCTTCTCCCCACTCAGTGCTGCCAGGCTGTCTCCTCCAGTCTCTGGGTTTCTAGCCTGGGGCTCCAGTCCTGGAACTGAGGACCCGGGCCTCTCACGGTCTCTCTCCTATCAATGAGAGACCTTCTGGACCCTCAGCCTCAGCCCTTTTATTCTTGTTCCTGGGAGTGGGGGAGCCCCCACTGTACTCCCACACTCCCTACCAATCTTGGTGTGGATTCTTCTGTGCTCCTTGGTTTTTGAATCCTGTATTTTTAGTCCAAAGTTCATTTTTCACAATGATTGTTCTTAAATTAATTTGTAATCCAGCTTGGTCATGAGAGGTTGCAGTCTGTTCATCTGCCTACTCTGCTGCCATCTTAGAATCTCCTGTATAGTTTTTATTAAGATATCTTCAAATTCACTAATATTTTCTTCCATAATGTCTAATTTGCCTTTCATCTCTAAAGTTCAATCTGGGTGCTTTTTTTCCATACAATTTATTGGACATGTTCAGTATTCCCTCTCCATGTTTCAAATATAGCAATGGCATTTTCCTCCTAATTTTAACATATATGTGTCAATTCTGAGGTCTATTTTGATTGATTTTTATCCTTATTCTAGGTCATAGTTCTTGTTTCTCTGCATACCTGGAAATTTCTCATTGAATTCATAAAGTTGTGAATTTTGCCTTTTCTTATGCTAGGTATTTTTATGTTCCTATAAATACCCTCAACTTTGTTTAGGAACATCATTAATTACTTGGATATTGTTTAATGTTTTCAAGTCTTTCCTTTAAATATGTGTGTTCAGCATGACCAGAGTAGTATTAATCTAGAGCTAATTATACCTCACTATTTAAATGAAATTCACCTGAGTACTTTATTAAATGCTGCATGAGTTATAGGATTTTCTAATATGAGGCTGGTTAAATAAGCAATATTTATGGCTCTGGGTGAGTACTATTTTTTTCTGGTTATTCTTTCCCTTAATATTAAGTAATTTTCTTTTTTATTTTTTTTAGGGACAGAGAGAGAGTCAGAGAGAGGAATAGATAGGGACAGACAAACAGGAACGAAGAGAGATGAGAAGCATCAATCATCAGTTTTTTGTTGTGACACCTTAGTTGTTCATTGATTGCTTTCTCATATGTGCCTTGACCACGGACCTTCAGCAGACCGAGTAACCCCTTGTTCAAACCAGCGACCTTGGGTCCAAGCTGGCGAGCTTTTTGCTCAAACCAGATGAGCCCGCACTCAAGCTGGCGACCTTGGGGTCTCGAACCTGGGTCCTCTGCATCCCAGTCTGACGCTCTATCCACTGTGCTACTGCCTGGTCAGGCTTAAGTAATTTTCTTACATGAATGATCAATATTTTGCTAAATGTTGAGGGGAGTCCTCTGAAGATCTCTAGAGATCTAGAATTTTTCTTTATTTTTCTCAAACTCTATTATTAAAACTATAAGTTGGAATAATGATAAGGTTCACTTCATTTTTCCCACCCAACTGATCTCAAATTGCTTGATATCAAATGTCTTAAAAATCAGTTTTTAATATGTTACTTTATCATATAGAAAATTGGAAAAACAATATTCTGTGTTTTTAAAATCATTTTTCAGAATATAAATTTTTTAGAGCTTGAAGTGATTTAATGAATCACCTACTATGCAATTAATTAACTCATTTTCAGAGAAAAATTTTATATTTAGCAAGAAGAAGTATCCTTCTGGGAAGATAGTATCTCTATGAATGGAAAGTGGCTATAGTCAAGAAGAGAGCTCTGAAGATTTCTTCTGCCCTTTTATTCTGTACCATGTTATTAATCCCCAAATTACCAGCAAATTAAATTAATTTTCCTTTTCCAGGAGGATATAAGTCTCTCTTTTTTAAATTCAACTTTTTAGGAAATTCTACAGCTGTCTCCATCTTATTTTTACCAACATTCTTCTGTAGACTTCTGCTTTTTCAACTTTCCTTAAGTGGGATGGTAAATTTTCTCTTCCCTTTCTAGAGGTCCAGATGAGGTATGAGTTTTATTGCATGGGATATTTTAGAATATATATTCAGTTGAGGTTTAATAATGAGATATATTTCTGATTTTTTGATTATCTTGTTCAAGTTTCTTACAATATTTATTAATAATTTGCCTCATTTATACAATATTTATTAAGTACCAATTGTGTACCCAGAATTTTGATAGACATTGGGTGGACAGTGGCAAATAGAAAGGTGCCACTTGTTAACAAATTAATAGTTGACTTATCTAATATTAATTTTAGGAAATAAGGAAAATATATAAATTTTTCTCATTGAATCACTAAAATTCGTTTTTCTGCATTTTAACTTCTTTAGTAATTACTGGTATGGCTTTAATTTAGCAATTATACATTATCTTATAGTGTTATTTATAATTTTATGTATGTAGAGAATATCTCACGGGTATTATTTGTAATGTAATTAAGACTTCCACTCATTGTATGGTTGAATAAGCTTTCACTGGACCCAATGCACCCGTAGATGACAGTTATAACTCTGGAACACACACACACACACACACACACACACACACACACACACACACACTGACCTACAGTGATTCTAAAGTAGAAAAAAAAAGCAGACAGATTCTGAAGGAGGATAGAAAAGGAGAATAAGGGGAGCATGGGGTAAATTTCTCTTTTTAATAGACTTGAGGTTGAAAAACGAATCAATTTTGGCACCCTTTGAAGCAGCCAAAACTCCAATAGAAACCTCAAGTCTTGCACTTGAAAACCTACAAGACTGAGTTAAGGGCAACCACAGTTTTGGGCAATGAAGGGCAATCTTGGAGAGGGAGAGCAAGAGAGAAGGGGGGGTATGATTCTGTATACATATATATGCAGACCAAATCCATATATATATATGCATGGCTGACTGATGAACCACACTTTGGGGTGGATGCTTGTTCATAGGTGGGTTTATTAGGAGATGTGTTCTTTGACAACTCACCCATCTTAGAGGGAAGGAAGAAAAAGTAGATTTCTTTTTCTTTTTTGCCTTTAAGTCAAAGTCATGTTTTCTAATTATGTTATAATCAGTTCCTCCTACCTAAAGAATCATTAGGGACTTGCCAAGTCCTAAATAAAGTGTATTTTCCTCCATGATTTTACTATTGCCCTTTGTGAGAGAAATTCTACAGTGTGTAAGAAGACAGAATTTGGGTATTTTGGGGCCCCTGACTTAATATCATTATTCTTGTATTGAAACCTCAATAGTAACCTTAATAACACCACAATGTCTGCCACACGGCAGCAAACACATTGGCCCAAGCATTGGGCTTGTTCCTACAGCAGCACAAATGAACTTGATGGCACCCATGCTCGCAGGCTGCTCACTGTTTTAGAAATACTGCTCAGTACCGCTCGTGCTATCAGGCATCACCAGAGGACACTCTCTGAGCTGCAGGTAGATATTAGGATCCCTGAGTGTTCTTTAGGTTTTAAGGATGTTCCTATTATTGAATTTACATCATGAGCTTAAGAGGAAAGTTAGGTTTTTCAAAATATAAAATAAATAAATTGGCCATAATTTGGAAAGATACATTTACTTGTTAAAGACATTTTTTTTCTAATTTCTCCTTTGGAAATTAAAGAGACCTGACATCTAAAACTTGTTGTTGCCGTTTTATTTGAGAAGTAAAATTGTGTAGAAGGAATGGCTCCTGAAACAAGCCTTTCTACATTCATATCTTGGCTTCATCACTTAGGAACTATATAACTCAAGATAAATTAGTATGCCATATAGGGTTGTTGCAAAGATGAAAATAATTAATACACTTATTACACTTAAAACTGTGCCTCAGTAAGCATTAGTTATAATATTGTTGAGCCTGACCAGGTGGTGGCGCAGTGGATAGAGTGTTGGACTGGAATGCAGAGGACCCAGATTTGAGACCCCGAGGTCGCCAGCTTGAGTGCAGGCTCATCTGGTTTGAGTAAAAGCTCACCATCTTGGACCCAAGCTTGCTGGCTCAAGCAAGGGATTACTCTGACTGCTGAAGGCTATGGTCAAGTCACATATGAGAAGGCAATCAATGAACAACTAAGGTGTCGCAACAAAAAACTGATGATTGATGCTTCTCATCTCTCTCCGTTCCTGTCTGTCTGTCCTTCTCTATCCCTCTCTCTGACTCTTGCTCTGTCCCTGTAATAAATAAATATATATATACACACACACACATATATAATATTGTTGAAAATATTAAAAATATGATGAATCCAAGGTAGATGCTCTGATATTGACATAGATACAAAATAATTTAAAATGACTTTAATTTTAGTATTTATCTATGCACTCTTTTTTTAATTCTAAAGAAAACAGTATATTGCTTTAACACAAATTACGGGCTTCTTGCCTCAAAAGAAATCTAATTCTGCACTCTGAGCTATCCTACAAAGGCAGTTTGGCTTAGAGATTCTCAGGATATATATTCGTTCTTCTGCATTCCTGCCAAAGCCATTTAGAGATAACAAATTAAGGATGAACAGCAGCTTCCTATGTACAATTAGATAGCAAGTTATTACTAATTAAGCTCTGTACAGTTATGGTTTGAATTAAAATATTTTATTGCTTAAACTAAGATTTTTGTGAATATGAATATTCAGCATTTCCTTGTAATAGAATAAGCTATACATTTGCTCATAATATTGACCTTATACCTATTTGTCTTTTTTGTTTGTTGTTTTTGAGGATTTCCATTTACACAACCATAAACCAAATCAAATGGTCATAAATGATTATACTAAGTATATATAGAGACTACTAAATACATTGAGGAATTAAGTCTTTTGTTTATCCATATCCAGTAATTCAGGATGAAAATCAACTTTAGCAAATTTGGACTTACTTTCAATTGTACTGATTCTTTTATGAGGAGGAATTGAGAATTATGTTTAACTTTCTGAAATGTGTATTTTTCAACATTATAAACCTCCAATCAGTACTATTTGTCAATATTAATTTTAAAGTGCCTGGTCTTGCCTGACCTGTGGTGGCGCAGTGGATAAAGTGTCGACCTGGGAACACTGAGGTCGCCAGTTCAAAACCCTGCACTGGTCTGGTGAAGGCACATATGGGAGTTGATGCTTCCAGCTCCTCAACCCTTTCTCTCTTTCTCTCTCTCTCTCACTCTGTGTCTCCTCTCTAAAATGAATAAAATAAAAAGAAATTAAAGTGCCTGGTCTCCATTGTATTGTGTGTAATGCCATGTCTAAAATTAAACTAATATCATATCAATTGCATCTATACTAATTAGCAAGAATTATAAAGTTTATATCATTTATTATGTTAGGAGAATTTATTTCAAAAATATCTTGTGACTGATGATTGATTCAGTAGAGCTAATATAAAGTTTATTTTTCTGTGAATTCACTAGGAAGTGAAAGGAACAATGACTTTGAGATTGTCACAGATGGTAAACAGGGCAGAGAACTGTCCTAAAGACCTTTCTCCAGCAATATTTTGTGTACAGAGAAGACAAAGTAAAAATACAGAGGTTAATTGAGTTGGTGAGAGAAGAATATGGTTCTCCAATACTTCTTATTTCTAGCCTCACTATGAACTTCAAACCTAGTTCAAATACTCCTTTTTCTTATAGATTGATATATTCCCAGTTTTATCCCTGTTATCTATCACTTACTGCTTATTATATTTATATTGAGAGAATTCACATTTATAATTAGTAAACTATTGAAACCTGATTTTACATATTAATGCATTTGGTATTTTCTCTTCTTCAACACTTTTATTAAAAAAATGAAATTTTAGACAGTTTTAAAATGGCACCTGCTATAAAAGTGTAAGGCAGAAAAATCACTAGTTTGTTGTGGTGACAAGATGTGTTTAACTTCCCACTGTTTCTTTTATGCTTAGAAATTCAAGATAGACTTGTCAGTGACAATTTACAGAGTAATTTTTTAAAACCCATGATTCCTTCTTTTATTAGTTTTAATAAAGAGTCACTGGTCCCTAAGCTTTCTTGGAAAATTATTACCTATCAGCAAGATAGAAGACAAAGGTATATGATATTGACAGCAGTAGAAAGTTGGTTCCTAATAATGGCATTTAAGAAGTAAAACTTACTTATTAAAAAATGCAATCAAACCTACCTAAATTTAGTTTCTTCTGAAGATATAACTTGAGTTCTAGAAAGCTAGTAATTGAAACTTGTACTGAGAAACTGATTTAATAGTCTGACTTAGAAGAAGATTTGCGTTGATAAATAGCAACATTGTGAACTATGGGGGAAAAAAGGACTTCATAATAATTAAACAAACCAAACTATGTATTCATTCACTGATAGAATTTTCATTAATAATGATATTTTTTTTCTCATAAAATATAAATACATCATTGCCGAAAGACAGTATTAAGACTGTAGAATTCTCCCTGTGTACTGAAATAAAGGTGAAATCACTGTGTGATTTCAGACAAATGCTTATGTTCCTCTGGTTATCTGTAACAGTTTACATGTTTAGAAAGACAATTTAGATCTTATGTGGAATTTGTCAGATCTTTGTTGTTGTGTCTACAAAACATTATACATAATGTTGGTATTGGAGATGAGTTTAGCACCAGATGATCAACTTATTGTACTACACTGTGTGAATAGGAAATACAATTCAACTGGCAGTGCAATAAATGTTATTCTATAATAGGCTATTTTATAGTGGTGGCTAAGATATATAAGGCAGAACTGTTAGATGAGAATAAATAAATAAAGGGCTGGTAAGCTTGCTGGATGAATAAATGAATGAATAAAATGAAGTTCATTGCCTTTATTAGGTCACACTTGCTTTTTAAGACCTCATGGAACTATAAGCTCCCCTGAAGTCCATCTTTGATACAAACATTGGGTTTTCTGTAGAGAAGTTGTATTCCTCGTGGGTTAGTTTATTATGTCAGGTGCATGAAACTTGAGCAGGGTAATGAGTCAGAAGCCAGTAATGCTTACAGAACTTGTAAAGAGGAAAGTTCAATAATGAATGCTTCTGTGTCAAATGTAGTTAATACATTCTGAAGAAGTTGAGATGGCTTCCAGTGTAAGGAGACCAGAAGAAGGAGAGGAAGAGGCTTTTACGTCTGTTGTTGCTAACGCCATGTTTTATAGCTGCAACTCTTTCCTGATGCCATGCTGCTTAACAGGAGAGGCGTCAATGATTGTCAACATGTTATTTAATTAGGTTTTTAACCATCAGCTCGGAGAAAAATCATCTCCATGTCAACATCACTTTTTGGGAAAAATGAATGGGGAGAAATAATTCAGGTTGGAAAGCAATTGTCTAAATTTACAGCTGTATGTGGTCAAACAACTATTGACGCTTGAGAGTTTCCAATTGCTGGTAATAGACTGGAAAAAAGATAATGTGTTTGATCGATCAGCATGAACAAATTTCATTTAAAGGATCAATAACAGTTTATACTTGACAGAGCTGAGGGATCACATTTATTTTTCCCTTTGATTGAATAAATGTTTTCAATGGGACTGCAAATGTAAAGCAATCCTAACCACTTCTTCACTTCGGGCACAGCTCCAGTTACAGTGTGATTGCAAGCAATGTGTATTTAAAACTAATATACAGAAAAGTGGATAGCCAGGGGCTGGAGCAGTTGAATGAAACTAATATACAGTTTATTAAAACACAACACATGGCAAGAGAAAGGTTTCATTTTCTCAGTGTCAAGCAATAGAAAAAATAAGAGAGAGACATCACATTTTATGGTGCTAAGCCTTCTTGTGTTTTGTTTTATTTTGCTTGTCTCCCCCTCTTTTTATTAAGATTAAATCCTTCAATGGATAAAATAAATTATGAAAAATATAAAATAATAAAAAAGAATCAAATAACTGTGACCAATAACCCCAGGGTGAATCTTCTAATAGCATATGCAGCACTGCTTACTCTGGTAATCTGCACACACACCTTGCTGGATCTCTTTCCTTAGAACCATCTTTTCACTAAATATAGTACCCAGCTCAGTAAGTGTTTGTTGAATGAATAAATGGTGAACTAATGCTACTGATAGTGTCTTCCTGCCAAGTGGACTTATGTAGCTGATGCTGATTTATGGCAATTCAGTTGGACTCAGTAGCTGTGTCTGAGTTACATGCTGTGCAGAATGGAGCACTCCTTATTTTTTGGACAGAAGAATGGCATCACAGGCCACGTGCTGCCCAGCTAAAGATAGCTGATCCTTGGACAACATGGTTTAAGCTGTGTGGGTCTACTTATACACAAATTCTTTTCAATAAATGCATACAGTATTTCAAATGTATTTTTATGATTTCCTTAATAACATTTTCTCTAACTCACTTTATTGTAAGTACACAGGTACATAATGCAAATAACATACAAAAGAAGTGTTAATCGACTGTTTATGTTATTAATCAGCCTTCCATTCAACAGTAGGCTATTAGTAGTTATGTTTGGAGGGGCAAAAGTAATATAAGAATTTTTAACTGGGGAGGGGGTCAGCACCCCTAACCCCCATGTTGTTCGAGAGTCTACTGTATTAACTAAAGGAGTAAGGTTTCCCGCTGACTATCTAATAAAAACAATAACTAGGTGTTTTGGTAGTTCTAGTTACAATAAAACAGAACAGGCATTTTAAACAGAGGAATCCTCTGACAACTTTTTTCTTCCACATTAAGGAGAAATGGTTCTTCCTCTTTAAAATGATAATTTCCAACCTACAAGCTAGGATTCATTTTTATTTAAGCTTTAAGACTATTTCCGCTAATGGATATTTCTATCTGTCACCCTAAGTTTTCCTCTCTGGCACTGAAAAACACAGTCCTAGCTAGACGCAAGCTTTCTCTCTGCTAAGTTATGTCAGCATTGAGTTCACCCCAGAGGCTTTGGGTGAATGATAGTCCAAACAGCTCTACTGATGTTGGGCAGATGAAATATATTATGCTCACTTTGTTAAAGATGGTATTGCCCACGTGCAAGTTTTAAGAGTAAGCTTTTCCCCACCCTTGACTGTTTGGATGATGTAGGGTGGTGCACTCTCCTGAGGAATCCTTCCAGTATGTCTCAGATAAGTGACTTTGTATCAGAGACTTCCTTGTTTGTAGATTGGACTAAAGGTTTTGAATCTATGCTATAAAGTGGGGCAGGCCGGGAGCTTGCTCTCTCGGTTCCTGAGATTAGTATCAGAGAGGAGAGAAGATGAAGGCCACGTGGAGGCCAGGAGAAGCAGCCAAGATGGTGGAGTGCTGAGGAAGAAGCCAGTTTGTACAGAGTTTGTGTTGAGAGAAGGAGATGGGAAACAGAGGTGAATAAGTCTGGTGAGCTAGAAGTCTTTGATTCTAGGAAACTCGGATAAGTCAGTAGCTTTGTGAGCACTGAATGAGTGGGTTTTGGAGCCCAGTGTGTGTTTTTGCTTGCCCGCTGGGTGCAAGCTAGAATTAAAGCTGATAGCTCACCAGTTCTTGGCTCTGTTGTTTCATTACCGACTGTCCGAATCTAATGCGAACCTGCACTGGCCAGGCAGCTGTGATGATGGCCCTGGCTCCTGGCTTTATTGATCATCTGTTTCTTTTCAGGAACACAATTTACAGGAACACAACTATCAAAATACTATTTTGCAAATACTTTCAATTCAGGTGTCACTAAAAGGGGGGTATAACAATTGGATAAAAATTTCTACCAATGAACAGCTAGAGTGAAACAACTACTTCTCATTCTCTGCCCCCTCTTCTCTGGAAAATCAATAAATAACATTAAAAAAAAATTTCTTCCCAAAGACGCTGGAGTTACATCGCCCTGTGATTAAGTTTCAGATGATACAGATGACAGGCGTGCCTTGAAATGTGGGGAAATGCCAATAGTACTGCAGCTTCTCGTTCCAGCTGCCTCAGCCAGCTCCCGGTTCCCTGCGTGCGCCTGGGAGGAAGAGCCGAGATGGTGAGAAACTGCTCCTGAGAAGGAGAGCTGTGCCAGGTCTATTTTAGGCACTGAGGCTTTGAATTGTTTAAAATGCATATTGTTTGTGTACATCTCACAAAGGAAAATGCCAGCTCTAATTGCCCTCGGCTGCTTGTATGTCAAATGATTAAGTCTTCAAGTCCTACAGCCGAGGGGTCATTATCAATGGTTCTTCCAGGTCAGGGTATGCGCAGCGGAGTTTGAGGCAATGGTTGACCTTTGGATGGCCCTTCAGGGTAACCCAGCTTCTTAGGGCATAAATAATCATTTTTAATTTGTTCATCTGAGTTGTATTTGTTTAAGAATGCAAATATATTATAATATGTGACTTACAGATATTCTTTGGGGAAAGGAAAAGCAGTTCCCTTAGCATTTCTCCCTCTTCCTAAACTAAACGTTAACGAAGGAAAGGAGAGGACAGAATAAATAACGGAGATTACTCAGTTATACCCTGCTACTTGGCAGTTGGGAATGTTCACTTCAAAACTATACATTTTTTTTTTGTGAGCTCCCTCAGTATTAGTAAACAATCTTTCTTGTCTTCCCCATATATTAGCTATTATTTAAAATGGCTTGATGATGCTTTAAAATTATTTCAAATTATTTATATACCATTTGCCTCCAAATCAAAGTCTGTTTATTTTTGAAGAAATACGTGTTCATACTATGCTTATTCTGTACTGAAGGAAGTTCTGACATCACTGTGCTTTTTCCACATTTGTGGAAGTGTATATGTCTAAATGTAGAGTAAAATAATAAATAATACTCGTGATTTCTATCAGCTTCATTCTTCTGATATCAACTAGCACCTACTCTTCTTAACATGCTAAAAGAATAAGAAAACAAATCCTGCAGCTTATGACCTAACTAGAGAAATAAGGCAGAGAGGATCCTGGGGGCATAGTGGAGAAAAATACTTACTTACATTTTCCTAAATCCTTATTAAAAGTGATTTTTTGATGTTGCATGGGTGACATTTTTCTGTATTAATGAAAATTCACAGTAGCCTTACAGATGGTATGAGTGCTCTGAACAATGTGTGATAAAGCATGGCTTTCCATAGCAATAACTATTATAGTACTTAAGGTGACATTAATTATTTAATAGCAATAGTGACAAATGTGAAATAGCACAGGTATTTAGAACTTTACATTTGGTTTTATAAAGTTCAAAATAAGTGCTCTGGATTGGTGAATGCCTTTCCTCTAAGTGGTCATTTAAGGAGCCAGACTCCTTTCATCTTGTGGTTTTACCTTTTCCAAACATGCCTCCCAAAAGCAGCCAAGTACCTGCATCTGAGCTGGCAGAAAGAGAAAAAGTATGGAGGACCTTGTAGGGGATGTATTAGTGGGTCAGGTGCTTCCTCTCAAAAGTCATTCAAAACAGCATGTAAACAAACAAATAAACAAAGAACCCATAGATACAGAATGGTGATTACTAGAGGAGAAAAGGGTGGAGGAGGACAAAAGGGTAAATAGGGTCAAATACAAGGTAACAAAAGGACACTAGACTTTTGTGGTAGGCACACAATAGAGTATACTCCACTTTAGTATTATAAAGTTGTACACCTGAAATATTTTGTTATTAACCAATGCTACCCCAATAAATTGAATAACAACAACAAAAAAACATTTGTAGTCATTCAATAGAGCTTAGTTTAGTGGCCACACTCACCGAGAGAAAAGGAAGGAAATACAATGTATAGCTGTGTTCTGAGGAAAAAAAATAGTTTGGTGAGGATCTAGCCAGTGTCTGGCACAGCTCTGATATTTTTAAATGACATCACATTACTTTTAATTCCAGTAATAATAAACTGCGCGGTTGATGTGATAGCTTATTCAGCAAGAAACACATTTATTTCTTTCAAAGTAAAAGATTTTGAATAACTGCACTTTGAACTGTCTGAAGTGATGCATACACTTTTGGAAGAAGATATGGCAAAGGTCCCGGCCCCCTTGGAGAACCTCTGCAACCATGGAGAGAACTGATGAAAGCAGAACTCAACTTTATCGTAAACCTTATGTTGGGCTTCTGGCTTCCAGACAGCCTTGGTTTCTATCCAGACCAAAGGCAGGGCCGTGCTTGAAAGCAAATGATCCTATCTAATATGTTCCCATTGGCTCGGCTACCGAGACACCAACTATTTAGATAGTAGGTGGTAAACACTTTCAAAAAATTTTACTTATTTAGTTGCTGATTCTACTTTCTTTTGATCTTTCAACATAACATAATCAGTTTTATATATAGATAGATGACAGTGGCATGGGTACAATTAAAACAGCACATTTAGCTGAATCATTATTTATAATCTCATTTGAAAGGTTTTATATTTATTTAAAACACATGCTTTTTTCTAAGAGTCATTATTCCTATTGTTAAGCCCTATTGGTAATGCTACATCTCTCCATTGCTCTAGCTGTTTTCTTGTCTTTTTTTTTTCTTTCTCTTTCTCATGTTCCTTAGCCTCTGACCCTTAGACTAATAAATTAAGTTCCCAGTATCTAGAGGTGCTGTCTGTTCCTGAGTTGTAATGAATGCCTCCTCATTAATCAGAGAGCAGAGATCTTGACGGAGATGTCCCCTTTTTCTCCAGTCAACCAGATGTCACAGTGCTATGTCGGAGGCTTGTACTGGGTCTTTGCTCTCTGTTCCTTGTGTACACCACTCAAGTGAAATCCACAAAAAAGACAAAAGGATTATATAAACACTGACCAAAATAGTAGCATTGAGATTATAAAGCTTATGTTGGTTTTGTAAATTAAAAAAAATTAAACTTTTATATAGAGCAATGGGATTTCTTTATATTTACTCTTTTCTATGTACTTCACCTAATACAGAAATTTATAACATTTTTCTGAGACATTGGGAAATACAATTTGCATTTGTTACAATGAGATTGACTTGGTGAATAACTTGCTAAAGTCATCTCATACTTCCAGACCTCAGGGCAAGTATCATAAATATCTGTTGATTTTTTCATTTTAAAAATAATAATAAACAATGGCTAAAAATTTAAAAAGTAATTGCTTCTCTAGTCACTGGCTAAGGTACTGTTGAAGTAGGGTTGTTTTTTTCTTTCACTGATATTAAGAGAATGTTATCTGAGTATAAATCACAGATTTCTAAACATGTGAATACTCTAGATATCAATTCATTATTCATGTTCTCAAAGTCCAGGATTAATTACTAGTGTGGCAGAAGTCTACCTTGACTCCATGTTGCCATGAGATGATTTGATCTAATGTTTCCATGCAGAAATATTTTCTGGTATTTTTTGGGAGAATTACATGTTTTTCTGAATCTTAACTCTTGAAAAATATTATTTCAGAAATTATAAAATAGGTAAAAAGTGTTATAATTCTACAGAAATTAAAGTTATTTAACCAACACAGACATGTTATTGGGATAACTTTGAGTGAAAAGCAA
This sequence comes from Rhynchonycteris naso, assembly GCA_037038555.1. Classification (NCBI taxonomy): domain Eukaryota; kingdom Metazoa; phylum Chordata; class Mammalia; order Chiroptera; family Emballonuridae; genus Rhynchonycteris; species Rhynchonycteris naso. Next base: position 78,493,109 of record CM072997.1, read on the forward strand.
GAGTAGGAAATCTTGATATGTGGAGTCCTCCAATAAAGTTGATGTTTCCTGGAATCAGGGCAGGAGCAAGGAGGCAAGAAGTGGTCATGATTCTAATGAATCAATTGTAGAGTAATTGACATGTTATAAATGTGTTTTTGGTCATGCTTTTAGTTACTGGTTCATCATTCTTTCAAATAGAACAAATATTGATATGCTTATACAAATAGTATACTTTATATAAATTCCGTGAGTGATGCCTCAGGAATAAACATGTTTTGGAAGCAAAAGAAGTCCTTAAATTGGTAATTTTGAAATCTGATTCTGTGTAGTGCCTTTAACCTTGCTGATAGGAATATTACTTTGTTTAAATGTGACCTAATAATACTCACTTGCACTTTCCAGGTTTGAATGTACTCTGTAAATTACATTCCTTTGTAAATAATACTAAACTTAATAATTTTATTAAACAGCTTATGATATTCATAATACCAAGTAAAGAGCATGAAAAATATTGAAAGTATCTTAAGAAATATTTTAAAAATCAGTAGCTCAATGTCTTATATGCTTAAATCAGAATAAAACATTCATTATATTTAATCTTTTTTAAAATAAAAGTTCTGAAACTTGTAATATAACTATACCAGAGCAAATAATTCATGTTTATTATTATGGTAATTCATTACTGTTATGTATAAATAGTGCTAGGAAAATTATAACTTAAGATTTTGAGAATTCATGAGAATTAACAGGATTTTCAGTTTTTCTTTTCCAAATCCAAAGCTTAATATCTATCAGGAATTTGAATACCATTCTATTCTAACAGTAAGTGAAAGTAAAAGAAAAGAGAACCTTTAAACTCAGTTGATAGATTGAACAAAGGGTACAGTTTGAGTAATTCCAATGTTAACAACTCTGCTCATTGCAAATTAATGTTTTTAACTCTACCAATATGGGGGAATTAAGGTAATATTCTGCCCTGTGAGGATCAGATAAAAATTTATATGAGAGGTCTAAGGTTTAATTACCAAGGCATTTGTTGGGAGCATCAGACAAAGTGGGACTGATTATAACCCCATCCAGTAATTTTAAATATTATTCAAAATAGGTTGTTTTCTTAGTCTGATATGAGATGCCATGAAGTATGCTCCTTGGCTTAAAAGAGATTCAGGTTTCACCAACTTCTTCTTTTAGAAAAACAGTGACTCTTTATGCTATTTCTGTCCTTAGGAAACATTCCTCTGCTACTTTTTCTTCTGGATGGGGCTAGACTGGTGTGACATTCTGTGACTGGCCAGATACAGGACAACTTTGTAAGCTTGCACTTAGTAGCTGAAGAGTTATTTTAAGACTACAAGCCCTGTGAAATAAGAAGCAGCTTTCAGCTGTGTTTTACTTGATTATGTGATCAGCAAGTCATCAGGCTTGAGTGGGAGTCTATGAGAAGACCAATAGAAAGATCATCTGTAAAGTCAGGGTGCTTTATGGTCCTATCATTATGAGAAATGGGTAAAGATGAATGTGAGCTTTGCATGTTGTAGCAAGTGGGCTGGAATGGAAATGAGAGGATCCAACCTCTGGTCTTGGATCTGTGTGTCACTGGATACATCACTTGTTCTCTCTGACTTTGAAGAACTTGTTCATAAAACAAGAGACTAGATGACTTTCTTTCTGATTGAGTATATTAGTAAAGGAATATCGTTTTTAGTGCCATTGCCTTGGTTTAGATTCTTATTTAGTCTGACTTGACTATTGCATTTGTACCCTATTGTTTAGTCATTTATTTCTCTACTCCATCTTCTGTATTCCTGCTAGATGTCTCTCTAGAATGCAAATCTGATCATTTCACGATTCTGCTTATAAGTCCTCAATGGTTTTCTATTTCCTATAAAATAAACTGAATTTCTATTTATTTATTTATTTATTTATTTATTTATTTATTTATTTATTTATTTTTACAGAGACAGAGAGTCAGAGAGAGGGATAGATAGGGACAGACAGACAGGAATGGAGAGAGATGAGAAACATCAATCATCAGTTTATCGTTGCAACACCTTAGTTGTTCATTGATTGCTTTCTCATATGTGCCTTGACCATGGGCCTTCAGCAGACCAAGTAACCCCTTGCTCCAGCCAGCGACCATGGGTCCAAACTGATGAGCTTTGCTCGAACCAGATGAGCCCATGCTCAAGCTGGTGACTTTGGGGTCTCAAACCTGGGCCTTCCGCATCTCAGTCTGACACTTTATCCTCTGTGCCACCGCCTGGTCAGGCTAAACTGAATTTCTTTAGTGTAGCATTTAAAGCTTTTTTTTATTTCAATTTTTTAAATTAATTGTGTTTACATAGATTCTAGCGTCACCCCGAATGCATCCCCCTTCCCCTTTATTCCTTCAACATTTCCCTTGCCCCCCTCCCATCAGCACCCTGACCCTTCCCTTCAGGTTTATTCCATCATATCATCTCCTTTCCTTCTGTTTTCTTTTCCTCTGTTTCCTTTGATTCCTCCTTTGTCTCAATTCCATTCCTCACTTGTCATCATTGTTCCTTGGATTCCTCAAATGAGTGAGGTCATATGATATTTTTCTTTCTCTACCTGGTTTATTTCACCTAGCATGATAGTTTCCAGGTCCATCCATGTTGTTGCAAAAGGTAATATTTCCTTCTTTTTTGTGGCCCCATAGTATATATGTACCACATATATATAAAGCTTTTTCTTATTTGGTTCCATTTATATTTCCAACTTCATTGCTCTTTATCCCTCATGATAGGTCTATACTTACACCTCACTCATCCACAAACATGATGAATATATGTGAAACTGACTGATTTTGCTCTGGACTGACTCTTTACTTTGACTCATATATTTATACTATTACTCCTAAAAAAATTCCTTTCTTCACCATTTGCACCTAGTATTATTCTCTTTGTTCAACAATATTCAAATTTAATGCTTTCTTTGGCTTCCCCCACGAGAAGAGTTGACCATCTCTGACTTTATGCCATTCTTGTATATAGTGCATACTCCTATGTGATTGTAGTTATCATACTGTATTAAAATCCTATAGTCACAATGTTTTCCTCACCATCCTTAAATCTTATTGTTGTGTCTTTAGTTCATTTCCATCTCTAGTGGTTTGCTACTGAGTAAGTTCTCAATGCATGTTGGTCTAATGCCATGATGGCGAACCTATGACATGCATGTCAGCACTGACACGTGTAGCCATTTTCGATGACACAAGGCCGCATGCGGCCACATACCAGAGAAGTATGGGGCCGCATGCTGAGAAGGACGTTTCATCTCAGCTCATGCATGGCCAGGTGCAGTAGCCGAGGATAAGACATTTGCTGTAGTGTAGACACTCTGTGCGGGAGGTCTGTAGGCCAAAACAACAGAACTCCGGCACAGAGCGTCTAGTTCTGGGATTTCCAGTTAGGCCGTTTTTCTTGAAGTGATACACTACCCGAGTTACGCTCGATTTTTTGGCAAATTTTGACACACCAAGCTCAAAAGATTGCCCATCACTGGTCTAATGAAACTAACATTAATAATTGTAAGCTTCTTTGAGGCATGGGCCAGGATTATTTTCTTCACCTTTGTATACTTAGCACTAAGCACAGTATCTAAAACACAATATGTGCTTATTAAATAACTATTAAATAAATAATAGATCAACACATGTATTAATAGTTTTCTGTTTGAAGATATTCACCCAAGTTCATTTCAGCCATATAGTTATTGTCCTATGAATGTTTTTAATTAGTAAATATTGTTAATATGATGTGATAGGTCATTTATTTTTAAATATAGTATAATTTAACTTGAAAAAAGAGAGTTAAATTAAAAACCAATTTTCTTTTTAAGTTATTAATATATAGAAAATAGGATTAAAAACAGGTCTTTTTATGCCTCTCATTGTGTATTGCATTCAGGGTCAAAAGGGTTTTTACCTTTATTCTGTCATATATGCACTTTATTACCTGTCCCTTGTGTTGTCAGTTATAATTTGTATAATTTTGCTCTGTTTCTTAATTTTAAACATGGGGATGCTAATTTTATTGACTTTATAGTGATGACGTGAAACTGATTTGTAGAAAAGTGGATTGTAATCTATAAAGTGCCATAGAAAGAAATTTATTATTCTAGTCATATACTCTAAGGTTACTCTTCATTTCTAAGTTAAGTCTTGTTTCCTAAACTTTCATACTATTTTCATAGGTTTGGTCCTATAGAAATGAAGATTAACCATCTATTACCATTTGAGGAGGGGGTGCACATTTTATTTAATATATTATTTAATACCTTCAATTTCCTATTCTACATATGTATTAATCAGCTTGGGCTGCCGTAACAAAATGCCATAAACTAGGTGGTTTACACAATAGAAATTTATTTCTCACAGTTCTAAAGGCCTAGAGGCCCAAGATTAAGGTGCTGGTTGATTCAGTTTCTGATGAGGACTCTTTTCCTGGCTTATAGACAACCACCTTCTCCCTGCGTCCTTACATGGCACTGAAGGAGTGAGTCCTCTGGTCTCTCTTCTTATAAGAATACTACTAATCATATTATATCAGGAACTTATTCTTATTACTTTACTGAACATTAATTACTACCTACAAATAATGTCACATTGAGGGTTACACGCCAACACCTAAATTTGAGGGAGACACAATTTAATCCATTACTTCACGCCAAATAATAACCAAAGAATTCTTTCATGCTATGTCACCAGATTTTCAAATGCTTCATCTTGGTTATATGTATTTTAGTGAACTGGCAGAGTTTATATGAATATAGAATTATAAATGTATATATGTGTACATATATATGTTTATTGCTTTATTTTTTATTTGATTTATCTCTGGGACATATAAACCTCAATATTCCCATCCCAAAACCTCTATTGGCTATGATTAAAAATTAATCAGGTTTTGTTTTTTTTTTTGGCAAAGGAGAAAAATCCCTCCTCTACATTTTTGTTAATGTTATGAATTAGCAGGAGATATTCAGAATAGAGTTGCCTACATGTTGTTTGAAAATTGTTTACAGCAAATAATGAACAAAGCAAAACAGATTGCCAAAGGCCTGGCTGTTGAGAAAGTATAGCACATTATTAATTAAAATACAAGTCAGCTATTCCAGCACTTGTAGCCTGTGGGTATCAAATGTACTCCACTTGATTGAATCAGGTAGTAGCAACACAGGCATTTTTTATTTTGTGCTGGAAGGGATAACAAAAATGTAAAGCTGTTTTCTGCTACTTCATTTGAAAAAATACTATTTTGGTATGAAGGCCTACCAGCTGCAGCAGACAAGCAGAAATAACATAAAAATCTACATTATATCCTTTCACTGTGATTTTCAACAAGGGGTCTACAACCGCAGACACTCTCATGGCATTGCGTTATAGGCAGACCTTTGTCTATGGCCAAGGAAACAGTTTCCATGGAGATACAAGGCATTTGACAATGTTCACTGTTTTGGTGAAGAAAATTAATCCAAGCAGGAGACCAGTTTATAGTTACAAGATTTTTTTCTGTGCAGGAGGAGGGAAAGAAAGAGTTGAGAAGTAGCATAGAAGAAAAACATATCTGCCTTTTGGGTATTCTTTTTAACATGCTGAAGTCAGTGAAATTTTGAGAAACCATAAACTATGTTTCCAGTTTCAATGCTGATGGGAATTCTCAGGTGAAAAAAAATATAGTAAAGAAAATGTGATCTTTTATAATACACTTAAATATTTAGCTTACCCCTAGGATAAATCAGGAAAAGAAATAATGCTGAAAGTTTTTTTTTTAAGTTCAAATACTGTTAACTATTAAACTAGCAGTGATTTTTTTTTAACTCTGCCTTGTTCTAAGATCTTCATGGACAAAGATTGATTTTTAGTTATTCCTACATATTTTTATCGTAATTTTTATATTAATTGATAAAGTAGGTGCCATGGTTATATCAAACCATGATGCTCTCTAAAAGGATAAATAAAATAATCATAAAGGAATTTTGATGCCACCTGGAGAGTCAGTTTTACTCAAATCAGAGACCCCTCTAGGTTCAATTTAGGTAACTTTGAAAGATTCATTAACACTTGCAGGCCACTAGAGTTGGAAAGATATTTAAAAATGTTAGGGCAGTTGACTACAATGCGTAATTAATGAAACAGGGCAGAACCACTGCTAACAAGAAGCAAAGAGTGAGTTACATGATTTTTAACCTGTAGGATCTTGGTCTAGAAATTTCATTCCCACTGTTATGCATTTCTAGGTGAAATTAGTCACCCCTGGCTATTGGATTAAACGTCAGCATTCCTTATTCCACTTACAGGCTAGAAATCTTTGTAGTGGGCACCAATGGATCAGATTAATATCTGTCTTTTGTAAACATATTTCCTGGTTTAATTAAAGCATTCCTACAGCTCTCATCTTAAGGCGTTCAATGCAGCAAATTGAATAGCAATCAAATTTATTCAATTCTCTTGTTTTAATCCAGATCTATCATAGTCTAATTCCTAATCATTGTTTGAGAGATAGTTTTTACTCTGACAGATTAGTTGGACTTTGTTTATCATTTAGAAAGCCTTTTCTGAATAAAGAAGTTCTTCTCTGACCTGAGTTCATGATGTCTTGACAATGTTCCTTTGGTCTCAGAGTTATCAGCTACTGTATGTGTCACATAACCATAGTGAGAAGGAGCTGGCTCTGTCCTCACTCTAGAAGCAATATCCTGCCTAGACTATCAATAAAAGATGTTTTACAATGGCAAATTACATTCTGTTTTCCTTCCTTTCCTCCTTTCCACCCTTTTCCCCTTCTTATAAAATATATGCTAAATCTGCCCGTTTTTACCCTCTGTTTTGTCCTCTTTTTTCATTTTTTCTTTTTAGTGCCCAGTATGATGAGGTCATTACATCCTTTTCTGTCACTTTAAGCTCCTGCCTTGTCAATACTTCCTCTGGAACTCCCTCGTCCCCTTATTTTTTTTTCTCTGTCTGCTTTCCATACAAAATTGCTTTTATCCAAATCTATATTCTGCCAGAAGAATTTGCCTTAGAAGTTAAAAGGCATATACATTATTATAAATTGGTCATTGATATGTGAGTAACCACATTTATTTTTCTTCATTCTACCAGGCTTTCAAGCAGACAATTTCAAAGCTATCATGGCCTTTCTTGTTTTTTACTTCCTCTCTCTTGTGGGAATGTAAATCTTCATTGCTATAGAGCAACTGATTGTGACCTTATGTGTTAGCATTTTTTTTCCCTGCAAACTAAAAATAGGCCTTAATCTTCTCAACATGTGAGGATCCAAAAGGGGCTCTTTGATTAATAGCTGCCTGTATGTAGTGGCATCCGTGTCCTCCTTCCAGCGCACTGCTGGGGGGAGGGGAGGGGTGCTGGCGAAGGGGAGGCAGAGCTTCAGTGTTACCATTTGTTATGGATCACTTGTTGTCTTGTCCCCCGAGTCCCGCTCTTTCCTGACTTCAGCGTTCCATTCTGAAGGCCACTTCTACAGGCAAACACTGTGAAAAATAGACCACCAAACTCAGGCTGCATGTTTTTCTTTCATTTTGAAATTTATTTTGAATTTTTTAACATTTTGTCAGTTTTCAAAAATTGTATACAACCACACTTTATTGCATAGCAGAATGCTAGAAAACGTAGTGCTGAGTGGTACCCAAGCAATTAAATACACAAATCCTTCTTCCCCTCCATAAAAAGACCTAAGCATCAAAGCCTAAATTATAATCTTTTTTTATTTAAATCTCTAGTTGCCTCTGCAAGGGTGAATGAGATTCTAATTTCTAGTAGTTCTCATAGATTCAACACCTGCCCATATTTGAAATCCATATTCAAATATATATTGGGTCAAACCCTAACCACATGTAGGTACACAGCAAAGTTATTGGATTTTTTGATGATGAATAAAAAGCAGACAATGCACCTGTCTGGTTACCAAGTGGATTTGCATAAAAATGAAAGAACAGTACACAGGCTTATGTAAAGTGTTGCTCAACTATATATAGAGAGAGATGTAAAAAAAAGAAAAACCAACCCATGCAATACAGTTTTTCTGAATGAAACCATGTGAGGCATTGCAAAAACAGCCATGCATTTGCCAATAATTAGGAAATGTGTTGATAGGCTGGGACCATGTTAGAATAATTTGATTTTCTGGCACTTTTATCATCGAAAGAAGGGAAATACTGTATATGCTAGTCACTTAGATATTATATTAGAAAGGAAACCAATTACCAAGTATCATTTGTCATTTGATATTTTGTGCTTAAGGTGGAAGGAGGAGTGAAGATTAGGAAAGAAAATACCCTCAGAGACATGAGATACCCTAAGAACAACTTGTTTTTATTGAACACAAAGTCTCCAAGATGGGTAACCGCACAGTATTAATGTTAGAATTCATATTCTTAACTCAAATCAACTGATTTGAATAGAAGTTTCTTACTGAAAATAACCAAGAGAAATGAAAACTTATGTTCACATAAAAATTTGTATATAAATGTTTATATTACCATTATATATAATAGCCAAAAAGTGAGAACAATCCAGTTGTCCCTCAGCTGAGAAATGGGTAAATAAAATATAGTATGCCCATACAATGGAATATTATTTGTCATGAAGGGAAACAAATAACTGACACATGCTATAGCATGGATGAACCTTGAAAACATTCTGTCAACTGAAAGAGGACAGTCACAAAAAACCACATTTATACTATTCTATTTCTCTGAAATATTAAAAATAGCCAAAGCCATAGAGTCAAAAAGTAGATTAATGATTGCCTAGGGCATGTGGGCCAAAGGCTGGAGGAAAATGAAGAGTCACTGTTAGTGGATACTATGTTTCTTTTTGGAGTGATGAAAGTATTTGAAAATTTATGGTGATGATAATTGTACCACTCCATGAACGTACTAAAAACCATTGACTTACACATTTTAAAAGGGTGAAAGTTATGGTATATGAATTGTATCTCAATTATAAAAATAGATAAATGAATAAACAGAAAACAGTTGGGCCTCATCTAATAATTAACTCCCTGTAGATATAATTGGTAAGAGGAGCATTTATAAAAACTAATTTATAAAATTAAAAAGGATATGGGTTTCTAAAACAGTTATGAAAAGCTATTCTAATAAAATACATGCTGTCACATAAATGTTAATGTAATCTTCCAAATTTTCCATTTGTTACATTAAAAAATGTAATCTTTCAAATTTTCCATTTGTTACATTAAAAAACCTTGACTCTTTGGATTACTTCACATTTTCTAACAAATGAAAGGGTGAAAAGCAGGAAATAATTTGAACCAAGAATGCTAAACAACTTCTGCAGTAATTTCCTTCCTCCTCAAAATAAAACTAGTGTTTACAACACAAGCCTCTTCCAGATGGCCATGCAAATCAAGACTGAGGAATACACTACATACCATACTATTGTTGCTTAGTCTTTACTGAGCACTCACGGAATTCAAGGCACTGAGAAAAATAAACTACAACCCCAGGTATGCAAATCATAACCTAAAAAACATATAAAATCATATTACTTACTGCTGTTTTCAATGAATTAATAATGCATGCAATATTCCAAAGGTCAGAGCTCAATCACATTAATATTGGTGCCAGGAATATATCTTGTTCAAATTAACCTGTTTTCTTTATCCATTCTCTTTTTCTGGATATTTTTCCTGATATATTTCGAATATTTTAATACCATAATACAATTCCTGACATTAAAATCCCACCAATACATATTCTTGCAACATACAGCATTACATATGATTGAAGTTATTTTAGAATTTTATTTTTACTAAAATTACCCTTTGCCGTGATGTTTCTAACTCTATACCATTGACCTGGACCTTTCTTTGCAGAAGGGCTAGTTAACCAAGATAATAGTTAAAGATCTTAAGTGTTGTATTACTAATTGAGAAAGCAGTAATTTTAGAATTTTAATATCCAGAGCCTCTTCACTGCATGTAGAGGCTAAAAATTATTTATGAAATTGACATATATCACATTTTCATTTCTTAGCTCCAGGCTGACTTAGAAACTGACAAGAAACTTGTAAAGGGCCCCTTAAGAAGGATGAATCTTCATAGGTTTCTACAACATTATTCATTATAACAAGGGTAGACAATTACATGCTTTTACACCCATAACATACTTAAACTGCCATGTACTAGAATATTCGACATAGATGCATATTTCTTAGAATTTGAAGCTTCCTCATGAGATACTGTGATAACTGCTTACATAGTTGAAGTAAATTTCAGTCTAGGCTGATTGTATAATAGGGATAAACAGAACAAAAAAGATTTCAAAATTAATTAAAAGATTATTAAAGAAGATAAACCCAGATGCTATGGCTTACCTATATGTATGAGGTTATGTCTTATACCAAGTTTCAAACCTGACATCTGTAAAATGTGTTGGAAAGAATAAATCCACTTATTTTTAAGAGTTTAGTTTAATTTGAAAAGTGATTTTTAATAGTAATAAGCTTTTTAACCTAGGCTATCATTTTAGTGAATTCTTTTTGCATTTTTTTTTCTGTAGCAGGAGAAAGGTACTCCATATTACTATGAGGTTTTCATTACAATTTTATTATGATTATTACTGTGAAAATTATATATTCTTCTAATTTCACAATCCTCTAATTTACTCATTAGAGAGAGTGATGGTCTAAGATAGCTACTGTTTTGGTGACATGTTGACAAGTGGTGACAGTAATAGATAATTTACATCAAAATTTGCATATTATTGGCTTCTGGGCATATATTTATCCTATATTCTATACGGCTGTCATATATCTTTGTATGTGAACACTATGCTTGTAGTAAGGGTTTTTAATTTTCTTTTTTAAAATATGAGACAAGATTAACAAAATATCAAGAACTGAAACATGAATGAATTGAATTGGTAACTCCCTCATATGAAGATCAAGAAAAGAAAAACTGCTTAATATTTATTTTTATTTATTTATTTACTTATTTTTGAAAGAGAAGGAAGGAGAGAGAAAGGAGCATTAACTCATTGTTTTCTTTCAGTTGTGCATCCATTGATTGCTTCTCATACATGCCTTGACTAGGGATTGCACCAGTGATCTCGGAATTGAGCCAATGACCCCAGATTCCAGCCGGCAACCTTGGAAGTATGGGTTGACTCTCTATCCACTGTGATTCTACCAGTCAGGCCACTGCTGCTCAGGCAAAGCTGCTCAAGTTTTAGATTGGTCCTCCTTAGGATCTCTCATTCTTCAATAGTATTTAATTACTTAAAATGGCAGGCTTCTTTTCTAAAGTGACTCACTTTTTTACTTTAGCATGTCAATGAAGAAAACTACCTTAATTGCATAAAAGCCACAAATAGAACCTTTAGGTATAAATTGACATCAAAAAGAATTTGGATAATGTTTGTATTTTGGGTTCCTTAGCTGCCATTTTGAACCACTCCAGTGAAATATTTCTTTGGGAAGGTCAAGAGAATGCTTAAAGAAAGGCTTAGTTCCGTGATGGTGAACCTATGACACACATGTCAGCACTGACACGCGTAGCGATTTTCAATGACACACGGCCGCATAACAGAGAAGTATGGGGCCGCATGCCAAGAAGGACCTTTCATCCCCGGCTCCTGCACGGCCAGGTGCAGTAGCCGAGGATAAAACATTTGTTGTAGTGTAGACACTCTGTGCTGGAGGTCTGTAGGCCAAAACAACAGAACTCCGGCACAGAGTATCTAGTTTTGGGACTTCCAGTTAGGCCATTTTTCTTGAAGTGGCATACCACCTGAGTTATGCTCGGTTTTTTGGTGAATTTTGACACACAAAGCTCAAAAGATTGCCAATCACTGGCTTAGTTCTTAGTATCCAGTTTCTGAAACATCCTTTGTTTATTACATTGTGCTGCCTCTCCTTTTTTATCACCCATTTGTTTCTTGATCACCTATTTGAGGATTGGACTGTATGAATGTGATTGAGACTGTCCTTTCATATCACATGGGTTCATTGCGTTCAAAGCATGAAAGAAAATAAAAGAAGGAAAATATGCAAAAGATAAAAATAAAGAGGAAGAGAAGCTGCCACTGCCACCTGGTCTCTCTGTATAGCTCTGTGGGTCAGAATTAAATCTTAGGACTTAATCATTCTCATTAAAACATGATATTATTGAATTGAGGACAAAGTTCTTCCACTGTATGTATATGCTGTATGTGTAGCTAAAGCTTGCTTTTCATTTTTGTTTTTCAAGACTCTCTTTTATCCATGCCAACCTCTCTATTCTACCACCACTGTCTTTTTCCAAGTCCTTTCCAACTTATTCCTCAATAACTATCTCTCTGTTATGTCATCTGTTTTTTCAGGGGTCTCATCAAATTTTACTTACTAATTAAGGTATGGCTGAAGTGCTACATTCTTTAAGAATATTTTCTGCTTACTTAAGTCATCACTGATCCCTTTCATTTCTGAAGTCCTACAGCATTAAAGTAAAAATGCTTATAGATATCTACCTAAATGTAGTAATTAATTTCTCATTATTTCAGTCCATAATAGCCTCTTGAACATTACTGTTTGTTTTCTGAACCACATGCAGTTTTTTCAAGAGCTGGGATCCTAGCTTATACTTATTTATATATCTGCTAATTCAGAGTACATACTAGACAAATAAATGTTGACTTATTGTTTTATTAATGAGCTTGTTCTTGGCTTCCTTTACTATGATGTCTTTATCAACAAAGAAATCAACATATGGACTTTTTTGAATCTAATACATAGATATGCTTTAACCTGTTAAAGTAGGAAAGTAAAATAAATTAGATGATCATTGTTATTGTTCTGAATTCCTTTTATACATAAAGAGACAAAGAAAGAAAAAACAATACACAACAGTAGGCCCTGGACTGTTGGCTCAGTGGTACAACATTGACCCAGTGTGTAGATGTTCCAGGTTCAATTCCCAGTAAGGGCAGACAGAAGAAGCTCCCATATTCTTCTCCACTTCTTCCCTTCTCACTTCTTTCTCTCTCTCTTTCTCTACCCATACTGTAGCCATGGCCTGGTTGGAGCGAGTAGGTCTCAGGCTCTGAGGATAACTCCATGACCTTCGCCTCAGGTGCTAAGAAAAGCTTGGTTGTATCAACTCAACAATGGCTCCAGATGAGCAGAAAATCACCCTCTAGTGGGCTTGCCGGTTGGATCCCAATCTGGGAGCATGCAGGAGTCTGTCTCTGCCTCCTCTGTCTGTCCCTTCCTCTCACTGAATTAAAAGTAAAGAAATAAATAAAAATATATTCAAGGGTCAGATTGTGGGTTTTAAAGGAGATCATACTCTTCCTCCTCCAATGAGTGACAGAATATATTGTACAAAACCATGAAGGGATATAATATTTTAATATCTTTCTGTGAGTAAGGGGAAAGGCAAGGGCTTTCACTAGCAACTGTGTGTGGTTCTCTTTTAAAAAGTCCAGGATAAATTAGGATGAAGTGTCAACTCTTTTCTTCATAGTGATTATGCCACCTACATAGGTGCTACCATACTGTTCCTTTAAAAAAAGCTATATATGTACTTCTCTTCCAAATGTAAATATTTGTTAAAAATACATGAGGAAAATAAATATTTTATAATTTTTATACTAATAAAGTAGAGACAGAGGTAGATAGAGAAAATGTAGGAATTCTGATAGGTAACAATATCATTGTTCTAACATTTTGGTTCTGTATAATGAAAGTGATTTTGAGGGATACTCATTAACAAAGAAAATAAGATGTTATTTGCAGAGAGTCTAGTAAAATGGGTGGAAAGATCATAATAACCATGCAATCCACCTACTAGCATAGCACAAATAGAGACTTTCTGTTATAGCTCAAGAATATAAATAGAAGTAAATGGTGGCATTATTATATGAATAAATGAGTAAGTCAATCAATCACTGCCAAAGCATACTCTGTAATCAAAAGATTTTTCATGTTATGATTAATTCCATGTAATACAAGTCTTAATATTACATAAACCTTTTTGACATTGAGTTATACTTCATAAGACAAAAAGGGCACTTTCAGCAGCCAAAGAATGGCAGATAGTCAGGAGCAATTCTCTTGGATTTCAGAATCTGGGTGGTCACTAGCCAAAACATGGAGCTACTTTGAAAGTCAAAGTATAGATCTACATGGTCTAATTTGGTAGCCACTAGCCTAAGGTGACCAGATTTTAAAATTGGTAAAGCGGGACACCATTAACGGGGGGTGGGGATACATGATTAAAAATTTGATCTATATGGAGCTTCCAGGTCGAAGCGGGGTCTCCCCACTGAAAACCATATATTCTCTTCCCGTTCTCCCGCCGTTCCTTAGCTTTTTGTGCATTCTTTCCAAAAATCGGGACTTTTTAAAAATGCCATTGGACGCAAGACAAATTGTTAAAAATCAGGACTGTCCCGCCAAAAGCGGGACGTCTGGTCACCTTACACTAGCCACACAGGGTTATTTTGTGCTAGTAGAGACAGAATTGAACAAAAGGAGCAAACTTTCTAGAACTAAACTACTAGCAAATTGCAAACTTGGAACACACAACAGGTACTATATGTTAGTGAGGGAAGCATTGAATACTGAACAGATATTTCTCCTCCCAGCCTATAAATAACAACAGCACATATTGAGTGTGTATGTGTTGCTTCAAGGCTCTCACTGGAAATCCATCTATTCTAAGAACCATGTCTGCACAAAAGTTTACGAAAGAACAAATATTAATATCAGTTCATAAAACTCACCTTTTGCCAGGTTTGTTCAAACACGCCTCTTTCACTAAAAAGCAGAATGTTCTTTTCCCTTTAACAAAGTGAAGATAATAATTGATAAAATGACCAGGATCGCTTGAAACCCCAAATGGTATTAAATGTCTAAATTAAACTAGGATGGAAGGATTCAAAGAAATAACATTTAAAATTTCTTTTATTTTGAACTGTTGATTGCGTTTTGTGCCTAGCCCAAAGTCAAATAACAGTTTGATTTTACCTTGATGTTAGGAGTCAGTTTCCTCTAAAAAATTTGACATCAGCCTATTATTATTACCCATTGTGTTCATGCCAAAAAACAGCTGCAGTCCTTCTCAGATGGAAACACTGTCACAAGGACTTGCTAGGAATTGTTCAGCACAAACTTTATTCTGATGGTTTCTTGACCCACGTCTTAACTTCTATTTTGCATAGATTTTCCAAAATTAAAATCTAGAAAAAGGATAAAGTCCCAAGAGATTCAAAAATATTTCACTAGAGGAAATTAGTCTTACGCCTCAATGAGAGTGAATTTACTCTTTGGAAGAATCTTGGTAAATACCCACAATTATATTTCATTACCAGATGTGCAGATTTAATTTCTTTTCTGAAGACAAGGCCATAAACTTCCTCAAAGACAATGTCCCTTTACATGGAGTAATGGTTTTCAAAAGTTTAAGAAATCTTAGATATGGAAAATATGAGCAAATGAGTCTTTATTTTCTCTTTATTCCCCACCTACATACAGAAGAGTGAACAAATAAGTATTATTAATTATTCTTAGACTGGTCATGTGAAACTATAAAATCTGCACTTTATGGTGAACAACAGAAGGCATTTTATAAAGAAAAGGACACAATTTACCATTCTTAGAGGCATTTACAAAAAACTGTTTTCAGGATGGGGAGACCAATTACTGCTACTGCTTTTTTTCTCCACCTGGAACTCCCCTCCCAGATGATGCCCAAACTAAAATTTTTTCATGACTTTTGTCTATCTTATTTTCAATTCAGATTCATCTAAACAATTAGTAGGATGGCAAGCTGTAGTAACTTTCCCTTCTCTCTCATTTTATAAGCTCTTCATAAAATCAGAGACAATTGGAGATTAAAGGAGTCCTAACATCCATGTAAACTTTACCCCTCTTTTTATGGGTGAGCAAATTTTATGGAAGAATGAAGATTTGACATCGATCAGCTGAAGAAAAAAATGAAACCTAGAATCTGAGTCTCTAAATTCTCAATTAATGGTCTTTCATTTTTCCAAACCACATTCCTTGAGTCCACAATATCTGGAGATCTATCTAAGGTTTTCACTATAAAGCATCATGGAGCCTGCACGTTACTTTATAGAGCATTGCACATCTCAACATATGGAGCATAACTCATCCATAATATATTCAATATTTTTTCAATAATGGAGAAATTGTTATAATGTGAAATTTTATACTTCTAAAATATTACTGAGAATGGTTCTCAATATTTGTATAACCCTTTGAGTAGTTGAGTTTTTTCCATGTTCGCTAATCCCCGGGAGCGAGGTTTTTTTATTCAAAAAATAAAATTAGTTCCAGTTACAGTTTTATTAACTTAAAATCATGTTTGTTTGATAACCAAATTATGGAAACAAGAAAAACATACATTTACTTTTTTTTTAAATGTTGCCTTACACATTTTTAAAATAAATTGTACTCTGGATGGTCAGGTGGCACGAGGACATACATGAATGTTCATACTACTCAAAGGTATAAGAAAGAGAAATGGTGAAAGTCTGTTCAGGGCAACTAAACAGATGTTTGGGCCACAAGCCTTACATGCTAAGAAGTCCCCAAAGCTTGGGTTGGCTTGCTTGCAGTTGCATTCTCCTGTGAATTGGATGTTTTCCTTTGGGAAGCAAATAACTGTGATGCCTGGACGGAAAGTTTGAAATGTGTCTATTAACAAATGCAAAGGTCACAAAGACTTTCTTATTATGGCAGGGTAAGAAGATAATGCTTAAAGATTTGTGTGTCTTTGATACAAGCAAGAATAGGAAAGGATACAGTCTTCCTGTTATTTTGAAAATATGACTAATATGGTTTGTTTTTTCTTTTACCTAAATAAATTTGTGCCATGTAGAATCTTAATTGAATATGTTTTATTGGACTTGTTTTTAAGTAAAAAAATAATGTTCTTTCTCTCATGTTCTTTAGGCAACTAGTACTGGTCCCTCTGAATTGAAAAGTGTGACATTCGAGTCATAGTGAGGATGAAACAAGCAAATGTGTTTTTTCACTGCAGAATTACATCATCATAATGATAAAAGAATAACTTGTTCAAAAAAGCACAAAATTATAAAACTCTTATATAAGGCATCTGAATTATATTACACACATTTTCACTTAGTAGAGGAAGAAAATGGAGGCTGAAAAATTACAAAATCCTCACCTTTAAAAATAAAATTATTTTAATAACAGGAAAATAAATATCTCTTACATTCTGATCTCTGCACTTCTGTAATAAAAAGAACTTTCTTGAATCATCTGTGTCAAAGTGCACACTCATCATTAGTCATGAAATCACATGGATTCTAGGTTAGCATCATTCCAATGTAGTATTTTCTCTCCACCCTCACTATGTTCAAAATGATTGTGATAAACACCTTACTTTTCTTCATTTATTTGTTATATTCTGAAAAGCAAACAAACAGATGAACAAAGCAAACTGTATTGATAATTCTTTTCCTCAATGACTAGCCTGTTTGATGTACACTTCTTTAATTTTATCATATGCCATTCCCTTCCCTATGCTCCATAAACCTTATGCTCCCCCTCCACCCAGATACATTCTCTATATTCTGTAAACATGGCACATCCTTTCAGAACTCCTCACCCAATTGGTTCTTTCTTTCTGATTTGTTTGTTTTTTTTTAAACTGAGAGGAAAGGAGATAGTGAGACAGACTCCTGCATGAAGCCCTACAGGGATTCACCTGGCAACCCCTGTCTGGGACTGATGCTGTAGTATCATGCTATTTTTAGTGCCTGAGGCTGACGTGCTGGAACCAACCAAGCTATTCTCCACCTCCGGGCCAATGCTTGAACCAATGGAACCACTGGCTGTGAGAAAGAAAGAATGAGAGAAGAGGGAGAGTAGCAGATGGTTGCTTCTCAAGTGTGTCCTGACCGGGGTCTAACCCAGGATGCCTGCACCCAGGCTGATGCTCTATCCACTGGGCTACTGGCTAGGGTCTTGCAATTATTTTAAAGATTTTCTTTCTTACCTTCAATTTTATTGTTTAGACCAGTTCAAATATCAAGGTTTTTTCAGGAACCATTTCCAACATTCCATGCAGAGGTAGCCAGCCAATCTCTTTAGATTTCAGGATTACTTTTCCACACTTTTAAAAGAGCACTTGCCATATTTTGTTTCAATTATCTATTTATTTGTCTGCCTCTTTCGGCAAACGTTTTAATAGTGATTTTCACAATTTTTAAATGAAGCTGCCATTAAAAACACATTTTTATATTGTGATCCAGAACACACACACACACACACACACACACACACACACACACACACACACACAGTCTCACACAGACACAGACTGTAATACTGTTCCAACAAAATAATAGATCCCCTTACTATGGTCAATGTCTTTTGCTACAGTCTTCTCTGATTTAAAGGAAAGAAATTAATCAGTACAATCTATTATATTGATTCACTACTCAATTTGAAAACTTATCTTCTAGACCAGAAATGGGCAATCTTTTGAGCTTGGTGTGTCAAAATTTGCCAAAAAAACGAGCATAACTCAGGTAGTGTGTCACTTCGAGAAAAACGACCTAACCGCAAGTCCCAGAACTAGGCACTCTGTGCCGGGGTTCTGTTGTCTTGGCCTACAGACCTCTGGCACAGAGTGTCTACACTACAGCAAATGTCTTATCCTTGGCTAGTGCGCCTGGCCATGCAGGAGCCAAGGATGGAATGTCCTTCTCGGCATGCGGCCCCATACTTCTCTGGGGCTACGCATGTCAGTGCTGACATGCTTGTCATAGGTTCACCATCACGGTTCTAGATAAAAGGAGTTGCCTTTTACTATTTTTGCATCCTCAGTGCCTAGCACATGGTAAGAGCTCAATAAATACTTGCTAAATAAATGACTATGGAAATATAATACCTCTGAAAATGTTTTTGCAAACATTTTTTTCCTTAACAATATGATATTTTACTGTGTTATTTTTCTTTCTTAAAGATTACTTGAGCTATGTCCCTGTTTATATTTTTTATTTAATTTTTTATTTGTTTTTGTTTTTGGTGGTTGAGTAGAGAAGAAAGAATTAACTGCACACAGTTTATATTTGCTACTTGATACTTTTGTTAGACTGGGATCTTAAGTAGAGGGGAGTAGAACTAATAGTCTGAGTTTTAAATTTATTTAGCCCTTTCCATTGATTATTACAATTTTAAATGGGCAACAAAATCATGAATTAATTCTAAGTATAAACATTTTCTGCCCAAATTTTTTAATTAGTTGACTTTGAGCTCAAGATAGTTCTAGTCAAGCCAAATATCTTAAAAAAGAATAAGAGAATAATATCTGTCAAGAAAGTGGTTAACTCTGTTTCTCTATTTTTACATTTAGTTCATTTCCTGTTTTTAGTTTTTGACTTTCAGTGTTTGACAGACTATAAATTTTATATTATAAATTTTATGGTCACAATCCAGACCCTGGGTTCTTAACAGATATTAATAATCACACTAGAAACATTTTTCTTGGTCCAATGGCTACCTTTGACGTTTGTAACCAGAAGTAAATAGAACATTCAATTTAGTCATGTACTCATTTTGGAGCCTAGAGAGAATAAATCAGGCTTTTCCTTGATGCTAACAGTTGAATGGAAGTGAAAAGCTTGTAAAAAACCAGTTATAGCTAAATTATGGGTTCAAATGTCAATTTATTGATTTTTATGATTACCAGTATAGAATTATCTCAATTATCTCTAGATAATAAAATATAAAATATTTGTTTGTATACTTTGGTCATGGGATTTTAATACAATCAAGAGGTTCTTAATATCACCTGTGATTACCATTTAGACTCAGAGATTTCCATGATTAGAGATACTCTCCCAATATCACACCTTCTGTCTGTCGGAGAAAAGGAGATGGAGTTCGGTATAAAGCTGTTTCAAATGATCAGAATTACCTATGGCCTCTGTAAAGCCTCTGTCAACACCTTGAGAGATGTGGTTCTGAAATAATTTCTTTTTTCTTTTTTATTTATTTTCACTCTTTTTCTCTCCAAAATGGTACATTGTGTGGAATCCCAATATTTTCAAAAAATGATATAAGTAGAACTCTAGTAAGAAAACTGAAGGAAAGCTTCTGCTTATTTGACCACAGAAAAGATATTGAAGCACCTCATAAATTCATGGGCACCACCCAACATTGCTTTCAAACCACAATTCTAGAATAGAGCAAAGTGGGGGATGGGCATCAAAAACACATGCCTGGCCCTCCATCCTCCAGAAATTCTAATTCCTGGTGTTGTGGCATTCAGGCACATGGATTTGAAATAGCTCCCCGGAAGATGCTGGACCACTGCTTTCCGTAGAGCTCCCTAGAACTATTGGTCTTGAAATATTTCTCTAAGCATAGTCCTTAGACCACCTTTGTCAGAATCACATGAAAATTCAGAATATTCCAGGCCCTGTTTGAGACATACCAAATAGGAATCTCCAGAGAAACCCAAATGCACATTTGAGTTTGAGATCTTATGATTAAGAAAGAATGTGAACAGCTGCCCTTTCACAGCCTTCTTAACAATAGCTAAGCAACATGTCCTTTACAAAGGGATCTTTGCCAGATCTAAGCCACTAAGAGCTAAAAACAGACACCAAAAAATCCCAGGTATACTTTAGGCACTTGATATTGCTTTTTTATGACTCCAATAACACAAATGTCACTAGACATAAGCTCATTGCTGTCTAGGAAGTTATGGGCCTCTCTACAGTACCAGTCTTTACCTAGGAGAATGACTGAAGAATAATTCTGATGGAGAAGGCATAGCACTATGATGGTAAGCCACTAGGACATATTCAGAATAAAAAAGATAGGCGCAAAGGGTACAAGAGGGGTCAATAGCCCTTGTGTTTTCTTTACTCCCTCTATTTCAGATTCTACTTTAAATCCATCTGGAGTTTATGAGGATGATCATTCAGGAATTTATGGACACCAAAGAAAGAAAAAAATGTAAATAAACAAATATTAAGGACAATTATAGAAACAAAATCATAATTTCTCAACTAAATTTCATTTTTTATACAGAGATTTCAATTGTGCTACTGTGTTTATGTCTACAAATGAAGTTGTCATCACTATCTTGCTATATAGGTTTATTTGACAAATTTGAACCATAATGTTATAGGATGATCTTCTACAACAATGATGGTGGTGATACACCATTGCAGACCCACCAGAAAAGTAAGAGCATACTCTGTGGCTGCATTGCCTGGCATTGAATGCTTGATCCAGAACTTATTAGCTATGTGACTGGGAAAGTTACTAAACCTATGACTCAGAGTAATCTATTAAGATGATAATAATATTTTAGCTACCTTATAAAGTTACTAGGAAAGGTAAATTGTTTAATATTTATAAATTACAGTGCCTAGTCCTTCTAGGTGCTAAGTGTCTTATAACTAATTAAAACAGTTTAAAAACTAGCTTTTGTTTCTCTGTGCTACACAGCATCTAATCCTTTGCATCTAATCCTTTGCATCTAATCCTTTGCATCTAATCCTTATCATTTAACTTTCCTCAGCAGTATAGGTAAACCATAGCACAGAGGACTCATGAAACCTACACTGGATTCAAGTCGAGAAAGTCAGTAGCAAAGTTCAAATGACATTGCATGGATACATTGCATGGATATTTTTAATTTGGATATGACTCTTTTAAATGATTTCATATTAATAAGGGGAGATGAGGAGAAAGAATGGAAGAAGGAACAGAATACTAAGGAAATAGTGACTGATGCAGTTCTAGTTCCTACTATCTTTTTTCCTATTACTTATTACATATATAATCATTTCAGTATTAAATTCTATTATGAATTTTAGTTTCTTTGCAAATTATAATTTTACATATCTTTGTGTATTTACTTTTGAATGCCATTTATCTTTGTGTTTAATTGTTATCTTTGAATGGAATAGTTGGAAGAACTCCCTGTGACATCCTCACAGTCATTCTTTTGTCTTTAGGGGAAAGTGTGGTGTGGTTACCCTAACTTCCATGACTAGTGCCAAGAGAGACCAATCATCCCAGAGGCCCACCCAGCTGAGTGCCATGCTTCACTGAGGTTTCATTCCCACTCCAAATCGTCCTCCCACCCTCAACTAGCTGAAATGTGGCTGGCTTCTTGAACAACCTTCTGGGACAGGCAAACCCAGGCTTCATTCAGAATTGCATGACATTATTTCCTCTCATCCCATATTAGTCACATGCTCACTCCCCCCCCTTTTTTTAAATAGTGGATGAACAACTCTGTTTGTATCTCCCTGAATTTCAAAAAGATCTTTGTATGCAGAGCTATTACAGAGAGACCAATGATTATGGGATCATTTATTTATATTATTATGGCACAATAGAAGTCACTTTGGTCCTTGAAAGTGTTCCAGTGACTCATGATATTTTTTTCCGATGTTTTCTGACCTCTGCTCCTTTCCATATTCTTCCATATCCAATACATTTGCTTCAAAACCACAGAAAAACCACAGCTGTGTTTGTTGATCCGGGACTTGGGGAATGAATGTAACTGTTTCCATGAGGAATCTTCAAAGGAGGTAAAATTAGTTTCCTGTTGTCTACATAGGAGCAGATATTAAGAGATTTCGGAAATGAAAGTTGTCATTTCTTGTTTGGAAAATATTTTCACATGATAAAAGATAGAAAAGTGATGAGGCCATCACTGAGATCAGCAGAATTGTGTTTTGTTATTGCATTGCAGCATTACTAATGAGATGACACACAAATTACGATGAATGCATGATAGAAATTAATAATAGATTAAATGTATTTAATCATCTTAAGAGACAAATGCAATTATCAAAATATAAAATATTAAATGTCAAAGTCAACAAAAATATGTAGGTTTAACAAAAGAAGACATTGATTTATGGAAGTTATACAATGTTCCAGACCTCCAGAGGGTGCTATTGCATTTACACAGAAATATATTTAATCATGTACACATTCTCCTGAAGTAAAAAATGAGAATTTTGAGTATCTCTCATTTAATTCCACATAAAGAAGAAAAGAAACAATAACCATAATTATAAATTGTTTTCTAAAAATTTAAGTGAAGCTTCTCTCATTTAACAAACCTGGTTTTTTAATAACTTGATAATCTTTTATCTAATAAAAAATTGATAAAAATATCAAGTCATTTCAGGTAATATTTATAGTAATTTTCACTTGAATAAAATTAACTTTACATTAGTCATAGACATGAAGTTGATTGTTTGTTCACAAATACACTTAGAGATTTAAAATCCTTAAAAATATTTGCACCAGTAAATAAATCATAACAAACATCATTTTAAAAGAAAAGCTGCAGGTTTTGAACAAACAAATAAAACCTTTGTCTAAGTAAAATTATTTTACACTGTGAAGATCTAGCTTTTCTTACATATTCTTACAATATGAGTGATATTAATTACTGAGAAAAATCAATCAGAGAGGCAATAACAAGTAGACAGTAAATTGGTTCTTTGCATTATTTCAAAGCTACATGACAGTGCTGGATGGATATATACCTTACAAGATCTTGAGTTCTTATGATATGGTTGTACATTTGTATACTTGGCTGTAATTTGTAGATATTGTAAAAAAATAATATCAGTTCTTTAAACAAACAATGATTAAAATTGAGTCAAGTAATCTTTTTTTTCAAATTCACTGACATATTTGTTTTGTTTTGAGTTTTGACAGCTATTCTAAATTCTTATCATATTTACAGAATTATTCAAATCAACATTATATTATCAATGATAACTATTGGAATGTCATGCAAAAACATAACAGGAGTCCAATAAAGAAAAAAAATAGAATTGCTTCTCATCTTTAAGTTTCTTACCTGTACTTTCCCTGGTTAAAAAACAATAAAGACTAACACAAATATTTAACTATTGGTAACACATTAGTTAATGACATCATATAATTCAGGCAATTAAACAAAAAGCAATTGAATCTAAAAAATGTTCCAAATTTATAACATTTCTGGTCATTTAGAGGAAACAATCCATTTG
Organism: Rhynchonycteris naso; assembly: GCA_037038555.1. Classification (NCBI taxonomy): domain Eukaryota; kingdom Metazoa; phylum Chordata; class Mammalia; order Chiroptera; family Emballonuridae; genus Rhynchonycteris; species Rhynchonycteris naso. Next base: position 78,517,151 of record CM072997.1, read on the forward strand.
GGGAAATTGCAAAATAGTTGATGAGTCATACTTAATTGTTGAAACAATTAATAGTGAATCCAGGTCTAGAAGTTCAGCAATGTGTTTGCTGAAATGTGAGAACATTGCGAGAGAATTTGTGGAACACATTTAAATAACCATGCAATGACATATGCTATTTCTCTAACATCCCTCTCTCCAGATCACAAGCTAGCATAGAATCCATTTTCTTCACAGTTCTTGAAGGGAGAGGGTTTTAATATCCCCTATGGCTATATGAGAACAAAACAACCAGAAGAGAACAAAGCAAGAGTACAGAGAGGCAGATGGGTGGAAGTTTCCCGTGTTTGTTGGTGACTGTGGACACAGATGGACCTGTCAAATGTTTCACTTGAGCTGATCTGGATGGCATCAGGAAAGTTTCAATCAAAGAAGCTCACAAGTAGAAAAAGAAGACAAAATATTATTGCTTATTTTCCTGTCTTACAAAAATATTCTCATTGGGGCCTATAAGTCATCTGATAGAAGAATCTTTAGATTATGTTATTTTGGGGAAAATATATAATTATTTAATTCCCTGGAGGAAAACCAAGAAAAAGATCCTCAGACTCATGATGGTTTTATGCTATTGACAAAGCACTCACATGAGCTTTTGACCCTCCTAACTTTCTTTCTAATATGCCCTTTCCATTGGGCCATAATAGTCTCTGGGTACCGTAGTCCCCATGTAGGTAAAACTGTCAGCACTGCATAGTACTTGGAGATTTAAGACTGAAAATAACAGTTAAGAATAAAAATAACAAGAGAACATTTGTTAGATTCATGACCTTGAAAATTTTCCTTAAGGCTTACTCTTCACAATTCCCAAATAAGAACACTTGTGGTTAAACACTTAGATATAGTCTAAATAAGGTCGTATATTTTAAAGTACTTTGGAAACTATTAAGGGCTCTACTAGATTGGCCTACTATAGTATGTGGTTTTATTTCAGGGTGAATCCCTGACAGCTTTGTAAAAGCTGTAAGCACGAGATTCTTATTCCTTTCTTAGAAAAAGACAAATTGAGACTTGAAGAAGTAGAGTGGTTTATTTAAATAATTGCTCTGGGTTGATATTAAGGATGAAGTGAGTCTCTCCCAAGATCTCTCCATTTAGGACGTGTGTGACTGATTAAGAATAGTTGTTCCCTGTTTACTCCAGGTCTTCAGCATTACCTTGCATGGGCTACCAAAAGGATACCTGGAAGAGACACCACAATTTCTAAAATGCCCACTGGATATATATCCTGCTCAGAGATTTACATGTACATGACAGTGTGGTCATAATCCAAACTAGATACTTTGTACAAACCTGGATGATAGTATATATAAAATCATTTGTTGTCTAATGTTATATCTCCACCAGGAAAAGGATCAAGACAGAGATTATAGAAAATTGGTTCTTGTCTTTACAACCTTGACTTTGAAACCAATAAGTCATCATCAACTTGGGAAGAGAATCATCTGAGGATATAAGGTCTAGAAACTCACCGTGAGGTTGAACTCTTATTTAGTTAGCTCATATACTGTGTCTGAGGGAATACAAGGAATTATCATAACCCTCTTTAGGTACAAGAGAGGGGAATGCATGTTGACATAGTATATACCAAACCAGAAAGTGGAACATTTACAAAGAATATTTGGGAAATGATGAAGGAGGGTAACATGGGAGAAAGGTGGCTGAGTATGATCCTGAACACCAAAGTTCTTAGCAGATATTTTACACTATGGACTTGGGCCAAGGACTCATGTTCTGTGAGCCCAGTTCCATGTCTGCTAACTCAAGGCTGGAGTTAAGACTAAACATGCTTAACATGCCCTCTCAGCTCTTAAGTTCTCTGATTCTAGGTATGTGTGACCCAGGCGTGTGTGTGTGTGTGTGTGTGTATGTGTGTGTGTTCTAAAATGTTATTACTGTTGGATTAAAATTGAATAGAAAGCAAGCTTACAATAACACAGAAAATAAAAATTCAATTATATGGACTGAAAAAATAGGTTGCAAAGATTTTACCAAAATATTAAGTACTTGAAATTCTGTTTTAAAGGTGAATATATGCACACTTACCACCACAATATCTTTTACATCCTTTAAGTAAAAAGGATACTTAAAATTTTAGTGATTCTCATGTGCATATTTTGTAAAGAGATATTTTTTTAAAGTAAGATTCTCAACTTCTCTAGTCACCTATAAATAGATGTTGTCTTTCCAACTTCATATATGGTGGCTTTAGCCAGAGAATTTTATATATAATCCCTTCTGCACAAATTAAATACCTAAGGTATTGTACTATTGAACTGGTAACATAATAGCTTGTTTTATATTTTATTACAACAAATTCCTCCATTTCAGCATGCTTCTTTTATTGAGAGAAATATATACTGAACAATGACTTTAAATGTACATAAAAGTTGCTAGATAAATATGTCCATATTTTTTTCAATTTACCATTCTACAGATCTGAACTCACATCTATGCAATTGGATAAAAATCTCACAACCATATTCTAAATCCTACCCATTTGTGAGGATTATTAGTCTGTTCAGCTAATTCAGTAAGGTAAGATTATAATAATTTCGCCTGTCCTTTATTTAAGACTGTATCCGCAGGGAAATCTCACAGCATCTAATCAGCGTGTAAATATCATCAGTCAGTTTACAGCAACCAGACTCATTCTCTAGGCAGCTGACAATCTCCCTATGACTGTGAAAGTACCTCTATTTCAGATAGAAAGAGTCAGGGATCATTTTTTTAATATTTATTTTTTGATTGAATTTTTTTCCAGCTATTTACAATGTTAATATAATGTATACAATTGACGTGTTTCTCTGTCTATAACGGGAGCACCTGGCTTTGCTAAATCCTCTACTTTACCTAGCTCAATAACTCCTGATACCTCAGGAAAAGGAGAATGCATGAGACAACAATCAGGAGAAGGGAAGGCTAGGGGAAAGTGGCCTGCTCACTCTTTCACTGCTCCTTAACATTCTCTAGAGCAGTGGTTCTTAACCTGGGTTCTATCGAACCCTGGGGGTTCGATGAGTCAGTCTCAGGGGTTCGGAAAAGTCTCTGCTGCGGAGACCAGAATAAAGTAATACCGTAATTTGTTGTGAGTTCATGAACTTTGTTGGTTTTGTTCTTTGAGCAAGGTGATGTTCATGCACGGCTCATTTTGTGCACCAGTAAAAAAACATATACCTATGTCTTGAATTTGGAAAAAAAAATCATATTTTATTTATCACTAAAGAAGGGTTTGGTGAATGCGCATATGAAACTGGTGGGTTTGGTACCTCAAAAAAAGTTATAAGAACCACTGCTCTAGAGTCAGTCTTAAAAGGATTAATGTAAATAAAGGTTGTCTAAGCATGTCTACCTTTCTTCCTCCTTTTGCTTGACTACAAAATTTTTCAATAATATAGTGGCATCTCTTCCTCATTACTTCTTCTCTTTTTAACCCCTAAACACGTAGTTCCTGACCTTTTCTATTTTAATAGAGATCTTCTATTACTCAAACTAAATGGTTTCTGTTTTTAAATTGAATATATTGTGGTGACACTGATTAACAAAGTTACTCAATCTTTAGGTGCACAATCTAAACACATCCTCTGTACACTGTATTGTGTGTTTACCTCTCAAGTCAAACTCCATCCATCACCATCTCCATCCACTTTCTCCCAACCTTCCCTTTTCCTGATTGTTGTGCAAACTAAGTGGCCTTGACTCAATTCTAAATATTAGTTTTTCTTAAACTTCTGATATTGTTGGTTACATGCTGCCTCAACCTTTCTTGATAAAATTTTGATCTTCTTCGCTTTTCTTCTATAGTTTTAATCTCTCATTATCCATTTTCTTCTATTTGCTCTTTCTCACACACCTTACAAGTAGGCATTTCACTGTCTTTTCAATTTTCTTTTCTTTCTTATTCCTTGATATTCTCCCTTGCTGAATACAGTCATTCTCATGATTTTAGTCATTACCACCCTGTGTGACCAAAAATTTCTATTTTTAATCCTGACCTTTCTTTCTCTCCAGCTTTTGAATTTCCAACTACATTCTGAACATTTTGACTTGATGTTTAGTGACACCTGAAACTCTCAACAAACCCAAATATAATCTATTTTCTTAAACCTTTCCCTCTGAATATTCAATTTCTGTCAATTACACCACTATCTTCCAAGGAACCTGGGTCCAACAGACCATGCATGAGCTTTTGAGGTGTGTGACTCCCCTGAAATAACATGTAAAATATTGTGTTGTTTGTATTACTTGTATGCTACTTTATTTCTGAATAAAAAATTTAGAAATTTTGTTGTTTCAATGTGAGATATCTCTTCAAAAGCTTAAGAATGATTGTTGCACTATTAAATTTAAAATTTGTTTGCTCCTATATAACCTGAGTTTAAAAAGATATATGTATACATGTTAATAAAAAGCTCAGAAATACACATTTTATATTGTTTTTGCAATCATTTTGGTTATATTTTTTAGCTATTACATACCAGAATAAATTCTCAGTTGTTGTTTTGGTTTTGTTCAGTAATATAATAGAGAATGAGCAGAACTTTATCTGTCCAGAAAATATATTTCAGTCTTAGATCATGATTTAATGTTCAAAATTTAAAGTTATCTCTAAATTTAAAAAAATATGCATTTATATATAATTTTATCTTTATTACCAAATATTTAATTTGGCAATCAAAGCAATTGTAGTGTTTATATGTTCAAACAGCCTAATATTTTGTATCTCAAATCAGAAACTCATGTATAAAATTAAAGGTCAGTTTTAAATATCTAGCTCTTTGGCATCAGCTGGATGAGAAGGGATTACACTCTCAACCAATTTAATTTTTACAATACCAAGGTAAGTATTCTAAGAAAATATATTTGAGCCTATTTATTTTTATTATTTTATTTTTTTTATGTGACAGAGACAGAGAGAGAAGAGAGACAGAGGGAGAGACAGATAGGGACATACAGACAGAAAGAAAGAGAGATGATAAGCATCAATTATTCATTGAGGCACCTTAATGGTTGATTGATTGCTTTCTCATATGTGCCTTGGTGGGGGGACAGGGGGTTACAGCAGACCGAGTAACCCCTTGCTCAAGCCAACGACCTTGAGCTCACGCTCGTGAGCCTTGCTCAAACCAGATAATCCTGCGCTCAAGCCGGCGGGCAACCTTGGGGTTTCGAACCTGGGTCCTCCACATCCCAGTCTGACGCTCTATCCACTGCACCACCACCTGCTCAGGCTTGAGCTTATGTTTGACTGCACTAGATTGGTCTTCGTAAAAAATGAAATCAAAAGTTAAATTTATCCTGTACACACAGATGGATATTGCTCATATTTGGTAAACATTTTTCCTTCTTTTTCCCCCTGAGGTTTAATTGCATGTAGATATAACTTCATGATCAGAAAATTAACCATACTATTCATTTCCTTAGTTTCTTTTTTTAAATGGAGTAATTATGTTATGTATTAACTCTCATAGTGCTTACCACTGTATAAAATAAAGGTTATTAGACTTCATCACCTATATATTAATGTATTTATATATTACAGTGCTGATGACCATGTTAGATGTCAGAACATAAAGGAAAAACAAGACATGGTTCTTGCTTTTAAGGAACAGAGTCTAATCAATATGTATTTACCTTGCAAAATATTTACAAAGTATTTGTACTAGTATTATTACCAGTATTCTTTATTTTTTATAATTACACCGTTTACTCAAGAAGAGAAATAATGTTCTCTAATTTCAGCAACTTTTTTTATAAAAGTGGAGAAATGTTGCCAATTTTCTCCTTGAACTTCTACCCCCTTGTAATCAGGAACTAATTAATTAATTAGCTAATATTTCTAAAGTGCATTAAAAATGAGCAGCATCATATAAGTGCCAAGTATTTTAAAGATGTGTGTTGTCTCATATACCAGATAGAATTTCTTAAAGTTTGGAAAAGACAATTTGAACAAATTACATTTTATCTCAATGAAAAGCTAGGTATATATTGAAGGCAGGGGTGGATGGAAGTAGGAAAGTTGGAATGGAAAAGTGCAGATATAATCAAAAAGAAGAGAATGATCCTTTACATTTCTCACCATTTATCATTATCATAATACAAAAGAGATGTGTGCATTATTAACAAACTGCTGAATAAAAGAGAATAGAACTTTATGAAAATGATATGGTATTTTCATTTTTCTCATACTTCTGAGATAACTAAAAAAATTAAGACCTCAATAGAGGTGATTATTTTATAATGCTCTTGGAATTATTTCCAAAGCCAAACATCCAATTTGAAGTCCACATGATATAGATTTGCACTACCCAAATTTATGAGATAACCATCAACCCCTGACTTCGCCATAGTTTTTGTAGGTTAAGACTATGCCAATGCCTGGAAAAGGTGAAGAAGAGGGGCATTACAGCCTGTGCCCCACACTGATCAATGCAGTAAACCGAACCAGGGCATGTAGGCTTTAATGTTAGCTTTCTGACATAATGATTTCTCAACTTGGGTAATTACTGAGATAATTTATTATACCCATACTAAATTTTGTGATTTTTAAACATGAGTCATATGGGAAATTCAACTTTCCTAGGAGTTATACTTGTTTCAATTTGGTAAAGGTGGTTATTTTGGAACCTTTCCATACTTCTCTTTCTTTTAAAGCCATTCCAGAATGTGAGTAACAGAGGTCAATCAAAAAACATTATGACTGTACTGTTTCACTCTTCAGGCATCATTTTTAGTGGTTTCAGATCAGTGTTGGTGTTTTCTATTTTTTCTTTTCGTGTGTGTGTGTGTGTGTGTGTATGTGTGTGTGTGTGTGTGTGTGTGTGTGTGTGTGTGTGTTTTGGGGAGAGGGTATTTGTTTTCTTGTTTGCTTTGAGTATCTGAAGAACAGGTCTGACCCATAGAGCTAACTTAGCTGAAGGGGTTTGGCCTCAACTGTGTCAACTACTGTCAAGTGAGTGCTCAAAAGTAGGATATGTTATGTACCTCCTCAAGGGGCATAAAGAATGATGTGTGAGGTACAATCTTAGGGCCTTCCATCTCACTTGACATGGATTAAATGGTATAATTCAATCTTTCTCATCTCATATGAGATACTGAGGGTTAGGTTTCTTTATAATCTGTCATGTAAATAGTAAACAGTGATTAAGCATAATTAGTGGACAAAAGATACCTATTTGCATAATTTCTGTAAAGATAAGTTCTCTGCTGGGAAGCATTCCCAGATTTTAATGCAATTGGTTTAATAGTTAAAATATATCTATTGCATTAATACTGAAAAAGTGACAGGGAATCCCATAAACTTTGACAAAAGGTTCTTTCAGACAGTTGTTTAGAGGACAAATCTAAATAGCTGAGAATGGAATCGGTGGTGAAGATGGCAGTGCTGGGGGAAAAACTTGCTTAGTGATAGTTAACCATGCTACTATGCTGATCAAGAGCTCAAGAAAGCAAAATCACACATCTGAATTCAGAATCTCTGAACTCTCATTACAGGTCATGGGCTATTCCTTTCTGAGGTATTAAATTTCAATTACAGCACAATTTAGATTATGGAGACTAGAAAAAGAGCATAAAACAAGTGGGGAGCCCAGTCCCAGAACACTGAGGATCAAAAGTGAAAAAATTAAAGTTTAAATATCTTGTTTAATTAATAAGAACCAAGTGGAAAGAAAGAAATAACAAACTGAATGGAAGTTGGTCTGGAACTAAGCAAGAAGATATCTGTGAGAAGTCAAATTATTTTGGTAATTCCATTTCTGGTGTTTAGGTGTATCAGGCTGGCTTAAATTCAAGTCTGAGACAAACCCTTTTCCTTTTTAAATGTCCTTTCTCAATATCATATATAGTAGTGGCCTATTTATTCAAAACCTTTCATAGTTTCATGCCCTTGTAGGCATGTTTTTTTCAGGAAGAACCTAGACCTTTTCTGAAACTTTTATCTTTAACAAAAACTTAAGTTTTCTTCACTTGAAATTTAACTCTTTGCATAATGGTAACTACCATCAGATCAGCTCATCTATCCCAGTTTGTTCATAAAAGCTTATATGATGCTATATTGTTCTTGCAAAGGGAAAGAAATTCTTTTAAGGCATGCCTTGCTTGACCAGGTGGTGGTGGTGGTGCAATGAATAAAATTTGGACCTGGGATGCTGAGGTCCCAGGTTCTAAACTCTGAGGTCACCTGCTTGTGTGTAGGCTCATGGAAATAATCCATGGTCTTAGGCTTGAGCCCTAAGGTCCCTGATTTGAGCAAGGGGTCATTAACTTGGTTGGAGTCCCTCAGTCAAGGTACATATGAGAAGCAATAAATGAACAACTAAAGTGCCTCAACTACGAGTCGAGTTTTCTCATCTTTCTCCCTTCTTGTCTGTCTCTCTGTCTTTGTCTTTGTCTCTCTCTCCCCCACGCCCCCCCAAAGAATATGCTATGCCTTAACTCAAAGAATGGTTAGAATCAAAATTATATACAAATGAGGACTTTTGAAGCTCTTCTAATCATATAAAAGAGATGAAATCATTCTCTAAGATACGCCATATAGGAAACTATCTACATGGTAGCTGTGAAAGCTGTGAAGAAAATTGAACCTTAGTGTCAGTTGGCCTTGATTCAAATCCCTGCTCTGCCACTTACTAGCAATGTTACTTTGAGCTAATAATGGTTAACTTATATGGTTGTGAGAATAAAAGGATTCCAGTAATTTAATGTCCTGAAGGAGGTTCTATACAAGAGTTAGTAATTATTATCATTCTGGATTGAGAGCATGATATCCTGGTTAAAGATTCTGGCTCTGGCAGTGTACATATCTGTGTTAAAATTCAATTTTCTTTTTCACGTATGAGAGCTTAAAGAAACTTTCCAGTTATTCTATGTCTCAGTTTCTTCATCTGTAAATGGGTTAGGAGAATAAAATCAAATTATACATGTACATGGCTTATTGCATGGTACATATTAGCAACTGTTTTTTCCATTTTTTATTTTGTTTGACTATTTTTTCCACAGGGTTATATTATGTCATGTTCTAATGATATTCTGGTTGGAAGAAGTTTTCATATTCATGTGCTAAATATACAGATTGAAGAGAGTATTTTGAGTAATAGAGTAACACTAAGTGTTATTGTGTGTTGCATGTTTTCTCTACTAAACCGCTGAAGAGTTTTACACAGTTAAAACAATTAGTAAAGAAAGCTATTGGTATTTGCTGTGGATTTGTGTTGTTTGGCAAATAGTATTTATCAAGTAAAGATTTATTTCCATTTGTAGAAATGGCATATTTCTGGAAAGTTTAGGCATCAGAACCCAGTAGCTAGTTTTTCAGCCTCCCCCAGTAAATGTAACTGCACTCAATCTTCTTACTGAAGTTTCCTATGCAAATGCAGGAGGCTCTTGCCTTGAGAAAAATCTTTAAAAGTTGCCCAGCTCCCCAGAAGCAGAGGTTGGGAGGCATGCTTTGTGTCATACACATTAATTCAGTTGGCACATTACAATGTTAAACTAAATGACATTATTACAAAGCTGTGCTAAGAAGTGTTGACAGGTCCATATGGTAATTTTACAATGTATAATGAACACACAGACTCTTTTCTTGCAGAAATTTATAGTTCAAATCTATACCCAGGATATCCAGTTTTATTTCCAGAAACTTAAATTGACTTATTACGATGTAGTGAATGTATAAATTAGTTCCAGTAGTTAAACTGAAACATTTCCCTACAGACTCAATTAGATTCATTAATCTGCTGTGTAGACCTGTAAACGGCCCATTGTTCTTTTCCCCCCAAAATGTCAAAAACTATTTCTCTAACTATAAAATATTTCTTACAAAAACTGTTTTAAATGATCAGAATTATTGTATATTAGAAATTTAGGACTACAAATTATCTTATTGCACTGGTACTTTTTTTATTTTTGTAAGAAAAATAGAGTCCAACCCTTGCCAAGTAATTTAGTGGGGCTCATACGTGGAGCTGCTGCTCTGTCACAGTGAAAATGCACTGAAATTAAGAAAAGATCATCTTTTCAACCTTGCCTTACTGAATAAATCAATTGGCATGGCGCAAATTGTGTATGTTCCTAACCCCACAGCCTTTTTTTATTGTAAAATGTATTTGTCTCTCATTGCCGGAAGTGTGGCAGCTTATCAGTCCATTGTGATGTTCCACGTGGCTGAGGAAAATAATACAACCTGTTAATGAATTCCATTTCAAATGATGCACACCTGTGTCTTACCTTTTGCAAAATACCATATTCCATGCGGGACCTAGGGAGGCCACTGCACAGCACAGCTTTAAACACCCCCCCCCACACACACACACAACTTAACGACTGTTGTGAAATTTAACAACAAAAAACAGCTTGTTTTATTGATTGATGAAAGTGGCTGCTTTTACTTACTGTATATTTTTTCTGCTCTAATTTATTAAACACTATTTCTTGCTTGAAAAACCTTTGCAACTGGCACCTTTGACTTTATTTTAATGGCTCAACTTTGATAATCTTTATATGGTTGTATTTAATAGTAACAGTGATTTTGTTTCTAGTCCTAGATAAGCATAGACTGTTACATTCTAAAGATGAAAAGGAGCTGCTTGGGTCATTCTCAGACAGACTGATGCCAATGTTATCTGAAATTGAGATTTTTAAGATTCATTTGAATGTGTTTAATAGAAAATAATTTCAGCTCTCTGTATGGGGGAAAAAATAAAAATTTTAAGGATATAGAAGCAATCAAAGAATGATAAGGAAAAGAATGACAAATAAATGGTCCTTACAAATTATTTGGAACCAAGAATCCAAACATTCTCTCTCTCTCCACCTTTCTCCTTTTTTTATAGCTGTTTTATTCTTACTCATTATTACCTCAACTCTATTTTAGCTTTTGCTACTCTGGTCCGTAGTGTGAAAAATCTGGCAGAAGGAAACTCCCCAATGTTTATACTATAGAGTGAATCCTCTTCCCTCTCAATTCTTATTTTAGAAAAAGAAATCCTGTTTAAATGGCTTTGGTTCTTACTCCTGGGACAATCAAATGTAACTATGGAGTGAGAAATGTTGTGGAAAGGAAAAGCGGGTGCTCCCAAATGGACAAAAATAATGTTACTTTAACAAATAAGTTACTCTAACTGGCTGATTGAAGAGAAAGTAAGAGGTGTTTGCAAGAACTGATGGTAGTGGTAAGTGGAGGTCAGTGTTGGACAGAATACACTCATGTAATACATATGTACTTTGCCTATTTTCAAATGCCCATCCTCAAAGCTAATAACTTGTATTGTTGTTATCGTTAGTCCAAGATCATGTAGAAAATTAGAACCATAGGTGTCCCCAAAGCAGAGATGTTAGACTTTTCCTCTAGGATGATATTTCCAGTGAAAAATAGAATGTGCTGAAATAGTCAGCTTCCTGTTCACAGTCCCGTATTCATCTGCTCACAGGACATGCATGGTTTTCCTGCCAATGTACAGTATAACATTTCCTTCCCCCACCCTTTTCATTTCATTAATATGAAGGTGGGGAAGGGGTGTGCCAGATTCTTCTTACAACATATTTTCCCTAATTTTTCAATTTATCACTTCCCTTTTTGGAATTCTAGCTTTTCAAGACAAATTGAAGAGTTCTTCAATGTATAAATCTGTTCAGTGCTCATATCTGTACCTGTGCTTTGAGGCTGTAGCAAAGCAGCCACACATGTACAAGAAGGGTGGATCTCTGGCCTCCAGAAAGGACAGGAGGTCTGAAATCAGCACAATGAGCTCAGACATTTGCCTGCCCTTTTGATTTGCTAATGCTTCTGTTCCGACAGCCTGCCCTGTGGCTCAGCATTTCAATTCAAATATTTATTAAATAACTTCTAAGTGTCAGGTGCTTGTTATATACTTCCAGAGATGCAAAATAAATAATATGTTGTTTCTGCTCTCAAAGGCACTGTCACCTTTATTAGGTGACAAAATATTTCTACCAAAAATTATGGTTTACTGAACAATGTGAATATAATCAATAAACCTGGGTGGGAGGAGATAATCAGAAAATCATTCTTGGAAATGAGTTTAAAAAATGTATATTAGGTCCACTGCATTCTCTTTAGAATCCGGTACAAAAAAGAATAGTCATAAATAAGTGCAGAGCCTTGCAGGAAAGTTCAAGAAGAGACTGAATTGAAGGAAATTTGGCTGAGCTCCTCTCTACTGTCACTAGAAGGAGAAATAAGAAAAGATATGAGAATAAAGAAAAGTGGGCTGAAAAAGCAGAAATGTAGCTTAATGTTGAGCAGGAGCCTCAGTTTAGAATCACATATTTTACATATAAATTCAAGTAATGTTTCTAGAGGGTATACCATTTGTCAGGAGCTATCATATAATATTAGTACTGCCCTTTTTATAGATCACTACTGGTAAGTTGTCTCAGATATTTGCTTAAGATACAAAACTAGTAGGTAATACAGCTAAGAACTGAGCTTAGGATGGTTCAATGGGGCATAAAAAATGGGAATATTCATCAAGAGAATAAAGGGAGAAGGTGGGCAAGAACTCATGAACTTGCTTTCCTGTTAGCTGCCTTGATTTTTCTGCTTGCTTCTCTATAGTTCTTGCCCCTCCAGACAGCTCTAGAAAGTAAGTTATACTTTAAAACCCTTCAGCAGCAGAAATTTATTGATGTCTTCTCGAGATTCACCATTATTTTTGACTCAGTTACTCTTTATTTCTGATCCTCTCTAGACACCTTTTAGATTCTGCTTCTATATTTAGTCCCCTCCTGACCTGTCCACTAACTGACAATATCTGTCTATACTTCTCTATTCAAACTCTAATAGGCTACATGATTGGCTCAAGTCATCATCACCATCCCAATGAAATGAAGCTTTGCATTCAATTACTTCTAGTTTATGTAGGATACCATGAATCAGAATACCCACCACAATCCAAATAGCTGTGACCAAAATGATTGGGTCATATGACTTGACCTTCCATATAGAAGAAATCACTAAGAAAAGACTCAATATGTACAAATAAGGAGTGAAGGCTAAGATGTCATAATTTCAAGTACTAAAATCAATGCAACATAGAAAGGACGTTCCTTAACTTATTGTCACATGCATTTCTTCTTGTCTTCCATCACAGTAACTGGTCTACAACAGTGTTTTGTTTTAGCAAAAAAGATGAAGAATACAGATTTTGGATTCATACAATCATAGGCTCAGTTCCTACCTTGGCTGTTTATTATTTGCATGACCTTAGTAAGTTATCCAGAGTTTCTATGCTTCTTTTTCTTCATCTTCAGGATTCCTGTTAAAATTTAATGGGGTTTATATAAGGGTCAAGTAAAAAAATATCTGTAAAACTGCATATAGTGAGCACATGACAAATGACAGGCTAGTTTAAAAAATAAATTGATATTGCCTTAAGGTTAATAGTTACTTGAAGAAAATTAATAAGGAAACAGAAGAAATTATTTGCAAAATAATTGAAACAAAAGACCTTGCATTTGCTGTCTTTTTTTGATTTAGAAAACAAAATTGTTTTATACAACCCCAAAACCATGGGATTAAGAGACAGACAGTGCTTAATTAGTGTTTTATTTAGTTTGCAAAAGATATTCTAAATCTATATTACTTGAGTAAAACACCTTTCCCATAAACATTTCTAAAAGAGATTCTGTAATTCTTGAAAAGCTAATGTGCTAATGACCACGTGTAAAGATGAAACTGAATGTTAATGCCATATTTTGTTAAGCCAAGATTTTATGCATAAATAAATGATAGTGGTACATTTTAAAAATGTATACAAGCACAAAAGTGCAAAGTTCATAAAACAAATTAATCACAGTTTATTGGGGGTTTTCTTGGTGTGTTTTTAAAAATATCATTGATGATCTTTCAGAAGTGAACACAAGAAAATACAGTAACACTTGAGTTTGAGGAGGAATAAAAACATTAAAAAACAATGTCTTTTGATACATAAGAACATTTGCATATCCAAAGCCAGCATCTGAACAGTGCTGTGGGTTTTTTTGTTGTTTTTTTTTGTGAATGATCAACTCTTTAATTAGCCAATTATCATTGCAAATAGGGAAAGGGACAAAATCACAAACTGTTAGCAACTTAAAATAGAAATCTACATCACTACATATGAAAGGAAAGTTTAAGTAGAATAAGAGGCTGAGGATCAGAATGAACCTGTTTTTAAACCTTTCCTGAGATAAAAATAATGTTTTACAATATGGTGTTACTTTTCTCTGAGTAATGAGAGCAATTTATGGTATCTGCATGACTGTAAAGGCAGTGTGTCCCAACTGTGAAATAATAAAGAGTAGCCTGAAAAGTATCATAACCTCTATTAAAAATAATCCCCAAATATTCAGAATCTATGTATGGTTTTAATTACATATATTAACTGTTTTAGCTGAGGTCAATGTGTTGGTATCTCCAAATGGTAAATGAAGCATGTAAAAACAGTTGGAAATAGCACCTTCTGAAATCATTCCTAAAATGAATCAAGAGAAGATTCATACAATATGCTACCTGCAGAGTTAACCCACAGTAGCTATTTTATAAGTCTGGGGTATCACCAAAAATTACTAGGCAGATTCCAATCAAAATAAAACTGATGCACGATAGGCTAAATTTTTAGAAATTATTCCTTGCTTATGGCAATCAAAAACACAAGTGTAGTAATGTGGACGTGTAGGAAGTACATTTCTGAAAAAGAATTTGTCAGTATTCCAGTGAACTGTTTGAAGGTAAGGATGCTTTGTTGATTCAGTGGATATCTTGTCCACAAAGAGATCTGCTCCTTGGCAAGTGTACAACTGGGCTCGATGAGTGGGTGGTCCTAAAATGATGTTTGGGCACCAGCTCTTTCTACTTAAAAGCTATGTCTTGTTTCTACAACCAGTCTCAGCACTCTGCTCAGATGGGTATCTCATGGTAAACTCAAACATTGGCCTTTTGGTTTATCTATTTGCTTGTTGTCTGTTACTTAGTGTGAGTTAGACCCTGAGACATATTAATCCCTGCATGAATTGACAGAGTGAAGTCTTCCATATGCATAACTGAGGTCTGAACTCTGGAATGGGCAATAAACTCACTGTCAGCAGTGGCTCAACCAGTTTATGGAAAACATGTCATTTGCAGTGAATTATGTTTAATTAAATAAAAAACTATTTACTTCATGGCAAATGCTTATTGCACTACAAATGGATTATTAATTAAAATGCTAAGCAATTCCCTGGCTGAATAGTTTAGTTGGATAGAGTGCCGTCCTAATGTGCAAAAGTTGTGGGTTCAATCCCCGGCCAAGGCACATACAAGAACAGGTAGATTGTAGATGTTTCTGCCTCTCTCTCTCTCTTTCACTCTCTCTCCATTCTTCTCTCTCTAAAATCAATAAAGAAAAAATTTTTAAATGATAAGCAATTAAACAACACAAAATGTGGCCTTCATTACGTTTTTCTTATTTTCTAATCATTTTATTTATATTACACATCTGTCACTAAGTATATATCCCCCATATGCATTTATAGTATTTGTCACAAGTTTAAGCTATGCCTCTAAACTGCAATATTTTGAGGATAGGTAGTGACTTCTTCAGGCCCCCTTTCAGAGCCTTAGGTAGTACCTTGTGTACTGTAAGCTAGTAGTTAAAAAGTATTTGTTAATAAAAAAATGTCTTACAATGTTCATGTCTTGCTGTGTCGGATTGTTTCTACTCCTGTTTTTATAGCAGAAGCCTTGGAACTGCATTCCAAGAATCCCTACGATATCAGAGTCCTAGTTAGACTTCACCCATGAAAGGGGTCTGCTCAATACTTGGAAAGAGAAAGAGAAGTAGGAGCTTCCTTGTTCTTGTTGCAGCTTCTTAACACCCTACTGAAAATCATTTAGTCTGGGGCTCTAGATAGCTGTGCTTATTAATAGCCATCCCTGCAGTTTCTCCACTCCTCATTTTCTAAAATCCAGCAGTGGCTTTCCCCGAACACATTCATAGGCCTTCCAACTGTTACATAAGCACTAATCCCTTGTATCAAATTGCTTTCTGCCTTAAATTTCTGTGTTTCATAAATATGGATGATACACTTAAAATTATTCCTTTCTGTTTATCATGCCTATTGTGTCCTTCTTATGAAAAAAATTTTCAAAAATTTTGAACATTATTTTCAGAATGTGAACAGTAAGAGCAGTGGAGAAAATGTCATCAGTCTTAAGCTACAATTGTGCATTAGGGTTCATCTTATTTGTTTCTTAGAATCATATTACTGTACTGTCTATTGTCTAAGTTCTGAAAAGAATTTTTTTAGTTCTTTTTACATCGTTTAATATAAGAGGACAAATCCCAGTTATTCTGTCATGTCTAAACTGGAATTCCTTAGTTTGTATTTTGGAGAAGAATTAAGTTCTCTTTGAAAAAGAAAATTCTCTCTCTCTCTCTCTTCCCCTTGTAAATTTATAAGCTTATGTGTAATATTATATGAAAATCAAAACACTAGTTTACTGTGGAATGGAGAGGTTTATGATAATTAAGAATATAGTGTTAGTGTGTTGATGTCAAAACTTGTTACCTCTGGGACAAACGGTTGGTTGAGACAATCAGCGAAGAGTTATTTCATTGTTGATTTTTATTTTGCTGGCTTCAAAGAAAGTTGGAAATTCTGAGAAGTCTGATATATAAAAATATGGCAAAAGTAGTCTGCAGAAAAAAGAAGAAAAATGCTGTGACTATTTTTGGTATAAACAAACCCACAGACTCGAGGAGCTGTGACATTCAGTATTTAACTGAAGCTTTCCCCCGCATTTCAGGTCTTTTCTGATCCCCAAGCTCTGTAATATCTCTTTCTTAAATATCCCAGTCTGCTTTTACATACTTTCCCCTGAATTAAGCTCTATGCTTAAGAGGCTTCAAAAGCTTCAGAATTCCAGCTGCCCTCAGAGGTGGTTTGTGGTGCTAGTGCACCACTGGTGTGGAAGGTTGAAGAGAATAGGAGTAGTATCAGAAGTGCTATTAATATGAATACAGATTTGAGAATGTTGAATTCCTAGGCATGCTAAGGAAGGAAAGTCCAGTGAAACATGACTTTCTTGTGTTCTGGGGGGTGGGAGGGGAAAGACACCAGTATTTATTGGGCCATTAAATAGATATTTACCCCTAAAGGCTAGAACATTTTCTATATCTGCAGCATTTTCTAAAAAAAAAAAAAAAGAGGGGTACTAAATGAAATAAGTTACTTCAAGAAGTAGTTGTCTAAGAAATATGAATAGGTAGATATAAAATATTCTAAAAATGCTGAAAATGGCTGGATTTTCCTAAAATAATATGAGAAGGATTTCTTTATTATTGCTAAAGATAATCATGTAGTTTTCTTATTCTATAAGCTTAAATTTATTTTTATCTATGATTTAGTTTCATGAATATAGAGACTAAATTTTTCATGGTATTTTTCTTCATTCTTTGTGTGAAATAAATACCTGAGTTATTATCCTTTTGGCCAACCTTTATATTCTACATTTTATGTTTTAAATTTTGAATGAGACAATCCACATGAAATTATAAGTAATTATACTATAAAATGGTACAAAACTATTTTTCTGGGCTAGAAATACAATGTTTAATCTAGTGTGCAGTCCAAGTTTCAACCAATCAGAATTGTTGGACATCAGGGGGTGAAAAAATATCATCAATGTGGAAGTTGTATGGTTTTAAGGTAGTAGTCATTATTTCCAAGGAACCAGAAGCAAAAGGAATTTCTTTGAGGAGTTAGATATTTAAAAATTTAATAGTATTTTTGTGATGAATTTTAAGCTTGTAAAGTCATGAAGAGAAAGTAAGATCCGTTGCTTTGCTCTATTTACTCTAGTAAGCAGAGTAATAAATCTATTGATGATCGGGCTGCACTATTCCCTGGATTTTCATTGAAACTCATCAAAATACAATTAACCTCATACAAGGCAATTCAATCAAAGGGCAGTTCAAGGTTCCAGATAATTTGCAATGGGGTTATTCACTTAGTATTTTCTAACTTTCATGATCTTTATTTTGCTTAATTTATGTTATTTATTATAAACTTTCTCAAAGTAAATACACAAGAAGAAATAATTTATTTTCCCTTAATAAAGAAATGGATCAGAGGATCTTGATAACCTAGAATATCCCTATAAGGATCAGAGTTCTGAGGAGTGTGTCCCATTTGCCTAGGAATGACAGAAAGGACACACAACAGATCATTATTTCTGCCACTTGTACTTAGAGTGCTCTGCAAAAGGGAAAAAACTGAACACACTCAGAAACTTTGAGTCATTGGACATTTTTCCTGTGACTGCCTACTTAAACCAGGAAGAAAGTGAACATTCATGAGTCAGAGCCCTTCACTTTGCCGAGTTCACTTAAAAATGACAATGGAATATTGTAGAAAAAGAATTTGCATCAAATAATCTGGAAAATATTTGAAATAAACCAGCACTTGATCAGTCCTATTCTCCCTGCATGTGGGTGTGAAAATAATAGAATTGTCTCTAGAAATCTTGTTCTCTTAGATAAGAATGAGCCCACTATCTCAGGAAGAAGCAAAGCATCTCATAGCTCCTGAACGGGAGCTGTCAGTACAAACAGCAGAACAAATTAACTTGGTATAATGGAGGTAGAGCACTTCCCAAGAGAGAAATGTACAGAGAAGTTCTGTTGTAATTATTTAAACTTTGGTTCTGGAGAAAGGCAAAATTAGTTTTAGAATCAACGTATTACTTTATTAGTGAGTTCAGGTATTCTGGAAGCGTATGTTGGAAAGGCAAAAGAAGGATGAATGAACAGAATTTTACTGGAGGAGAGGAATGTAGCACAGCAGAAAGGTGGTGAGTGATAGAAATGACAATTTTAACTGCAAATCTGGAATCATTAATTTTAATGCAATTTTACTTCATACTGCATTTAGCTTCCGGTATCTAAGTCCCACAGTGGAAAATAATCTTTTTCATCCTAATGTAGTATATTACTTTACATATAGTGGACAAGCATATCTACCTTTGTTACTAGCTGAAGAATTTTATTTTATTTAATCTGAATTTCAGTGTACACATCTTTAAAATGGCAATAAATATGACTCATGGGAATGTGGTAAAGATTCAATAAGATATCAAGTACCTAGTAAAATACCTGATCAGTATACAGTATTCTTTTAAAAAAAAATTTTTTTTTTAGACAAATAAATTTAACAGATGATATGGGTCAACTAGAGTATGTAGATTTTGGTCAAATATCTCCACATCATTTGGACAGTGGATTATGTTGTATACTCACCTCCCAAAGTCAGATCATCCTCCATCGCCTTATATTTGTCTCTCTTTATTTCCCTTACCCTCCCCTACCCCCTCTCTCACCTTCTTTTCCCCTCCCCTGATAACCACTGAACTCCTATTTATGTCCATGAGTCTCAGTTTTGTGTCCCACCTATGTATACAATTATACAGTTCTTAGCTTTTTCTGATTACTTATTCCACTCAGTATAATGTTCTCAAGGTCCATTCATGTTGTCATAAATGATACTATATAATTGTTTCTTATGGCTGAGTAGTATTACATTGTATATTATACCACATCTTCTTTATTCAATCCTCTTTTGAAGGGCACTTTGGTAGGTTTCATGTCTTGGCCACTGTGAATAATGCTGCGACAAAGATGGGGGTGCATGTGTCTTCATGTACCAATTTTTTGAGTTTTGGGGGTATGTACCCAGTAGAGGGATTGCTGGGTCATATGCTAGTTCTAGTCTTAATTTTTTGAGACAACACCATACGTGATATACTAATTTATATTCCACAGTGGCTGTACTAATTTATATTCCAACCAACAGTGAATGAGGGTTCCTTTTTCTCCACTGCCTCTCCAACACTTCTTATTACTTGTCTCGTTGATAATAGCTTATCTAACAGGTATGAGGTGGTATCTCATTATAGTTTTGATTTGTATTTCTCTAATAGCATGTGAAAATGAGCATCTTTTCATATATCTACTGGCCATTTGTATTTCTTCTTGGGAGAAGTGTCTTTCCATGTCTTCTCCCATTTTTTTATTGGATTGTTTGCTTGCTTATTGTTGACTTTTATGAGTTCTTTATATATTTTGGATATTAATCTGAGATGATGTTTGCAAATATCATCCCCTATTTTAGTTGGCTGCCTATTAGTTTTGTTGTCAGTTTCTTTTGCTGTGCAGATGCTTCTTAGTTTGCTATAGTCCCATTTGTTTCTTTTCCTTTTGGGGTCAAATTCATAAATTGTTTTCTATGGCCAAGGTCCATGAGTTTAGTACCTATGTTTTCTTCTATGTAATTTATGATTGCAGGTCTCATATTTAGGTCTTTGATCCATTTTTAATTAATTTTTGTGCAAGGGCACAAATTGTAGTCAAGTTTCATTTTTTTGCATGTGGTTTTCCAATTTTCCTAGCACCATTTATTAAAGAGGTTTTCTTTTCTCCATTGTGTGTTTTTGGCTTCTTTATCAAAGATGGTTTGCCCATATATATGTCGCTTTATTTCTGGGCTCTCAGTCTGTTCCATTGATCTGTGTGTCATGTTACTGCCAACACCATGCTGTGTTGATTATTGTGGCTCTGTAGTATAATTTGAAGTCAGGTATGGTAACGCTTCCAGCTTTGTGTTTTTTTTTTTTCTCAAAATCACTTTGGTTATTTGGGGCTTTTTACGGTTCCATACAAACCTGATGGTTTCTTGTTCCATTTGTATAAAAAATGACATTGAAATTTTGATGGGAATTGTATTAAATTTGTATATTGCTTTGGGTAATATGGTAATTTTAACTATATTTGTTCTTCCTATCCAAGAACATGGGATATTTTTCCATTTTGTTGTGTCTTTTTCAATTTCCTTTAATAATGTTTTGTAGTTTTCAGTATATACGTCTTTTACATTCTTTGTTATATTTATTCCTAGGTATTTTATCTTTCTTTTTGTTGCAACTGTAAAAAGAATTATTTTTTTAAGTCTATTTTCCAGAGTTTCATTGTTGGCGTATATGAAAGCCATAGATTTCTGTATATTAATTTTGTATCCTGCGACTTTACTGCATTGGTTTGTTTTTTCTAATAATCTTTCTGTGGAGTCTTCGGGGTTTTCTATATATAGGATCATGTCATCTGCAAAAAAGTGGAACCTTTACTTCTTCTTTCTGATATGAATGCCTTTTATTTATTTGTCTTGTCTGATTGTTCTGGCTAGAACTCCCAGCACTATATTGAATAAGAGTAGAGAGAGTGGGCAGACTTGTCTTGTTCCTGATTTTAAAGGAAAAGTTTTCAGCTTTCTAGCATTTAGTATGATGTCAGCTGATGGTTTGTCATATATGGCTTTTATTATGTTGAAGTATTTTTCTTCTATTTCCATTTTATTGAGCGTTTTAAACATAAAAGGATGTTGTATTTTATCAAATGCCTTTTTGCATCTATTGATAGGATTATATGGTTTTTGTTCTTTGTTTTGTTGATATGGTGTATTACGTTAATTGTTTTACGTATGCTGAATCATCCTTGTGCTTCTGGGATGAATCCCACTTGATATTGATGTATTGTATTTTTAATGTGCTGTTTTCTTCAATTTGCTAGTATTTTGTTTAGGATTTTTTCATCTGTATTCATTAGAGATATTGATCTGTAGTTTTTTTTGTGTGTGTGTTGTCCTAGCCAGGTTTTGATGTGAGGGTTATGTTGGCCTCTTAAAATGTGTTTGGAAGTATTGCTTCCACTTCAATATTTTTGGAAGACTTTGTGAAGAATATGAACCAAGTTTTTGAATGTTTGGTAGAATTCACTAGTGTAGCTGTCTGGCCCCAAACTTTTATTTTTGGGGAGGTTTTTGATAGTTGTTTCTATTTCTGCTCTGCTTATTGGTTTATATCAGCTTTCTACTTCTTCGTTATTCAGTCTAGGAAAATTGTATAATTCTAAGAATTTCTCCATTTCTTCTAGATTTTTGAATTTGGTGGCATATAGTTTTCCATAGTATTCTACAATGATCTTTTGTATATCTATGATATCTGTAGTAATTTCTCCTCTTTCATTTTGGATTTTGTTTTTATGAGTCCTTTCTCTTTTTTACTTAGTCTTGCTAAGGGTTTGTTAATTTTTTTGATCTTTTCAAAGAATAATCTCTTTGTTGTATTAATATTTTCTATCGTTTTTCTGTTCTCTATTTTATTTATTTCTGCTCTAATTTTTTTATTTCCTTTCTTCTGCTGGTTTTGGGTTGCCTTTGTTCTTTTTTTTCTAGTCCCTTAAGATGTGAAGTTAAGTTGTTTACTTGGGTTCTCTCTTGTTTTTTTATATAAGCCTGTAGTAATATAAACTTCCCTCTTATTACTGCCTTTGCTGCATCCCAGTGATTCTAGTATGTTGTGCTGTCATTTTCGTTTGTATATATCTTTTGATCTCTGCTTTTGGTCATAGAATATGCTTGAGAAATTTCAATATTCCTGAATTTGTTGATGTTAGCATTGTGGTCTAATGTATGGTCTATTCTTGAGAATGTTTTATGTACACTAGATAAAAATGTATTCTCTAATGTTCTGGGATGAAATGTCCTGTAAATGTCTATTATATTCATTTGTTCTAGTGTTTCATTTAAGGCCAATATTACTTTATTGAATTTCTGTTTGGATAAATGATCTAGAACCGTCAGTGGTGTATTGAGATCTCCAAGTATAATTGTATTTTTGTTGGTTTCTATTTTTAGATCAGTTAGTCGATACCTTATATATTTTTAATATATATGCACCTGGTTTGGTGCATATATATTAACAAGTGTTATGTCTTCCAGATGCAATATCCCCTTTATCATTATGAAATACCCATTTTTTCTCTGGTTACCTTTGTTGTCTTGTAGTCAGCATTGTCAAATATAAGTATGGCTATACCAACTTTTCTTTGGATATTATTCGCCTAGGGAATTGTTTTCCAACCTTTCACTTTGAATTTATTTTTATCCTTGTAGCTTAGATATTTCTCTTGATGGCAGTATACAATTGGGCTTTGCTTTTTGATACAGCCTGCTACTCTGTGCCTCTTTATTGGTGAGTTTAATCTGTTTACAATTAATGTAATTATTGACACTTGAGGGTTTCCTATTGCCATTTTACATATTGATTTCTGATTTCTTATTTGGTTATTTTTTGTTTTTCTGCTATTTGTTTTTGTTTGGTTGTATTTCATACTTCTCTCCTCTGTTTCTTCTTTTCTTAAGCTATGTGTTTCTGTAGTGGCATTTTCAGGGGTGGTTACCATTAAATTATTAAAAGAAAAATTATCATATTCATTAGAGTTCATTATCTCATGAGTGCTTTGACACTCCATCCTCCTTTGCTACTGCTGATCTTTGTCCTTTTACCTTTTATATTATTGTTGTCACAGATTATCCTTGTTTTTATCTCGGTCTTGTTTGAACTTTTGTAGTTTTGTTTTTTGTACCTGGTCAGATAATCCTCTTTAGTATTTCATAAAGTGGGGGTTTTCTGGTGATAAATTCCCACAGCTTCTCTATGTCTGTAACTGTTTATATTTCTCCTTCATATTTAAAAGATAGCTTTGATGGATAGAGTATTCTTGGCTGGTAGTTCCCGTCTTTCAATTCTTTAAATATTGGGGTTCACTTTCTTTTGGCTTGTAGAGTTTCTGCTGAGAAATCTGTTGATAGCCTACTGTTCCTTCCTTTATATGTTATATTCTTTTTTCTAGTTGCCTTGAGGATTTTATTTTGTCACTGATTTGTGACAATTTTATTACAGTGTGCCTTGGAGTAGGTCTTTTTGGGTTGAAGTAACTTGGTGTTTTGTTTGCTTTTTGGATTTGAGGTTCTAACTCTTTCCACAGGCTTGGTGAGTTCTCATCAATTATTTGTTTGCATATGTTCTCCATTCCCTTTTCTCTCTCTTCTTCTTCTGGTATTCCCATTTTTCTTATGTTGCTCTTTCTGATGAAGTCAGGCAATTCTTGTAGAGCTTTCTCATTTTATTTTTTAAATTTGCAAGTTTCTCTTTTCTTCTCTCTGTAGTACCTTTAGTTGCCTGTCTTCAATGTCACTAATTCTCTCCTCTATCTGGCCTGTTATATTTTCTAAGCTTGTTACCTCATTTTGTCAGTTCATGTATTGAGTTTTTCATTTCTATTTTTTATTTTTTTGTATTTTTCTGAAGTTAGAAGCAGAAAGGCAATCAGACAGATTCCCACCTGCACCTGACCAGAATCCACCTGGCAAGCTCACCAGGGGGCAATGCTCTGCCCATTTGGGGCATCACTTTGTTGCAGCTGGAGCCATTCTTGCACTTTATGAGGAGGCCATGGAGCCATCCTCAGAGCCCAGGCCAACTTTGCTCCAATGGAGCCTGGCTGTGGGAGGGGGAAGGGTGGAGAAGCAAATGAATCCTTCTCCTGTGTGCCCTGGCCAGTAGTTGAACCTGAGCCTTCCACTCACTGAGCCATGGTTTTACTGCTCAGCCAACTGGCCAGGGGGATTCTTTTTAATAGTTTCAATTTCCTTGGTGAAGTACTCTTTTTGTTCATTAAATTGTTCTTTGAGCTCACTAAATTGCCTTCCAGTGTTTTCTTGTATCTGATTGAGGATTTCTAAAACTTCACCTTTGAATTCTCTGTCATTTAGCACCAAGGTTTCCATGTAATTGAGATTTTTTTCTGGAGATTTTTTATTATCTACCTGAGCTACATCTCTGTCTTGTATATCCATGATATTTGATATCTTTTTCCTTGATGGCATTTGAGAGCGATATTGTTAAGAACACTAACAAGAAATAACCTTAAAAAATAAGACTAAATTAAAAAGTACAATAAAAAATAAAAATCCCATAACTAATGATTAGTAGAAGAATACTACAGAGAATAAAGAGGAGAAACTGAGGAAAAATAAAAAAGAGAAAAAAATGAAGTAATAAAACAGGCAAAATGCCACAAAGAAAGTATGAGCTCAAAATACAAGCGGTACTTTGACACGCAAGTTTAATTCACTTTATGGCTAAGCTTGTGACTCAATTTGCTCATGTGTCAAATTGTATTTCCCCATTGAAATTCATGAAAATGCAGTTAATCCATTCCGGCCCCCACAAACCACATGATTTTTTTATTGATTTTAATTTATTGTGTTTACATAGATTCAAGTGTGTCACCAAATATATCTCTCCTCCACCCCTGTGTTCCCTTCAATACACCCCTTTTCCCCTACCCCAATGGCTTCTCCCCTTCCCTCTAGGATTTGCTGTCCTACTTTCTATAACGCTGTTATGTAAATATAATTTCACTCATCTCTTTCCTTTTTCTGATTCCATCCTCTCATCCTCTTTTCCTCTGACTGCTTTCCCTCTGGTCCATTTGATCCTGCCTCTGCCTCTATTCTGTTCCTCAGTTCACATTGTTCATTAGATTCCTCAAATTATTGAGGTCATATGATATTTTTCTTTCTCTGCCTGGCTTATTTCACTTAGCATAATATTCTCCAGGTCTATCCATGTTGTAGCAAAAGGTAAGATTTCCTTCTTTTTCACAGCCACGTAGTATTCCACTGTGTATATGTACCATTTTCAACCTACTCATCCACTGACAGACACTTGTACTGTTTCCAGATCTTGGCTATTGTAAACAATGCTGCAATAAACACGGGTGTGCATTTCTTTTTTTGAATCAGTGATTTGGTATTCTTAGGATATATTACTAAAAGTGGGATGGCTCGGTCAAAAGGCAGTTCCATTTTTAATTTTTTGAGGAATCTCCATTCTGTTTTCCACAGTGGCTGCACTAGTCTACATTCCCACCGGCAGTGCAGGAGGGTTTCCGTTTCTCCACACCCTAGTCAGCACTTATTATGTTTGTTTTTTTCATGAGCACCATTATGACAAGCTTGAGGTAACATCTCATTGTGGAACAACCACACAAATTTTTTTGTTTTATATGCTTATAAACAAGAAAATGTACTTTATAAATAAAAAATATATGTGTGTATGTGTGTGTGTGTGTGTGTGTGTATACACACATATACATAATAAGAGAGAATGTGAAGAAATAAACTGGTTTGTGAAGTGTGTTTACCTTTCAGGTCAGGTGAAGATGCTGGCGGATCGGAAGGAGACATTAGCATAACAATGGCCCTTCCCAAGCAGGAAGGTAATTAGCAATTTCACAGACAGCTGCCCAGTGCCATTTTTAACAATAAAAGTGAGCAAACTAAGAAAATACAAATTTTACAAACTCATTTGCCCAACCAGTATAATTTTCTTCACTGACTTTTGACTTTTTCACCACACTTTCCTTATTTTCACTTAGAGGCTGTTTCAACAAAATCCTTTTCACGAAGGTTTGTTTCCTCCTCACTTTCAGAATGTTTCGCAGGCTATCTCGTGGAGGGTGGTGAAAGCTCTTGATTCAAATATCCACTTGTGACTTAAAGAAAAAATCCTACGAGTGACTACTCATCTCTCAAATTGCTCATGATTTAAAGTGCTCATGTGTCAAGGTACCACTGTATAATAATTTGACAAAAAATGACATTCAGATGAGAGGTAAAATAGAAAGAAAATGGAAGGAGAGAAGAAAAGGGAAGAGAGAAAAAAGAAGTAAAAGAGAAAGGGTCAGAAATGAAGCCCTCACACACACACACACACACACACACACAAAGAATAAAAAATATAACATCTAAGGATAATGAATTTCACATGGGAAAAAGAGAAAGAAGAAAAAGGAAGGAAGAAAAAATGAGAAAAAGCAAAAAAAAATGTATTTTCCAGTTTTGAGAGGTAAATTTTCCCTCTTTCCAGCAGGTGATGTGATACTACAAGCTTTGCCTCTGTGAGGTTCTTGGGTGGAGTTCTGCTGAGGCATCACTCACTGCAGTAATGGTGTTGGCAGGACCACAGTTTCATTGGTAGAAGGGGCTTGTTATTAGGGTTTTGCAATTTTATGGTGGTAGAAACAATTGTTTTCCAGCACCTCTCCTCATGTCCCAACAGTGCAGGGGATAAAACACCCGGCACCTCTGCCTCTCACAGGAATGAGCGGCCCAGAGACTCAGCTATGGGGGATCCCCTAAGGCTACTCTGTACACGTCAAGGGAGCAATGCCGGACTGGGATACTGGGGAAAACACAGCCGGTCCTTCCTCTGGTACCACGCAAAGCACAGTCCTGGGCAAGGTAGGGGCTGCTGGCTGGGAGCTGGCTCCTGATCTTCAGTAGTGGGGCAGGCAGTGTGCAGATTTCAGATCAAGCATGCCTCCGTGTCAGGCAGGCCAAACTCCATGGGATGCACTGGCAGATTGAGCCGGCCTCAGTGCCCGTGGGCTGATCTCCACAGGCTATTTACGGGCTGATTTGGGAGTGCGCCACAGGCTATATGCTGCTCCGCACCTGCGATTGCCAATGGAGTCTGGCAATGCAGGCAGACACCTGGAATGGCCATGTTCCTGCTCCTGTTTGGGCGCTGGTCTTAATTCAGCTCTTTCCCTTCTGCCCCTCAGTCTCTCCACTTCTCCTGGATGGTAAACTAAACCCACATTAAAAGTGCCTTTCTCCCTCAGATCAATGAGGAAAGAGAAAAACTCTGTCCTCTGGCATTTTTCCTCCGTGAGTGGATTCTATCTTCCGCCAGCCTTCTCACCAAATCATACCTTTATCTGGTGTGTGTATATATTTTAGGTTTTCCTAGGTTTTTTTCCTCTCCATATAGTTGTTGAGTTTGTTGAAATTTCAAGGGGAGAGATTGCGAGTATCTCTCATGCCACCATTTATCTGATGTCACTCAGTACACTATTGTTTTGATGTACAGTAAAATTCTTTTTATTTTTACTTGAATTGCATTGCACTACATTCAAGTGAACTCTAGATTTATACCTTTCTTTTTATCTATTTTTAACTAGTTTTTTTTTACTTTTCATAGTGATATGAACATGGTTATACAACTTTTATTAAGGAAACATCATTTTGAGTTAAATTAAATTTTTTCTCTTAAACTTACTATACTATCTTGAAATTTATTATATTTAAATTGTTATATGTATTTGTAAGTGTTCAGAATTCAGCTAATTAGTCCCCAATCTCTGAAATCCTTAATCTCCTGAAATAAGGCTAGGAAAGCAGTTCAAGTTTAACTCTGACTATGTAAGTGTTCAGCATCTCACACTAAAGGTATCAGTTATTGTTTGGCTTGTTTATGATGCTACATTGTGTTCTGGTACACTAAATAAAGTACCACCAACACCTTATGTGCAAATACATTTGAAAAAGAAAAAGATTATATTTTCACTGCACATTATGTTATATGGAAATAAAAAAGGCCAGAGATGATTAATAAAAAAATTAAATTTAAAAAAGGAGCCAGAGATGAACAGATCTTCAAAACAATCTTTTATGGTGGCAAAAAATAAAATAAAATAAAAATAAAGAAACCCACTTTGAATAAATTTTAGCTAAAATCAACTTAGTCTATGGTTATAAGAGTCTAAAAGGTAATATAACACTCAATAAATAATATTACTTGGCATCAATAAAAATACTCTACTTAATTTACATAATTGTATTGTATAATTCTGAATTATATTATACTATATACTATGGAGTAAATGTTTTTGTCCTTCAAAATGCATGTGTTCTATTGTAACACCTAATGTGATGAATTGAGGTGGGGCTATTGAGAGGAAATTAGGTCATAAGCATGGAGCTCTCATGAATGGAATTAGTATTTTTATGAAACAGAACCAGAAGGCTCCCTTGTTCTTTCTACCATGTGAGGATACGTTAAGATCTACCTATGATCTAGGAAACAGGACCTTACCAGACAGAATCTGCTGATACCTTGACCTTAGACTTTGAAGAACATTGAGAAATAAATTCCTGTTGTTTGTAAGTTACCTAGTCTTAGAAACAGTCCTGCAATGGTACTGTTATAGCAGCCTAAGACCATTAGGAAAAACAAGGTAAGTAGAAACAAGCAGTTTCAGGGAACAAAGAATTACTGACTCCTTAACTTTTGCTCCAGTGAATCATATAAGAAGACCCAGTTGAAAGCAAAAAGATAAAGGACGTTTTCTAAAAGTTATGCCTTTTTTCTTTAGAGAAATGCTTGTGTGTCCAGTTGATATCTGTGTTGATGCAATTCTACTTTGTTTGCACTATGACCTTTATTCAGCAACAAAAACCCATATTAGTCCAGCACCACACATCCAAAGGTTTATTTTGGTAGTTAGAACAAAATATTAAGGTGGGGTAAATAAAGAAACATCTAGACTATCTTAAAGGTATTTCATATATTTAAAGACAATTGAATCAGATCTTGAGACATCACTATGTTAGAAATATAATAACCACAAAATTGTTGTGGTGTGTGAGGTATTACAATTAAACAAAACACATACATATGTTTTTGTTCATTATATTGTTCAGTATATAAAATACTCATTATCAAATTATTCTTAGTAATGGTATTGTGAGTTTTTTATTTCTGTCATAGCAAATTTAGAAGCATATCAAACTACACATTTATTATTATTATTAATTCTTATTTTTAGGTGAGAGGAGGGGAGATAGTGAGGCAGACTTTCATATGCGCCCTTACTAGAATCCACTGGGCAACCCATCTGAAGCCAATGCTCGAGTACCAAGCTATTTTTAGCTAACTGAGCTATTCTCAGCAGCCGGGGCCACACTTGAACCAATTGAGCCACTGGCTGCGGGAGTGGGAGAGGGAAAGAAGGGGGAGAGAAAGGGGATGAAAAGCATATAGTCACTTTTTTAGTGTGCCCTGACTGGGAATCAAACTTATGACATCCAAATGCCAGGCATGTCTGTTTTCTAAATTTATTTGTCAGTGATGCAGCTCTTAAAGATAAAATATTTTGAAAACAATGAATATATTTTTTCTTTCTGTTTCACTGGCATTTATGGTGTTCTTTTTGTAAGTTCTTCCCTAGACTACTTTGTTTTGTTCATTGATTCTTATTTTAAAATGAGAGCATATATCTCTGGTAGGCTAGCTCAGTGGTAGAGCGTCGGCCCAGTGTGTGGAAGTCCCAGGTTTGATTCCTGGCCAGGGCACACAGGAGAAGCGCCCATCTTTCTTCACCTTTTCTCCTCTCTTTTCTCTCTATCTCTCTCTTTTCCTCCCGGAGCCAAGGTTCCATTGGAGTAAAGTTGGCCCTGTGCTAAGGATGGCTACATGGCCTTGCCTCAGGTACTAGAATGGCTCCAGTTGGAATGGTGTAGCAATGACCCAGATGGGCAGAGCATAGGTCACTGGGGGGCTTGCCAGGTGGATCTCAGGAGGGCACATGTGGGAGTCTGTCTCTGCCTCCTTTTTTCTAACTTTAGAAAAAAAAACCAAAAACAAAAAAGAAATAAAACTATATAAAAGTAAACTTGTTAGTTCTTCAGATAAAGTTTTGGCCACATAAAATACCTTTCCCATATTATTTTCTTCATTTGAAATCATACATTTATTATTTTTCATCATTGTGAAAACTTAGGAAGATATTTTGTAAGATTAAAGCAGCTTGTTAGCAAACTTTCCATACTCCTGGGATCTTGTGTTCCAGATAACTGTAGTTTTTATTAATTTCTATTGTATAATCAGCAAGGTCTTGAAAAAACAAGTGACTTAAAGTTTGTTATTTAGACAAAAAAAAGCAAAACATTTTTTGCTAATTATTCACATTATACTATTGGAGAATACCTCAATTTATAAGTCATTTATGGACACCATTGTAAATGTTACAATTCCTAAAGTCTCATATACACATTCTGAATATAACATCCTCTCAGTTGATCTTTATTTTATGTTATATGCTCTTAATCTAGTCAGCATCATTTTATGTTAGATGTTCTTAACTCTTACAATATTGTCAACCTAGTTCTAATACATTCCATAGAGAATTGTTTATGAATATGGACTTTCCTCTGGGTTATAGCTACCTTCTTTCTCTTGAAAGTAGAATTTTGTGTCCCCTCTGTAACCTGAACAAGACTCAGTTTCGCAGTGTTACTGACCATAGAAAAATGTTTATTTATAGATTATTTTAAAATTTGATTTGTTTAAAAGCTCCACAGTATGGTTTCATTAAAAACTTCTCATAAAGGTGTAACATGTATTAGTTTAGTTAGAATATTGTCAAACTTCCAGGGTTGAGCTAAGTGAGATAGCTCTGTAATATAAGCAGAAATTCCCAACCTAGAAATTCATCAAAAATCCTAGACTTTGGGTAATGATGGAGAATAGCACAGGCTTACAGGAATAGAATGCTACTCAGTTTTTGTTTGTTTGTCTTTTCTGCTTCAAGAGAAAATTAAAGTATTACTATAAAAACATTTTGTAATAATTTGACTAGCATTCAACTCCTAAATTTGCCTTAATAAGCAGTCTCTTTAGGCTCAGACCAGATTAGATACTATATATTTTTTTCATAAGTGAGAGGCAGGAGGCAGGAAGGTAGGAAGGCAGAGACAGACTCCCACATGCACCCCGACCAGGAGGTACCCAGAAAGTCCCTACAGGGCAATACTTTGCCCATCTGGAGCCACTGCTCCATTGCTCAGCAAATGAGCTATTTCAGTGCCTGAGGCAAGGCCAAGGAGCCATTCTCAGTGACCATCCATTCCAAATTGCTCAAACCATTTGAGCCATGGCTGTGGGAGGGGAGGAGAAAGAGAGAGAGAGAGAGGGAGAGAGAGAGAGAGAGAGAGAGAGAGAGAGAAAGAGAAGGTGAAAAGAGAGAAGTGGAGAAGCAAATGGTCACTTCTCTTGTGTGCCCTGACTGGGAATTTAACCTGCAACTCTCACACTCCAGGCTAGTGCTCTACCACTGAACCAACTGGCCAGGGCCAACTTGTTTTTCTTAATAATCAGTTGCAAGACTGGAATTATGCAGCCAGTTGTATCAAACATCACTTTTAACTGACAAGAGAAACAGACTTCCTGAAAATTGAATAATATAAGTAAATTCTATGAGATTAAAAAAAATTCTAGGAAAGAGAAAATAGCCAAATGCAGCATGTAAGGTGTTATTAAATTCAATAAAGTTATCTGGTTAATTGAAAATACAGTTTTCTTGTCCAAAGACTATGATTCATTAAGTCAGTAGTGGGAGGCAGAAACTTGCATATATAAAACGTGATTCCTGTGGCCAGAAAAGTATGGTGAAAAGTTGATAGGGGAAACTGAACAACATAAAACTGTTACTTATTTACTATCTTACTTTATTCACCAACACATCTACTCAATCACTTATTTATTAATTCATACATTCTGAACATTTACCATGATGCAGACACATTGCTGGGCACTAGTAAATAACAATGGACAAATCGCAGTGCCTAACCTCTGGGGATCACAATTTGGTGAAGAACAAAGACACATTAGAGCTGCAATAAGCTTGGCTACATGATGAAGAATCACGGAAAAGGGGCTCTCACTGTGTTGTACATACTGATAGTGCATGCATTAGAAGTCTTGATTTTGAAGAACTGGCAATACTTCACCAATCTTTTTTGGAAATCTGGCCATAGAATGGGTTGAGTGGTACTTATTTTTTCGTCCTTTAAATCACAGCAATCAATATTTTCATTACACAAATGTTTTATTAAGTTTCCTTGTCACCGGACCAGGCGGTGGTGCAGTAGGTAGAGCATTGGACTGGGATGCGGAAGACCCAGGTTTGAGACCCCGAGCTAGCCAGCTTGAGCACAAGCACATCTAGCTTGAGCAAAGAGCTTGCTAGCTTGGACCCAAGGTTGCTGGCTCCAGCAAGGGGTGGCTCGGTCTGCTGAAGGTCCGCAGTCAAGGCACATGTGAGAAAGCAATCAATGAACAACTAAGGTGTCGCAACGGCAATGAAAAACTAATGATTGATGCTTCTCACCTCTCTGCGTTCCTGTCTGTCCCTATTTATCCCTCTCTCTGACTCTCTCTCTGTCCCTGTAAAAAAGAAAAAAACAGTTTCCTTGTCAAGACAGCAATGCTGTCACCTAGACAAATCTTTTCTATATGTACTTTCAACTAGAAGGTTCTACTAATCTTCTAGTAAAAAGTTAGTTTTCAAATAAAAACTCAGCTTCTTTTAAGAGAAGACAACATTCCACATCTCTTAAGCTGCATTCTAAACATTAGCTTGATACTTCATGCTTATAAAATTTGTAATTAAATCAATTTTACATTGCAATATTTAAAATAAAATAACTCAAAGGGGAAACTGTCATTAAATTAGAAATTACCCTGACCAGACATGGCGCAGTGGATAGGGCGTTGGACTGGGACTCAGAGGACCCAAGTTTAAAACCCCAGGGTCACTGGCTTGAGCGCAGGCTTATCCAGCTTGAGTGTGGGGTCCCTGGCTTGAGTATGGGATCATAGACATGACCACATGGCTGCTGGCTTGAAGCCCAAGGTCGCTGGCATAAGCCCAAGGTTGCTGGCTTGAGCAAGGGGTCACTTGCTCTGCTGTAGTCCCCTGGTCAAGGCAATTATGAGAAAACAATCAATAAACAACAAAGAAACTGCAACTAAGAGCTGGAAGGAAGAATTGATGCTTCTCATTTCTCCCTTCCTGTCTGTCTGTCTCTCTGCCTCAAAATAAATAAATAAAAAAAATTAAATGAAAAGAAAAATTTATAGAAAAAATTTCAGAGTAATTATTTTTACAAATTTAATATGCCTCACAGCCATTAAAATATTGAAGACAAACCCACAACCTGGGGAGATAAGAAGTTTTAAAATACAGATTTTCCCAACCCCTTTTTAAAATATCAGGTCACTTTATTTTTCTCCCTAAATCAGTAGGGTAGAATTCTGCAAAAGCTAATTTTATTTGACAAGGGATGTCTGTCATGCTGCTAAGTATTCTGCATGTAGTTAAGCAGCCTTTGTCAGTCTGATTGCTGTTTTCCAGTCACCAAAGAGGTAGGAACTTCACACGGATTCCCCAGTGAATAGGATGTTCTATGAGTTGGAAATCATTAAAGCTGACAACATCAAGACATAGATAAACATAATTAGATGCTGATGTTTCAGAGCAAAAGAATGTGGCAAGAAAAATGACACAAGAATGTCAGCATGACTTAAAAATTCAAAGTCCCCGACTGGTTTGGGAACCGATCTATAGAGAAATGTGTCTGCTGCCCTACATAACAAACCAGAAGTGATCCTAACTTTGAACTTTATTTATTTAAGATGAGCTCTCATTGTCTTAATAAGATGATGATACTTAATTGGGCAACATTTTCCTGGTACTGGACATAACCAGAGTTTGGTACAGGTCTAACCAATTGACCAGTGGAAATGCAGTTTTCTATGCCACCCTCTCCTTTCTTTGGCTCTGCTCTTCTGTCTAGCAAGTGGATGGCCCAGAAGCAGACTGCAGCCACCATGGACTATGTGGGCAAACAACAAACTGTGAATGTTTGATGTTGAACTTTTTATTTTTGATTTAGAAACCATGAATTATAATTAAGTTTATAAGAAGACCAGTGATTGACACCAAGAATGCAATAAAATCCAGAAAAAAAAATAAAGAAGATATCATTTTAGATCAGCCATACTTACTAGGTGCTGCCGATTCTCTAGGCTAGGGAAAGGAAAAAATTTAAATTCATAAGAAACATATAGTTTAATAGAAATGCATAGCATATTAGAAATTACAAGAAAAGTAATATTTGTGTTCTATAATATAGCTTGCTAATATATATATTGAGAGGATGTGTGCAAAGTACAAAAAATAAAATGATGTAAAGAAGAAAAGGTTGCCTGACCAGGCGGTTGCACAGTGGATAGAGTGTCAAACTGAGCTTCAGGGGACCCAGATTCGAAACCCTGAGGTCTCTGGTTTGAGCGCTGGCTCATCTAGCTTGAGCGCCAGCTCACCAGCTTGAGTGAGGGGTCATTGGCTTGAGCATGGGATCATAGACATGACTACATGGTCACTGGCTTGAGCCCAAAGTTTGCTGGCTTGAAGCCCAACGTTGCCGTCTTGAGCCAAAGATCTCTGCTCTGTTGCAGCCCCATGGTCAAGGCATATATAAGAAAACAATTAATGAACAACTGAAGAGGCTAAGGAACTGCAATGAAGAATTGATGCTTCTCATCTCTCTCCCTTCCTGCCTGTCTGTCCTTTTCTGTCCCTCTCACTGTCTCTCTCTCTGTCTCTGTCACACACACACACAAAGAAAAAAAAAGGTTTATGAAGAAGATGGATTTTAAACCTTTGAACTTCACCTTGAAATAAAATATTTGAGTTTCTGAAAATCAAAAGAAGAAAGTCTATAACTTATATAATAATCTTTTCATGTCTGTTGGTGTCTTTCTTTAAAAAATTAAACATATCTAAAAAATTAGACATATCAACATAAGATTGCACATTTCTTGAAAATAAGAATATTTTTCTTGCAACCAACTATTTTTAATGAGTACCTAAAAGTGTCACACTAGAACAGAAAATACATGCTCTAAAACTGATAACAGCTATATTAACAGACATGTTCAAGAAGGTAGATGTCTGTACTTCCTTGGACTGACTCAACTGATAGGCATCACAGGAAATGTTAATACAGCATGTCTGTAAAGTCATGGTGCACTTTTGACCTGTGACCAGTCAAAAGTGCACCATGATTTTACAGACACACTGTATTTCCACAAATGCAGTTATTTTACTCAAATCATTATGAGTTTTATCATATCCCATACTATCTATTGACATAGCTCTTCCATCATTTTCTTTAATCAACCCAATTTTGTTATGTAAATGCCTTGGAAACAGTATTACTAGTGTCACTTGTCATGAATCATAGTAACCATAAAAAGAAACACAACACAAAATGATGTGGTTAATCAAAAATTTAAATATAAAATAAAATTAATAATAAATATAATTGGCTTATCTCTCACCTAAAAGTAAGCTTGTTAATAAAAATAATAAAACTATCAATTTTATGATTGTATAAAGCATGTCTTGATTAGATAACACTTAGTAGAATAAAAAAATTAGGTTTCATATCTGTAAAATGATTGCACTTCTTTTGTTTTGAGGCTAACCAGGAATGAAAATGTCATCTCACACATGTATCTGCTGAGAAAGAGCAAGATATTTTATCCAACTCCTCTGATAGGTTTAAATACTGAGAACTAATTACTAACCATATTGATATGTGATTCTTTCAATACAATCGTATTCCAAGAAACCATATGAAGCAATCTTCCAAACCTGTTCTTTTGAATCTGTCCTATTCATGGACTGATACAAACAAGCATTTCTTATTCACTCACTTTTACCATCTGGTTTGGAAAAATATGCACGAACATCTTTTATCAATTATTTCAAATATATCCTCATAATATTCACCATATTTCCACCTTGGAGTCAACACTGATACCTCCCCCACCCCATACTTTATACTCAATCAATCAGAATTTGTATGAACATTCCCTTTGAAATAATATATGCAGCATCCAACTAGTTCTCATCAGATCCACCACTACCAACCTGATCTAAGTCTCATCAGCTTCCCCGTGGACTTTTGTCACAGCCTCCTAACTAGTCTCTTGGCTTGCAATCTTACCTTCAAACCTCAACTACATGTTTTCCATATAGCAGTCAGCATTATTCTTTTAAAATATAAGATCATATCAATGTTTTCTCCAAACCCTAGTCCCCTTAGGTACAAGCCAAAGTCCTTGCTGTGTTCTACAAAGACCTACAGAATCTTATCTATTTTCCTTTTTATCCCCCTCTCCCTATTCTCAATAAAAAATTAACTCCTGGAGATCAGGGAATTTTGTGTTCACTGCCTAATCACCTGAGTTTAAAACTGTTTTTGATAGGTGACAACTAATATTTGCTGAATGTACGAGTACATTTTCAGTGAGCTCTTAATATTAGTTCCTAGCCACATCTGACAGTTGTGAGAATCCAACCTTTTAGCTCCAGGATTACCTTCATAGCATGCATGTCATTTACATGGTCTTTTTTATTTTTATTTTATTTTTTTGTATTTTTCTGAAGCTATAAGTGGGGAGGCAGTGAGACAGACACCCGCATGCACCCAACTGGGATCCACCAGGCATGCCCACAAGGGGACGATGCTTGGCCCATCTGGGGCATTGCTCTGCTGCAACCAGAGCCATTCTAGCACCTGAGGCAGAAATATAGAGCCATCCTCAGAGCCCAGGCCAACTTTGTTCCAATGGAGCCTTGGCTGCCAGGGGGGGATGAGAGAGAGAAAGAAAGAAGAGGGGGAGGGTGGAGAAGAAGATGGGAGCTTCTCCTTTGTGCCCTTGCCAGGAATCCAACCCGGGACTTCCACACACTGGGCCAACACTCTACCACTGAGCCAACCAGCCAGAACCCACATGGTCTTTTAAGTGTATACTTATGTATAAAGTATACATTTTAAGAATAAATTTCATTGTTTAAATAAAAATATAGATGCATAAAATATATTCATATGTTAGTCATAAGCAAATGTATAAGTTTTTAGGTTAGAAGTTATATTTGGAAAGACTTGAAGTTCTAGCACTGTATAGAGTCAAGGGATGACTTCTTTTCTTTAACTTTTATTGAAGTTATTGAGATGACACTGGTTAATAGTTATATAGGTGTCAGTTGTACAATTCTATAATAAATCATTGTATATTGGGTGTTCACCACCCCAAGTTGTCTTCTTCCATCGCCATTTATACTTCCCTTTACCTTCTTTGACCTTTCTCACTCCCTTTTACCCTCTTTGACCTCTATTGATAACCCTTTCTCTCTTGTAATCTACATACATTTGACTGTCTATGAGGGTTTTATTTTCACTTAATCCCTTCACCTTTTTCACCCAATCCCCCCAACCTTTCACCCTTCTAACAGCTATCAGTCTGTTTTCTGCATCTAGGAGTCTGTTTTTATTTTGTTTTGTTCATTAGATCCACATATAAGTGGCATAATGCTCTCAATATCCATTCATGCTGTTGCTAAAGGTAAATTTTTCTTCTTTTTATTGCCAAGTAGCATTCCACTGTGTAAGTGTACCACAGATCTTTTTTTTTCTTTTCTTTTTGTACCACAGATCTTTTATCCACTCATCTACCAATGATTTCTTACTGTACAAACACATATTCACTCTTTTCTCCTTGCAAAAGTGAGGAGAAAAGTTGAGAACACAACGGCTTGAGCCTGAAGACTCCAACAAATTAGTCCTTTCCCCAATTACTTCCTCTAACTCTTGAAACACATGTTAGGTAACTCAAGATTTTCCTTTATATATAACAAAAACAATTTGATTTTCTGCATCTGCTGGTATGGATTGGCATGGGGAAAGATTTCCATTTATAAGAACCACAATACAAGAAGGATGAGAAAAATCACTCACCAGTCAGAGCTGGAGAATTCGATAGTCCAGTTTCTTAATGTACCAAATTCAGCCTTCTTTTGTACATGAGTTCAATTAAAACTTCTTCCAAGAATTGCCTGTGGTCAACAGAGAGTATAATAAGCTCATTACTCTTAGAAAAAGGACCCATGATACCCTGTTAAGAAGAGTTCCCATGGCATTCAATGGGGGTGGAGAAGGTGGACCTCTTTGAAGTTTACTAATTTACAATGTAATTGCTAATATAAATGAAGTTAAAAGAGGACAAATAGTTTATTCAATAACAATTGGGATCCTAATGAGAATCATAATATTTGTTAAGAAGAATAAAACTTTGAAGATTTCTGAAAATCTATAAAGTGATCATAATTTTTGTTCAGGAGAACAAAACATTAAGAATTTCTCTGGTAGTTGAACTTTAAAGTTTAGAATAAGTGATATAAATTTCTGTTGATTAAGGAAGCTGTTCTATTTTAAACTGCACATTCAGTGATATACTGGTGGAGGAAAATAGTCAGTTGCTCACACATAATTTTAATGAAGATGTCTAATATAAACTGGTTATACTCTAAGGATGCCAGTCTACTTGTAATTTTCTAAAAGTAAATTTACTTGAGTACTGATGTAAAAAATACAACTTTATCAATGTCACCATTATGTCAGCAAACAGATTAAGTGCTTCATAATGACATTCCGTTGGGTTTAGATCACATTTGTGATAGTATATTTGATACAGTTGTAAACCTTGGAAGAATATGCTTGCCTAAGAGAATAGCTTTTTTTCCCCCTCTAGTCTTAAACATGTTACAGTTGCCAGTGTAAATCACTTGTCAGTCTATGGCAAATGTAACAGTGTTTTAATCTAAAAAGGAGGAGAAATAAAGTACAGATAATCGTTTTGGCCATTTTCTTGGCACCATCATACATTGGAGACTGACAGGTCCTTCACATGAGTGACAGGTGTCCTTTGAAATGCCTGTGAATCAGTATCTGTACAGACTGTTGAAATGCATATTTCCATCCTTATCGTAAAAGAATGGATGGGCAAGATAGGTGCTGTTAACATTGCAAATAGCTCCAGAATTATTCATTGTCAGCTCCAGGCAAAGAATAGGCGGAAAGTTTTATTATTCACCATGCACAATAGCAGGATGCTTAATGATTCTCAGTTACCTTGGCAGAATTGTCTGTCGACTTCAGGCACTAGCAGTGGGTGACACAGGTCTGGCCAAGTGTTAGAGCAAGATCATACATTCTGGTCCCATTTTAATTTCTAATACATTAATCTTTCCCTCCCAGATGCACAATGAATATTCCATAGACTCTTGTTTGTCAGAAGCTGTCTGGCTTTCATCTATTCAGGTGGTTTCATTGACTGTGAAAGCGAGCTTCAAAGGCCTGATCAGTCAATGACAACTGTCTCACAATAGCATTGAGTACTGCTTTCCTTTTTTCTTTTCAGGCATCTGATGGACAACTTTGACACCTGATCTCTGGGGACCTTATGGAGTCACTCAGAGTTCTTAAGAGACTTCCCTTACTTTATCATTCCAGAAAGAATTGTCACAGGTGAATGTATCGCACTTTCTCAGGAGCTGAACCTGACCCTTGAATCCATCTCATTTGCACTGCAGGTTTCACAATGAATTAAAATGGATTAAGTGGGCTTAATGCTGTTTTACAAGCAAGCGGAACGCAATGCACCATTCATTTTTAATTTTAATCCTTTGTCTTAACCTGCTAATTACTATTGTTTTAAGTTCATTATCCTGGCTTGCACATTGTTACTAGTTGGATGCTAATGCTTGTAAGCAGTGTCCTTACTTTTTGCAGGTAATGACCCTTCAATTGTCGAATTAGTCCATGTCATTGCTGAACAGCAAGCTCTGTAATCTACAATTCTCTCTTTAAGATTTTATTCTTTTCTTGCTTCTAATTAATTAAGCAATAACCCCATTGAAGCAGTGTATGCACAGACTCAAATTCAAAGCATTAAAACAAGAAGTAGCCCTGGCTGGTTGGCTCAGTGATAAGAAGTAGACTGGAAATTAGATATGTGATTCCTCCAGTTTCTCTGAGAACCTCGGTCAAAGGAATTCTATGATATCACATGTTACATCAGTAAAGTTTGCAAAATATGACTATGAATACAATCTGAGCTAATGTTCTTATTTTCCCACAACTTTTCCAGTCTTTATTAAGTACAATTGAGAAACTACTATGCTACAGTTGTGATGAAAATATAAATCAGAAAAGACACTGCTGAGAAATTATTTGAAGAGATGAATCAGCCACAGAGTTCACTGAACTCTTGGCTGGTACAGATTGGTAGTATGTAATATAAAACATTTCAAAACAAACCTTATTTCCACAATGTGTAGTAGTCAGCCACCTTGCTGAATATTTTCTGAGAAAAGAACTTTGCAACTTCAAAATAGTGAAGTTCTACTTTTTACAAAATGCATCTTTATTATGAAGCAAATCTGCGTGTCTATAACTGATCCATGGGCCACGGCTTTATGTTATGGAGCCATACACACACAAGACCAATGCCTTTGCTTCATAACTATACTGCAGTGATTCGAAGGATGTGTGCCAACACCTGCTCAGGGGAAAAATACACCCAGTTTCTATCTTCATCCCTTAAGTTGTAAAATTTTAAGACAGTCTTATAATTGTAGTCACTGTCTCCTGGATATGTTTCTCTTTTGTTTTCAAACATACTACTTCTTGTCAGAGATATGAAATATTTGGAAAACAAGTCTATCTCCTCCAAAGAACAAAAAATTTAATAAGAATATAAATTCTCATCACCAATTGTACCAACCTACGTGGATCTCAACCCACTGGCTTTGCTTTCCTTCTTAATCAAGATGGAAGAAATGGAGAGAAATGGTGCCATGAGGGGTGTTCCCAGTCTCTCCCCTTGAAATTTCAACAAATTTAACAACTAAACACAGAAAAAGCCTCAGGAGCAACTGAAATATACCCACACCAGACAAAGGTAGGATTGGGCAAAAAGGTGGCTGAATATACAATCTACTCTGAAGGAAATAAGATGAAAAACAGAGTATTTGCTTTCCTCACTGATCTGAGAAAGGAACGCTTTTATCTGGAGCCAAGCCAAGCAGAGGGTCTGAGGGAGAGGGAAGGAGCTGAGTTAGGGTGGGTGATCAAGCAGAAGAGAGAATATACCAGCTCTGCCTGGGATCATGGAAGCAGGGCTCCTGCCAAGGTGGCAGGTTCCAACTAAGGTTACTGGTGCAGGGTGCCTGGTGCCTGAGTAAGCTCGTGCCAGTGCCAGAAGCTTTGTGCATTCTGGGCTCCTTTATCACCAGCAGTGTGCAAGTGGCTCCAGCTGGAACCACTGGTGTGGGCACACAGGCTGGAGGGCTTAGCCCAAGGTTTTCAGTGATACGCATCTGCATGGGCCATTGCCAGCATATTTGTACATTCCCAGCTCGATTACCACCAGCACAGGGTGCGCACAGGGGCTGGGATCCTTGGGCCCACGACTGGCCAGGCAGGGTACCTCTGCAGGGCCTATGCAGGCTTTTGAGTGCATTCCGGCTCTGACTGAGACCACAGACATGGTGTGCCTGAGTGGGCAGGTACAGACCTCTGTGTGCTTTGAGAATTATTCAAGGAGGGAGCTGGCTGCACTTGGAGCCTCTTGCTCTGCAAATGGTGGCTGTGGCGAGCCTCACAGCTAGGTCCTCAGGCTGCTAGCTCAGGTAGGAGAGACATGGGGAGAGGAACCTGGAAAACTGAGATTCCCATTGTCAGAGCCTCCAAGCTCTAACAAGCCCTGCCTACCAATGGGTCTGAGGCCCAGCTTACATCGTTGCCACAGTGACAAACCAGCACACCTCTGCCCAAGATGCCACAGGGAAAAGCCTGTGGTACAGCCCCACCTGCCAGAAAATAGAAAGAAGCTACATCTCAAAAACAGGAAAAAAATTACATTTTATAACTTTCTATTTTTTTTTCATTTTGGTCATTTTATCTTCTTTCTTTCTTATTCTTTCCTTTTCCTTTTGAATTTCATTATCCATAGTTACATTTTTTTATTCTTGTTTTTTTTTAAGTTTTTTTTTATTTTAATTTTTATTTTATTCATTTTAGAGAGGAGACACAGAGAGAGAGAGAGAGAGAGAGAGAGAGAGAGAGAGAGAGAAAGGGGGGAGGAGCTGGAAGCATCAACTCCCATATGTGCCTTGTCCAGACCAGTGCAGGGTTTTGAACTGGCGACCTCAGTGTTCCCAGGTCGAGGCTTTATCCACTGCACCACCACAGGTCAGGCCTTTATTCTTGTTTTTTATGAGGGTTTCAGTTCAGGAAATTTTACATTTTTATTTTTTACTTTTTCTTTTTCTCTCATTCGATTATCATTTATTATCAAATTATTATATTTAAGATTCATAGTTTTTGCAGCATTCTGCATGGTTTTTACTTCACTTTTTATCTCTTTTGTAATTTTTCCTCAGTTCCTGCTCCTTGTTATCTATAGCTTGTGTTCCACTTATCATTATAGAATTTTCATTTTTTCACTATATCTTTTCAATTTTTATTTTATAATTATCTCTTATTTGTGTTATTAACAATACCATTCTGAAATGCCATTAAGAAAAAAGAAATCAAATATCATGAATACAAAAGACAGAAATGTAGCTCAGATAGATGATGAAAAATCTCTAGAAAAAAATTATAATTATTTGGAAACCTTGGAGTTAAATGACAGAGAATAAAAACTAAAGTCCTGAAAATACTCAGGGAAATACAAGAAATCATGGAAAGGCAATTTAGAGAGCTCAAAAAAAATTAACAAAGAGAATATTTCACCAAGGAAAATGAAACTATAAAAAGGAACCAAACAGAGATGGAAAAGGCAATACATATACTGACAAATGAGGTAACAAAATTAGCTAATAGAACAGACCAGATAGAGGAGGGAATTAGTGACATAGAAGAAAGGCAACTAGAGATACTACAGAGTGAAGAGGAGAGAGTCTCGTGAATTTCAAAATATGAGAAAGCCCTACAGGAATTGTCAGACTCTATCAGAAAGAACAACATAAGAATAATGGGTATATCAGGAGGGGAAGAAAGAGATAAAGAAATGGAGAACATATTCAAACAAATAATCAATGAGAACTTCCCAAGCCTGTGGAAAGAATTAAAGCCTTGAATCCAAGAAGTAAACAGAATACTAAGTTGCCTTAACCCAAACAGACCTACTCTAAGGCACATCATAATGAAATTATTGCAAACCAATGAAAAAGAAAAAAATCCTCAATACAGCCAGGGAAAAGAAGAACACAACATATAAAGGAAGGCTCATTAGTCTATCATCAGATTTCTCAGCAGATACTCTACAAACCAGAAGAGAATGGACCCCAATATTTAAAGTACTGAAAGTGAGGAACTTCTAGCCAAGAATACTATATCCATCATAGTTATGCTTTAAGTATGAAGAGGAAATAAAAAGATTCACAGATATAGAGAAGATGAGGGAATTTATCAACAGAAAACCCCCCACTTCAGGAAATACTAAAGGGGGTTATCTGACCAGAGACAAAAACAAAACAACAAAATCACAGTAAAAGATCCAACAAGATTACAATAAAAACAATAATAATATGTGACAACAAAAACAAAAAAAGGGGAGAGGACAAAAGATTAGCAGTAGCAAAGGAGGATGGAGTGCAGAAGCACTCATGAGATAATGTACCACAATAAGTATGATATATATCCTTTTTATTACCTAATAGTAACCACCCCTGAAAAAAAAACACTACAGAAACACATGGCTTAAAAAAAGAAGAAACAGAGGAAAGAGGTATGGAATATAACCAAACATAAACAAATGACAAAAAAACGAGAAGAACCAAACAAGAAACAGAGCTATCAGTAAGCAATATATAAAATGGCAATAGGAAACCTTCAAGTGTCAATAATTACACTAAATGTAAATGGATTGAACTCACCAAAAAAAGACACAGAGTAGCAGAGTGGACAAAAAAAGAAAATCCAACTGTATACTGACTTCAAGAAACACATCTAAGCTACATGGATAAAAACAAATTCAAAGTTAAAGGTTAGAAAATAATTCTCCAAGTAAATAACATCCAAAGTAAAGCATGTGTAGCCGTACTCATATCTAATAATGCTGACTACAAGACAGCAAAGGTAATCAGAGACAAAGATGGTCATTTCATAACGATAAAGGGGTTATTGAATCAAGAAGACATAACACTTCTTAATATATATGCACCAAACAAAGGAGCACCAAAGTATATAAGACATCTACTAACTGTTCTAAAAATAAAAAAAACTACAAAAATACAATTATACTTGGAAACCTCAATACACTGTTGACGGATTTAGATCATTCATCCAAAGAGAAATCAA
This sequence comes from Rhynchonycteris naso, assembly GCA_037038555.1. Taxonomy (NCBI): domain Eukaryota; kingdom Metazoa; phylum Chordata; class Mammalia; order Chiroptera; family Emballonuridae; genus Rhynchonycteris; species Rhynchonycteris naso. Next base: position 78,561,971 of record CM072997.1, read on the forward strand.
TAAAGAAATATTGGCCTGAAATAAAACACAATTGAATATGATAGATATCTACAGGACATTTTATCCCAAAAGGTCAGAGTTTACATTTTTCTCCATTGTTCATGGAACATTCTCAAGAATTAACTATATGTTGAGACACAAAACTAACATCAACAAATTAAGAAAGATTGAAATTATACCAAACATATTCTATGACCATAAAGCTTTGAAACTAGAATTCAACAGCAAAAAATAAATAAACAAACCCACAAAAATGTGGAAATTAAACAAAATACTTCCAAAAATTGAGTGGGTCAAAACAGAAATAAAAGCAGATATCAAAAAATATATACAGACAAAAGAAAATGACAACACAATATATCAGAATTTCTGGGATGCGGTAATAAGAGGAGAGTTCATAACACTACAGGCTTATATGAATAAACAAGAGAGAGTCCAAGTAAACAACTTAACATCACATCTTAAGGAACTAGAAAAAAAAGAACAAATGCAACCCAAAACCAGGAGAAGAAAGGAAATAATAAAAATCAAAGCAGAAATAAATGAAATAGAGAACAGAAAAACTACAGAAAAAAATAATAAAACAAGAAGTTGGTTCTTTGAAAAGATCAACAAAATTGACAAACTCTTGGCAAGACTCACTAAGGAAAAAAGAGGGAGGACTTATATAAACAAAATCCAAAATGAAAGGGGAGAAACCACCACAGATATCATAGATATACAAAGAATTATTGTAGAATACTATGAAAAACTATATGCCACCAAGTTTAACAATCTAGAAGAAATGGATAAATCCTAAAACAATGCAATCTTCCTAGAATGAATCATGAGGAAGTAGATAGCCTAAACAGACCCATAAGCAGGGAGGAAATAGAAACAACTATAAAAAAACCTCCCAAGAAATAAAAGTCCAGGGCAAAACGGCTATACTAGTGAATTCTATCAAACATTCAAAGAAGATTTTGTTTCTAGTCTAGTCAAAGTCTTTCAAAAAATTGAAGAAGCAATACTTCCAAACACATTTTAAGAGGACAACATAACCCTCATACCAAAACCTGGTAAGGAAAACACAGAAAAACAAACCACAGACCAATATTTCTAATGAATACAGATGCCAAAATCCTAAACAAAATACTAACAAATCAAATACAACAACACAGCAAAGAAATAATTCATGATCAAGTGGGATTCATGACAGAATCACAAGGATGGTTCAAGATAAGTAAAACAGTTAACATAATACAACATATGAACAAAACAAAGAACAAAAACCATATGCTCCTATCAATAGATACAGAAAAGGCATTCAATAAAATACATCATTTTATGTTTAAAACACTCAACAAAATGGGTATAGAAGAAAAATATCTCAAATAATAAAGGCCATTTATGACAAACCATTAAACTAATATCATATTAAATGGCAAAAACTTTTCCTCTTAAATCAGGAACAAGAAAAGGCTGCTCACTCTCTCCACACTTATTCAAAGTACTGCTGGAAGTTCTAGCCAGAGCAATCAGACAACAGAAAGAAATAAAAGGCATTCATATTGGGAAAAGAGAATTAAAGGTTTCACTTTTTGCAGATGATATGATCCTGTACATATGCAAACCCCAAAGGCTCCACAAAAAGACTATTAGAAACAATAAACCAATACTGTAAGGTTGCAGGATACAATATTAATAATACAGAAGTCTATTGTCTTTTCATATGCCAAAAATGAAACTGCAGAAAATAAACTAAAAAAAATAATCCCTTCTACGGTTGCAACAAAAAATGAAATAAAATACCTAGGAATAAAACATAACAAAGAATGTAAAGTACCTATATAATGAAAACTACAAAGCATTGTTAAGGGAAATCAAAAAAGATACAATGAAATGAAAAAATATTTCTTGTTCTTGGATAGGAAGAATAAATATAGTTAAAATGACCATATTACTCAAAGCAATATACAAATTTAATATAATTTCCATCAAAATTCTGAAGTCATTTTTTTTAAAGAAATGAAACAAGAAATCATCAGGTTTATAGAGAACTATAACAATCCCTGAATAGCCAAAGTAATCCTAAGGAAAAAGAACAAAGCTGGAGGCATTACAATACCTGACTTCAAATTATATTATAGAGCCACGATAATTAAAACAGTATGGTACTGGCAGAAAAATAGACACTCAGACCAAAGAAACAGAATAGAGAGCCCATAAATAAAACCACATATATATGGGCAAATCATCTTTGATAAAGGAGCCAAAAATATAATGGAGAAAAGAACGCCTCTTCAATAAATGATGCTGGGAAGACTGGAGAGCCACATGCAAAAAAATGAAAATCAACTACAGTTTTTCTCCTTGCACAAAAAATTAATTCAAAATGGATCAAAGACCTAAATATAAGATATAAAAAAATAAATTACATAGAAGAATACATAGGTACTAAACTCGTGAACCTTGACCATAAAGAATATTTTATGAATTTGACCCCAAAGGCAAGGGAACTGAAGGCAAAGATAAATGAATGGACTACATCACACTAAGAAGCTTCTGCACAGCAAGAAATGTGGCAACAAAACAGACAGCCAACTAAATGGGAGATGATATTGTCAAACAACAGCTCAGATAAGGGCCTAATATCCAAAATATGCAAAGCACTCACAAAACTCTACAACAAACAAGAAAACAATTGAATAAAAAAATGGGAAGAGGACATGAACAGACACTTCTTCCAAGAATAAATACAAATGGCTAATAGATATATGAAAAGATGCTCATCGTCACTAGCTATTAGAGAAATGCAAACTAAAACTACAACAAAATAACACCTCATGCATGTTAGATTAGCTATTATAAAAAAGATAGGTAACAACAAGTGTCCAAGAGGCTGTGGAGAAAAAGGAACCCTCATTCACTGTTGGTGGGAATGTAAAGTATTACAACCATTATGGAAGAAAGTATGGTGGTTCCTCAAAAAATTACAAATAGAACTACCATATGACCCAGCAATCCCTCTACTAGGTATATACTCCCCAAACTCAAAACACTGGTATGTAAAGACACATGCAGCCCCATGTTCATTGCAGCATTGTTCACAGTGGCTAGGACATGGAAACAACCAAAAAGCACTTCAATAAAAGATTGACTAAAGAAGACGTGTTATACATATACTATGAAATACTACTACTCAGCCATAACAAATGATGATATAGGATCATTTACAACAACATGGATGGACTTTAATAACATTATACTGAGTCAAATAAGTAAATCAGAAAATACTAAGAACTGTACGATTCCATACATAGGTGGGACACAAAATTGAGACACATGGACATGGACAAGAGTGCAGTGGTTACCAGGGACAGGGGGGGAGGAAAGGGAGGGGGTGGGAGAGTGAAGGGACATAAAGAAAACCAAATAAAGGGTAACAGAGGACAATTTGACTTTGGGTGATGGGTATACAACATAATCAAATGCAAAATGATCTGGAGGTGTTTTCTCTGAATTTAAGTCCTCTAGTTGTCACCCAGTTAAAATTAATTGTTTAAATAAAATTTAATTTAAAAAAAAGATGGAAGAAATCTCTCAAATTGGATGGACCCTGATTCTCTCCCCTGTTATGCATTCCAAGTTTATATGTGCAGCTATTCTTATTCTCTCCTACATCAGCAATTTCTCATTTCTACAAGATCAGTTTCATAAGGAATCAATCATCATTTTCTATTTAGAAGTATTCTCTATCTTGATCATAAATTTTTCTCTGTCTGCTGCCCATTTTTCTCCTTTCTTTAAGAGTAAATTAGCACTGAGTTGTTAGCAGTCAGTGACACCACATCTTCTTGTACTATTACTGCTTCAGACTGCTCCGTTAAGATTTTAGTGATATGGTTCGCTGAAAATATTTGTCTCTGAGTTTCATATTGTCAAAATCAATAGTTTCTTCTTTGTTCTCATTTATTTAGACTGTCACGATAATTTGAAACAGTTAGCTACTTTCCCTTTTTGAAATATTGTTTCTCTTGACTATAATTCACCTTGATATCCTGGTTTACCTCTAACACCATTGGCTCCTTCCTAGAATTTGTCAGTCCCTTCCTTATTTTGACCCTCTCTATAGGCTAGTCTTTGATCTTTGACCTCTGATGCTCTTTTCTAGTTAAAGTCACATTTTAAGTAATCTTATTGGACTTCTGCCTTGTAGTGACAGCCATATGGTATGTCTCCTAAATGATGCCTACTATACTAGACTCTTCTGAGTGATTTTGACTTATATATCCACGTACCCACTCAACATTTGCACTTAGTTTTATAACAGTAATCCATTCCCTTATATATTAAAAATGAAGCATTTCACTTTGTTTCCCAGAATAGTTGGTTAGATAATCTGACCAATCTTTTCCACTTACTACAACCAGGTAGCCAATAAAAGTAAAGAAGTCATACTTTTAAGTCATCTGAAAAGCAACAAAAGCCTGACAAGGCAATAAGAAGTTACCACGTCAAAGTGGAGAAAGAAAATAGAAATTGAGAGATATAAACGTGCATGGCAGTTGTTGCCAAGTAAGTGGAACATCAGTCAACACCAGAACACATAGAACTTTTGGAATCTAACAGGAGTCCCTCCCAACAATGGTCAGGGGTTTCAGAGAACTTCTCTCCTCGAAGAGAATGTAAAGTGGAAAGAGAAAAGCAATTACATGGAATTTCAACATAATTTTAAATTGTATTTAGGTGGAAGACAGAATTTGGTCTTGAACTTTTCTTAAATTGATCCTGGATTGCTATTATTTCCAGGTGCCTACAGAGTAAATAATAAATTCTCTCTGGGGGAAGTTGCGTTCATCCTAAGGCTCAAATTATAGCTACATATATTTATTTTTATATTATATTTATATTCCGATTTTACTACTTTAGAACAAAAAACAAACAAGCAAACAACCCCCCCTCCCCAGAATTAAATGAAACAAATTGTAAATACTTTGAGTGATAGACTTATCAGAAACGTATCATAAAACAACTTTGCTTTGCTTTCAAAAGAGAAGCTTGACATTATCTATAAGTAATCTTTAAAAATTGATCAAGTTGATTTAGAAAAAAACCACAAGATTACTTGACTTTAAAGAAGCAAAAGCTGGCATTAAAATAACAAAATTAACTTTTGATTATTTCCATTCCCTTAAATTCTCCTCCTACCCATTCTTCCTCATGGTAGTTAATATCACCCTTTAATCAGTTACTGAAATGCATTTCCCTCATTTCAATATTCAACCCACAAACAATGCTATAGTTTATATCTCCAGAATTTGTAATAATTTGATTTTTTTTCAGTATCTTTATTGCTGTGATTCCAGTCTAAGGTACTATAATCTATCATCTGAACTATTACAATACCTTATTAAATGACCTTTCTAAATCTATCTTTGTCCTTTTCTAGTTTTTCTTGGTGTGGCATTTGAAGAGATTTTCGAAAAATTTAAATAATTTAATATCAATTATCTTCCTAAAATTTTTCAATAGTTTCCTACTGTTTAAAAGGGCCTAAAAACTCCTGTATGACCTCATGACATATTTTCCTTATACTATACTTTCAGCTACTTTTATTAAGCATATAAACTTTGATTCATACTCTTTAAGCTTACTGATGTCTCCTTTTACAATAAACCCTTCTTTCATAGGTTATAGCTCAAATGTCATCTTAACATGTAAGTCTTTCAGACTAGTCAATCTAACCTTTAATCATTTTGTGTTTCTGTTTTGTTGTTGTTGTTCTACTCACCACTATCTTAAGATATATTATGTTTTTCATTAATTTATTTGCAAGATATTATTAATCTGTTTACTGTTAGAGCTCCAGAGCCCATAGCAGTATCTGAGAAATAGTAGGGGCACAAAATATTGCTAAAATAATGAAATGTACTCCCTTTAGAGCTCATTATTAGTATAACTAACAAATTTATTGTAAAAATACCTTTTGTAATGCCTGACCAGGCGGTGTCGCAGTGAATAGAGCATCAGACTGGGATGCGGAAGACCCAGGTTCGAGACCCCGAGCTCGCCAGCTTGAGCGCGGGCCCATCTGGCTTGAGCAAAAAGCTTGTCAGCTTGGACCCAAGGTCGCTGGCTCCAGCAAGGGGGTGCTCGGTCTGTTGAAGGCCTGCGGACAAGGCACATGTGAGAAAGCAATCAATGAACAACTAAGGTGTGGCAATGGCAATGAAAAACTAATGATTGATGCTTCTCACCTCTCTTCGTTCCTGTCTGTCTATCCCTCTCTCTGACTCTCTCTTTGTCGCTGTAAAAAAAAAAAAAAAGGTAAAAATACCTTTTGTAAAAGTTTATCATTGGAGAGTCATCTGCAAATATTTGCCGCATTTTTAGCTTGTAGAAATTATTAAATAATAAAAAATATATAGTTTACACCATGTGTGATGTCCAATGAATCACAAATTTTTACTAAAACGATAATGAACTATGGGAAGCATTTGTAACATATTCAAAAGACATTGGTTTTGTATCCTGATAAAGCTAAAATTACAAAAATTTCTGTCTTAAATATCAAAATTACAAATAGTTGAAGGTATACGTTTAAAAATAAAAATTGGTTTTTTAACCAATATTGTAGCTTTTGATGAATTTTTAGATGCTATAGAAATTTTAAAAGGGCTAAGTAAGTGACCGACACGGGAGTTCAATGAAAGAAAGTACTTGGATTTCAGTTATGGCTGAAAGGGGCAACAAAGATTAACAGAGAGCAGGGGAGAGGGCATTTGGAAGGAAAAAAAAAGATTAAATTACAGGGGGAAAATGACATCCAAGTTTCTTATTTGCGTAAAAAGAAATCTAAATTATATGAAGCTCTGAATTCTGGAGAAGAAGAAAGTACAGCAGTATTCCCATGGCAAGGCAAGCCACCTGAAACTGGCAGTGTCTTAAAGGAAAAGGGGTTAAAGTGGGAAATGGGCAGACGGAAACAAAGGAAGCACATTGATCGATAACTGCCGTCTTGTGTGACGAGATCGCTCCAAGTATGCTTGTTTGGAAGACCTTCCTGAGTTCCCACCCTCAATATCCATGACAACCCTAAACATAGGGATGGTTTTTAATTACTATTTTAAAATTGAGGAAGTGGGAACAGATACAGTGAAGAACTTGTTCAAGGCAACTGATCCTTTAGTGAACAAAGCAGGAGTTTGAGTCTAACCTTTCTGATTCTCAAGTCTGCCGGTACTAAACATTCCCTAAAATACTTTCTCTTTGACCTAAATCTGGAATGTGATAGTTCTCCAGTAAAACCCTGAAGGTTTTCACAAGTCCCTGTTTAAAATTTGCGGATGCGTTCTTTGTGTGTATGCATGTGTATGTGAGTATGTGTATGTGTGTGTGCGGCGTGTGTGTGTGTGTGTGTGTGTGTGTGTGTGTGTGTGAAAGAGAGAGAGAGAAAGAGAGACAGAGACAAAGAGAGCCCATGCTTCTATTTGTAACACATTGGATTTACAGGGCCTGAGGTTTCCTTGGCAGTCAGCCATCTATTCTCACCTTCTCAAGCTTGTGGCTACTACAGTTAGCTTTCTATTTTCCTGCCTGCTCTTTTTAGACATTTCTTCCATCCGATTAGTCATTTAAAATCTTCCTGCAGTGTTTGTTGATCTTCACCTCTTTTCTGTTTTTCCTGTATTTAGAGGTTAAAATGTTACAGGGGTGCAAGCTTAGTAATGCCAACAAAAGACAAATCCACACAATCATTTGAAATAAACAGATGGCAAAGTATAGTTTGAAAGCTAAATACCTTTCATGACATGTCTGCCTTAAAACGAAGGAAAATTTTTAATATATATACTCTACTGCATAAGGGACTCGATATAAAATATTAAAGCTCAGTTGTACTAATTGGTTAATAATAATTTCAATAAATATCCTTTTAATTTGCTAACTACAACTGCAGTATATAACTGAATTTTATTATCTCAAAATAAATGTGGTTATTATTGCTAGTAATAACAGTTTCTCAAAAATGTGTCCCAAAGTTGCCTGACCAGGCCGTGGCGCGGTGGATAGAGCGTCGGACTGGGATGCGGAAGACCCAGGTTCCAGACCCCGAGGTCACCAGATGCGAGCTCATCTGGCTTGAGCAAAAGCTCGCCAGCTTGGACCCAAGGTCACTGGCTCCGGCAAGAGGTGGCTTGATCTGCTGAAGGCCCGCGGTCAAGGCACATGTGAGAAAGCAATCAATGAACAACTAAGGTGTCGCAACGGCAATGAAAAACTAATGATTGATGCTTCTCACTCTCTCCGTTCCTGTCTGTCACTATCTATCCCTCTCTCTGACTCTCTCTCTGTCCCTGTAAAAAAAAAAATGTGTCCCAAAGTCTTGAGAAGTCAGCCTACTTGTGACTTCTGAATGGATAAACAAGGCACCCTGGACTCACAACCTCTGAAAGTCAACAATATGAGTCAAGAACAGCAGGAACTAAAATTTTAGCTTTAAAAAGTATAGCCATTTGTATGTTTGACAGTACTTAGCCTACTTAGATCATTTTTTCTTTTTAACAAATTCCTATACCCATCATAGAAATTTCTTTCTCTATAGCTTACAAAAATGTTGCTTTAAAACTAAAGTGTAAACCCCGTTTTAGTTCTCGTTAGCAGAAGCTATTTTTTTTCTATTCACACATGTATATGCTTGGTTAGGGAATAGGGCCAACAGTTACTTAGGTCCACATTTTTACAATTATCTTTTCTTTCTAATAAGACAACTTCTTAACAATGTCACTTACTTTAGTGGCGGCTTCCCATAAACTTTGATGTCAGAAGCAGCGTTTCTACATTAGAGCTTTGTATCGCTAAAAATGTTAGTGAGGCTACCACTTTTGTGTCACAGTTCATCTTTTCAACTCAAATACCATGTTTTTCTATTTCACTTTGGTACCCTGCATCCATAGTCACATCTTAGACTTTTTTTTCAAAGAGAACATATTTAGTTCTGAAATCTTAAAGTCAACCATCTTAATTTTGTTTCTAACTCCCATTGCATCCCCTTTACATGATTTCTTCCTCATTTCTTCACCAAGTCATTTCACCTTTCATTTTATTAGTATTATATAAATTGCAGTCTTCTTATTTTCAGATAATTTGTTTAGTGAGTTGAGCAAAAGAACATTGCTCCTCTTACATAATATTGTAGAATGTCTGTTATATTCCTCAGAGTATTTTATTTTCAGGAAATATAAAAAAATTCTGTGATTATATTTTATTGTTCAATTTGCCAACTTTATTTTAAAAACATTTACTATTTGATCTTTCAACCTTTTGAAATTGACACTTTGCTGTGGTTGATTTTTCTTCCTCTGACCCCACTGAATCTCTTCTCCTCAAAGTTCTTGATGACATAGTTAATATTAGCCTTATATTATTAGATCTCTGTTTAGATCAGTGGTTCTTAACCTTTTTTGAGGTACCGAACCCACCAGTTTTATATGCGCATTCACCGAACCCTTTTTTAGTGATAAATAAAATATGATTTTTTTTCCAAATTCAAGACATAGGTATATATTTTTTTACTGGTGCACAAAATGAGCCATACATGAACATCACCTTGCTCAAAGAACAAAACCAACAAAGTGCATGAACTCACAACAAATTACGGTATTACTTTATTCTGGCCTCTGTGGCAGAGGCTTCTCTGAACCCCTGAGACTGACTCATCGAAACCCTAGGGTTTGATAGAACCCAGGTTAAGAACCACTGTTCTAGAAGTATTATATTATACTCAACTTATAAAATTCCAATTTATTTGCTTGCATACTTTCATCTTTTCTCTATTATAAACCCCTAACTTCATCCTCTTCCTGTACTTCCCAATCTGGTGATTAGTACTATTACCTGGTCAATTTCCCAAGCCAAAATGGGAGGCATCTAGAAAATTTCTCTACTGGACACCTTATCGCCATATCCTCTGCTTTGTTCTTCTTATATATCTTCCCTATATCTCCACTGCCATTGGTTACCTCAACTTTCCTTTATTTTTTACATAAGGTACTGCAGTGGTTTCACTTAAGTTCTCATATTCTTATTAACCTATCCTCTACACTGTTGTCATCTAATTTTGTTACTCCTATGAGTAAAATCCTCTTGTGCATCTCTGTTGATTATAAAAAGAACAGGTATAGCCTGACCAGGCAGCGATGCAATGAATAGAGTGTCAGACTGAGACATGGTGGATACAGTTTGAAACCCTGAGATCTACAGCTTAAGTGTGGGCTCATCTGGTTTGAGCAAGGCTCACCAGCTTGAGTCCAAGGTCACTGGCTTGAGCAAAAGGTCATTCATTCTCCTGTAGACCCCTGGTCAAAGCACATATGACAAAATAATCAATGAACAACTAAGGAGCCACAATGAAGAATTGATGCTTCTCATCTCTCTCCCTTCCTGTCTGTCTTTATTTGTCCCTCTCTCTGTCTCTCTGTCTCTGTCACAAAAATAAAGAACAGTTATAAAGACAATTTATGAACTCATACAACTCAATTTCAAAATATAAAAATTATGACTGAAAAACGGCCAGGCCAAGGACAACACAATAAAAGAAAACTACAGACCAATATCTCTAAAGAATACAGACACAAAGATCCTGAACAAAATACTAGCAAATCAAATACAACAACTCATTAAAAAAATAATACATCATGATCAAATGAGATTCATTCCAGGAACAAAAGGATGGTTCAACATACAGAAATTGATCAATGTAATATACCATATCAACAAAACAAATAACATGAATCATATGATCCCATCAATAGATGCAAGAAAGGCATTTGATAAGATATAACATCTTTTCATGCTTAAAACAATCAATAAAATCAGACTAGGAGGAAAGTATCTCAACATAATAAAAGCCACATATGACAAACCATTAGCCAATATCATACTAAATGGTAAAAACAACAACAACAACAACAAAGGCTTTTCCTTCAAAATCAGGAACAAAACAAGGCTGCTCACTCTTCCCACTCCTTTTTTTTTTTACTCTTATTCAACACAGTTCTGGAGGTTTTAGCCAGAGTGATCAGGCAAGAGAAAAAAATAAAAGGCATTCATATCAGGAAAAATGTAATAAAGGTATCACTTTTGGCAGATGGCTTAATCCTGTATATAAAAAACTCCAAAGACTCAATCAAAAAACTATTAGAAACAATTAACTAAAACAGTAAAGTCACAAGATGCAAAATCAATATTCAAAAGTCTACTGCTTTTCTATATGCCAACAATAAAAGTTTGCAAAATGAACTAAAACATAATAATAATTTCTTTTATAACTGCAATATAAAGAATAAAGTATCTAAGAATAAACTTAACAAAGGATGTGAAGGATCTATATACTGAAAACTACAAAGCATTATTGAAAGAAATTGAAAAAGACACAATGAAATTAAAAAATGTTCCATGTTCATGGATTAGAAGAATCAACATAGATAAAAAGATTATTTTACCCAAAGCAATATACAAATTTAATGCAATCCCCATCAAAGTCCCAATGTCATTCTTTAAGAAAATAGAACAAAAAATTACCAGGTGTGCATGGAACCATAAAGAAACCCAAATAGCCAAAGCAATCCTGAGGAAAAAGGATGAAGCCAGAGGTATCACACCACCTGACTTCAAATTATACCAGAGTCATGATAATCAAAACAGCATGGTATTGGCAGAAAAACAGACATATAGACCAATGAAACAGGATTGAGAGTCCAGAAATAAAACCACATATATATGGACAAATCATTGACAAAGGAGATAAAAACACCTAATGGAGAAAAGAAAGCCTCTTCAATAAATGGTGCTGGGAAAATTGGAAAATCACATGCAAAAGAATGAAACTTGACTATAGTTTGTCCCCCTGCACAAAAACTAATTCAAAATTGATCAAAGACCTAAATATAAGACTTGAAACCATAAATTACATAGAAGAAAACATAGGTACTAAGCAAATGGACCTTGGCCATAAAGAATAATTTATGAATTTGACCCCAAAGGCAAGGAAAGTAAAGGCAAAAATTAATGAATGGGACTATATCAAACTAAAAAGCATCTGCACAGCAAAAACAACAACAACAACAACAAAAACTGACACCAAAACAAATAGGCAGCCAACTAAATGGGACATGATATTTGCAAACAATAGCTCCGATAAGGGGTTAATATCCAAGATAGAGAAAGAACTCACAAAGCTCAGCAACAAACAAGCAAACATTCAATTAAAAAATGGGGAAAGGACCTGAACAGATACTTCTCCCAAGAGGAGATACAAATGCTCATCTTCACTAGCTATTTGAGAAATGCAAATCAAAACTACAATGAGATACCACCTCACACCTATTAGATTGGCTATTATCAACAGGACAGGTAATAACAAGTGTTGGGGAGGCTGTGAGGAAAAAGGAACCCTCATTCACTGATGGTGGGAATGCAAATTAGTACAACCATTATGGACGAAATTATGGTGGCTCCTCAAATAATTAAGAATAGAACTATCATATGACCCAGCAATGCCTCTACTGGGTATCTCCCCTCAAAATTAAGAAACATTGGTACGTAAAGACACACACACCCCATATTCATTACAGCATTATTCACAGTGGCCAAGACATGGAAACAACTAAAGTGTCCCTCAATAGAGAATTAGATAAAGAAGATGTGGTATATATATATACAATGGAATACTATTCAGTCATAAGAAACAATGACATAATGATATTTACAACAACATGATGGACCTCGACAACATTATACTGAGTGAAATAAGCAAATTAGAAAAAGCTAAAGACTGCATGATTTCACACAGAGGTGGGATATAAAACTGAGACTCATGGACATAGATAAAAATGAAGTGGTTACCAGGGGGAAGGGGATGTCAGGGAGGGAGAGGGAGAATATGAAGAGGGACAAATATATGGTGACAGGAAATGATGTGACTTTGGGTGATGGGTATACAACATAATCAACAGTTCAAATGCTATAGAAATTTTCACCTGAAATCTGTCTACTCTTATTGATCAATGTCACCCTGTTAAAGTTAATTTTCTAAATAAATTTTGAAAAAAGAGAGAAAAAGAAAAAGAAATATGGCCAGGGGACTTGAATAGTCATTTCTCCAAATAGGACATACAGATAGCCAAAAGACACATAAAAATATCCTCCACATAACCATTTATTAAGGAAATGTCAATCAAAACTACAATGAGACATCACTCTGTATCTTCAAAATGGCAAATATCAAAAAAGCAACAAAGAATAAGTGTTGGTGAGGATGTGAAAGAGAAGGGACCCTTGTGCATTATTGGTGGGATTATAAACTGGTACAGCCACTATAGAAAACAGTGTAAAGGTTTATTAAAAAGCTAAAAATGAAAAAGAAAAAAGCTAAAAATGAAATAACTAAATGACCCTGCAATCCCTCTTTTGAGTCTTTATCCAAAGAAATTAAAAATGCTAATATGAAAAATAAGTTCTCCCTATGTTCATGGCAACACTGTTCACAAGAGCCTAGATATGAAAGCAAACTAAGTATTCATTAATAGACAAATGTATAAAGAAAATGTGGTGCATATATAAAATGGAATATTATTCAGCCATAAAAAGAATAAAATCTTGCCATTTGTGATAACATGGGTGGTCCTAGAAGGTATTGTGTTAAGTGAAATAAGACAAACAGGGAATGATAAATATATTTCACTTATATGTGAATTTAAAAAACAATATGAATGAACAAATAAAACAAAAACTGTAACAACTCCTAGATACAGAGAAAAAACCCAATGGTTGCCTGATCAGAGGGGACTGAGGGAATGGTCAAAAAAGGTAAAGGGAATTAAGAAGTAAAAATTCTATCTATAAAATTAGTTATGGGGATATAAAATACAATATAAGCAATATAGTAAATAATATTGTAATAACTACCTATATGTGCCAGAATTATGGTAATCACTTCTAAGGAATATAAATGTTTAATCACTATGTTGTACACCTAAAACTAATATAATATTGTATCTCAACTATAATTTAAAGATAAACTAAAATAAAAAGACAATATGTGAGGACTTCAAATATCTGAAATTTCCCTCTATCTTCCTTTCACATTATTATACCACACTTGATATTTGAGCTCATCAGCTATACCCCTTTCCTTACTTATAACACATACTCTAAACATGTTATTTTTTTACATCTGTCTTCCCTTCCAGGACACCCTACTGATCTTTCAAAAGTCTACCCGAGTTATATCTTTTGAGTAACCTGCTATTTCCTTCTGTAACTCTGTGCCGTTATTGCTATTGCAATTTTTTAAATAGTAACTGTCTCCTTTTTCATGGACTGTTAGTTTCTTGAGAATGTGAATTGCAGACTTCATGTCACTTATAAAAATTTCAAATGGTGCATAATAAATAATATGTGCTCAATTAATATTTATTGACTATACAGAAAGACAAAATTATAAAAGTCAGATGAACAATCCACATGTTTTTTATCCTTTTAAAAGTCAGTTTTAAAATTGCATAACTTCAGGGAATTCTGTGTCTGCTACAGAGGAATTCAATAAGATCTCAATTGTTTTGATAATTGATTCATTTACTAATGTTCCCACTATATTTTGATACAATCTTATTCTATTAATTTTATTGAAAAAATGTGTAGAGAAAAACAGACAAATTCCTAATGAATGAGAAGACTAATTTCAGGAATTAACATAAATAGAATTGAAAATCTAGAGAAAAAGAATAGGTCTTTCAAACTTGAAAAGGAAACAATTTATCTAGATACTTTAATCTGTAGTGGGTTACCATACTAGTTTTTGTACCAAAAATATAACAAGGTTAAAAATAATAGTTTATTAAATAGTTTAGATCCAATTAATGCTGTCTAAAACTTGTTCTTTTTTAAGTTCTCTTTCATCAGAGTTAGAAGGACCTGTTAATGATTTCAGTAAGTATTGTACATTTAAAATTTTGAATTTTCTATATTACAGTCTTCAACTTTATTTTCATAAGAGAGTTCAAGTGGAAGTATAGAATCTTTGTGGTTTTTATTTTGGAATGTTATGTGCTAATGTAGGGTACAGCAACCATTTTATGTTTTTACAGAGTGATGTTGAAACACATCTGTTCAAATATATTAACGTTTCCATCTCACCTGACTCAGTTGGCAGTAATAAGCTCAGTCCTTTTTCATGAATATAGAACTGAGGGGGGGCATTCAAGAGGGGAGAAGGCATTTTATAATTTGTCAAGATACGTTTTCCAGCACTTTTAAAAAAATCAGTGTTGGGTCCAACTTGAGCTAATAAGCTAATGACTGCTTATCCTTCACTATTAAGGCTTCAAAGCAGCTCTTAACTAAATGAGCCAATTATTATATTGCTGTGTATTTTTCATTCCTTCCTGTTAAAACATGCATTTGGTGTTGTATAGAATTTTTAAGCTTATTAAAAAAATAACCAGTATGTATGAGCTTATGAAAGGAAACTTCACTCAGATTTTTAAAAAGCAAATGAAAACCTTCAGATCTAACTGGTGCCATATGGTACACTCAGAAACACTTGTAAAAGGAAAGTTTAACCTTGAATATATTAATGATTTTTTACTGAAAGAAGAGAAATGCTTCTTTTCCATCTTTGCTTCTGAAAAGGCTTATGAATAAGGCATTATAGAATACTTTTCTATACAAAGAAGTGAATTTAGTAACATAAATTGTGTATTGGTTTTACTATCATTTGCATGGTTTTGAGCAAGACAAAACATTAGCACTGCCTTAATACTGCTCATAAGATATTAAAGATTTAAAAATTCCACAGCTGACTTTCCACTAATATTTATCTCATTTTGTCTCAATAAAACTTTTTACTCTGACCTTGATGTGGAGACACGGGCACAACCAACTAGTTGTGAGATGCACTAATGTCCCTCTAGAGAAGCGAGTCTCCTTTCCCTGCCATTCATTTCTTTTTCTTGCATGTGAAGTCTCTTACTCTAAATTTATACTAATATATAAAGCATCTACTGAAGAGCTTTATTGGTTTTTATTTTTCTTCTCTCAAAATGCAAATGTGAACTACCCAGAATGCAATGGAAAACAAAGAATCATTAGGTTAAGGAGAACAACTGTACTTCTACACTCTTTTCTTCCCATCAGTATGTCAATGGCAAGCAGGACCATCATTTATTAAAAACAAAAGAATGCTTTAATTTCCAGCATATTGAAGAGTGAGCTTTCTGAATACCTTGCACTAATACTGTGGTCATAAATATACCTATCTTATTATTTTTTCATGTATCACTACACACAACTCATTTGTTGAGATGGGATAATATTTTCCTAATATAATACTAAGAGAAATTTATGGGGCTGATTGTTTCTTTCATTGGCTTACTTTATTTAAGCTGCCAGAGAGTTTGTTTTGCTATGGAATAGAGCACAGTGGGCTAGAATGAAACACTGAGGAAAGGTCTTAGCATAAATAGTAGCACAACATTCTGTCTTATAGTAAGCTGTGTCCAGTAAAATTATAGCTTTTTCAATTTTCTTCTTTTTCTTTTAAATTGAACTTATTGGGGTGACATTGGTTAATAAGATCACATAGGTTTCAGATGTATCATTCTCATACCACATCACCTGTACACTGCACAGTGCATTCACCAACTTCTTTCCAATTCTCAGAAAACTTTAAAATTTTTATCACTCTCGACCCATACCCAATATGTTGTATAAGAATAACATATTTACCCAGGTCTTTGAGGTAAGGATAATTTTCTGAAGAAAGAGGTAATAGTATCTTCAGCATACCTAAAATGACTGAACAGCTCAGTGAGTTTCTACTGTTCCGTGGATTGAGAATCAAATTGCCTTTTTCTAATATTCAACTTACATACTAAGTTGGTAATGCATTTAGTAATTTTCATTAGTATACATATATAGATGTAGGAAATTCATCTAATTTTGATCCCTTTATGACTTGGATTCGGTACCTCAAAAAAGATTAAGAACCACTGGCCTAGAGGTTCTAGATTGGAGTTCCCTTTGTACTTATTAATTAGCAAGAAAAAAAGAATGTACTGACCCAAATTAACCCTTTCTCCATGTCCGCAAAACAATTCACAACTCATTCTTTCCCTGTAACATTTGATTTTTTCCCCTGTAAGTAGCCCTGTTACCTTTGTTCTGCGCATCTAATCAATAAATGATGAGGGTGAAGGAGATTCTGGAGGTCTTCTTCGCCTCTCTTGGCAGGCCTCTCTCTTCCTCTTGACTTCAGTTTGTTTTGAGTAGGTCTTTTTCCACACTACACTGGTAGTTCCCAGTGGGCTGGATGACAACACATAGAAGTAAATTTTAAGTTATTTGCAATTGATGAAAATCTAATTTCCTGGATATGAAAAAGAAAATTTTGGAACACTTTTGACCCATAGAAAATTTGTATTCTTCTTTTTACAGGCTGCAAAGTGGACATGATGACTAGAAGTTATAAAAATATTTTATTTTCAAGTAATGCATTGTGAAACACAGTTACACTAACAGGTTTATTTTTTTTCATGACAGAGACAGAGAGAGGGACAAACACACAGGAAGGGAGAGAGAAGAGAAGCACAAATTTTTTGTTGCATCATCTGAGTTGTTCATTGATTGCTTTCTCATATGTGCTTGATCAGGGGGCTACAGCAGAGCGAGTGACCCCTTGCTCAAACTGGCGACCTTGGGTTCAACCTGGTGAACTCAAACCAGATGGGCCTGAGCTCAAGCTGGTGAGCTCGGGTTTTGAACCTGGGTCCTCTGCATCCCAGTCTGATGCTTTATCTACTGTGCCACGACCTGGTCAGGCCATTAACATTTGATATACTTTCTTCTAGTAATTTTTCTTATTATTTTATTACCATTTGAATATTTAAGTTTGCATCCTATTTTTTTCATTTGTCATTAAATTGCAAATGATATCATTATGTATTCTTGGTAATAATAGTATATTTCTTTAAAAACTTTTAAAGATACATAGAGTATCCAAAATCTCCTCATCCAGATATCAGATATATAAATGCTAAAAATTTTAGAATATTATAATATGTAAGTAGTCCATTTTAGTCATCATTCCTCTCTGAAGGTAAGTACTTTAAAGTGTTATGTGGCTTTTTTTAATTAAGAAAATAAAAACAAAAAACATTAAATTTATTTTAACTTGTTTTTAGACAATGCATTAAGCAATTTTTACTCTGTCAATATTTCTTATACAAAAAAAAATCACAAATCAGATGAAGACACTGATTTTCTGAGGGCTTTGTGAGGTTGTGAGGTTGAGATTTCTTCCCAATTATCACAGATTGGGTTAGACTTCTAATTATTCATAAGGTCTATTTATTGTGCAGAGAAACCAGTAGCATGGCTCCCAGGAAAATGACTCAAGACAACCCATGAGAGGAAGGTTGCCAGTTTATAGAAGGGTATTCATGCTGAGTCCTGCTTGAGAGATTAAACCCATACAAGATGCCCCTAGTTCTGCCTTCAATTACATTAGAGGCCATAAAACAGCTTGGAAGTGTGTTTTTCACTAGAGTGGATGTAAAGGACAAAGGGCAAAGGATAATTAGCTCCTGACCTCATAGAGCTCATAAGAGAAGGAAATTCCAGTGAAACAGCATAGCTTTGACTATTTCCATAGTGTGTATAGGTATGAAGCAGCATGTGTTCATCAGTAGCAGAAGTCTATTTTTATTAGAATACTGCATGACAGGTCACAAACGCAAATGGCCACATTGGCAGCAGTCACACAAATGAGTGAAGCTGGCTGGAACTGGTAAATATAAGAACACATGTACCATCCAAAGGCACAACTGATTGCTATCATTTGGTGGAAGACCAGAATGTGGACTGAGAATTACCATATCATCTGATTTTTAAAAAGAGATCAGCAAATAAGAATATTCATTTATAATTAGCCTACTGTGGTATAAAATTTTAGTAATTATTTTATATTTAAAACAATATATGGGTCAATCAACATGTGTTTATGTAATAAGCCAAATCCATGGGCCTCCAGATTGGGACTTCTGACCAAGATACTTAGGCTAGCTGTACAATGTTTACTCTTTTAAGCCAAGTATAGAAGAAGGGGTTAATATTAATGACACAGAACTTCTTATTCATTCTTTTATCTAAAGGAAATTTATTAAGAGAAGATAGCCTATATTCACAATCTATACCAAATGCCAGTGATTAATATAAAATACCTGTCTGTCTCCTCTATTCATTGTAGTGCAGGTAGTACATGTATTTTCATTTACATCCTATTAACCCAAACTTAGTTACATGGTCATACCTAGCAACCAGAATGGCTAGGAAATGTTATATTTGTGCTTGGCAACAATGTCTTCACTTAAAGTTTGATAGATCTATCTCTCAAATAAGAGGAAACATCTAGAAATCTCTACCATGACAACCCTACTATACTAGACTGCATTATATTAAGTAAATTCCAATAAAATATTTTGATTAAAATATATATTTTATGCTCACAAGTAATTTATACTCCAGGAAGACATATATTCTTGAGGAGTAACATAATCTAAGAAAAGGGAATAGAATGATCAAAGAAATAAGGGTTGGATAGTGTGGTGCTTTATCTGATAGTGGAGGTTTAGCTAAGACCCTCTTTGGCCTTCTCAGCAAAATGATAGTCAGTCAAGGGAGGAGAACATCATAGAGAAGCCATTGATATTGGCCTCTGATCCTGGAGCCTTACTAATTCCAGAGAATATTACAAGCTAGTTCTATCTTTATTCTGTCCCAGACACTTCATGAACAGGGAACCAGTATGAAGAAAGTGTTGCCAGCCCATCAAAATACTGCCTATTCCTCTCCTGAGTCACCCAACTGAATTGACCATCATTAGTAAATAAAGTACCTAAGAAAGAAGATTGGGTCATATAACACCAAAACCAGCAGCAATATCTGGTGCTTTAGAAAAGGTATGGAAATGAAGAATAGATATAAGAATAAACAATCTCAAAATATTTCAAGATACAGTGTGCTGGCTAACTTAAGAAAAAAAATGAGTTTCCTGCAGACTCATCCATTCTTATTGTTTAACATCAGAATACCCACCATCCTGATATTATCCTCTGCTAAACCACCAAGGCCAATTTATAATTCCAACTCACTCAAGACAATTACACAGGAACAGTCTTTTATTTTTTCATATTTTCCTCTCACATGCAGATTTTTTTTGACAGAGATAGAGAGAGAATCAGAGAGAGGGATAGGTAGAGACAGACAGACAGGAAGGGAGAGAGATGAGAAACATCAATTTTTTTGTTGCGGCTCCTTCGTTGTTCATTGGTTGATTTCTCATATGTGCCTTGAACATGGGGCTAAAGCAGATGGAGTGACACCTTGCTCAAACCAGCAACCTTGGGCTCAAGCTGATGAGTTTTGTTCAAACAAGAGGAATCTGCGCTCCAGCTGGCGACCCTGGGGTTTCTAACCTGGGTCCTAGGCGTCCCAGTCCGATGCTCTATCCACTACGCTACCACTTGGTCAGGCCAGATATTTTTTAATCCCAGCCTTAATTAATCTAAGAATTGCTGACTTTCAG
Organism: Rhynchonycteris naso; assembly: GCA_037038555.1. Taxonomy (NCBI): domain Eukaryota; kingdom Metazoa; phylum Chordata; class Mammalia; order Chiroptera; family Emballonuridae; genus Rhynchonycteris; species Rhynchonycteris naso. Next base: position 78,582,594 of record CM072997.1, read on the forward strand.
ATGTTAACTTCAATTTTTAGAAGTTTGTATTCTTTTATTTTCTATATACTTGTCATTCAACCTATATTCATTCCCTCTTTATTGCATTTTAAAATAGGGTTTTCTTAAAAACATGGCCTTAAGCTTTCCATTTGCAATCCTGTTCTCAAATTTCTCAGGAGCTCTAATAACAACTCTTGCTAAGATTTCTGACCTCAAAATTTTATCTCTACCTCAACATTTTTCCAGGCCCCATCTTTCTTTAAATCCATACTCACCAGAGAAAAGGAAAGTCTTTCTGAAACAGAGATCATGTAAGTACTTTAATAATAGTATTAACATGAGCTATCCAAGAGAGCTTGGATGCTTACAGCAGAACCAGAAAGAAGGGAGAAACGTGAAGGACATTAACAAGAGGTAGAATCAATTTCCCTGGTGACTAACCCCTTCCGAAGAATAGGTAGAAGGAGGATTCAAAGACAGCATGGAAATTTCCAATATGGTGGCTCATTAAGAGAAATAAAAATTCAGGAAGGCAATCGGTGGTGAGACTAAAGTGTGTAGTTTATGATGTGGAATACATTTGGTGTTTAAATGTGTAATAAATATGTTTTTTATTAATAATTTCTGTTGTAACATTAGCCCTTCTAAAAGTATGCTGTAAAAGTTCTATTGAGATAAAAGGAGAAAACAAATGTTACTGTAAGATTTTCTGTCTGGAAAATAATTTCTAATAAATATTCTAGGTTGGCTTAAATAATTATAGTGTCAATTTAAAAAAATCCAGACTTAGGTAAGAAAATACATTATTTAAAAAGGTTACAGCAGTAGAAAGAAAAGGACACTTGTTATAGGGGAAAGGGGACTATTCATTTAACGGGAACAATGTTTCTACCATTACATCTCTGAGTGTCTCACCAGTCAGGCAGAAAATGGCTTTTCTTTTATAGAAAGGAGTAAACAAGGCTAGAAAGACTTTGTGTTAGAGAGTGGGGTGAGCTGCAGCATAAATAGACAGCTGTTCAGGGAATGCTTTTCCTTGAGGTCAGCTGGCTTTTGGGAGGGGCAGTAAGGGGGAACTGTTCCACTGTTTCAGTTCCCAAGGGTGGGCCAGGGTTCAAGGACCTCAGAAAAAGAAAGAATTTGCTTGATTAAAGTTGGGTCAAATCAAATTATTGAGCATTTCATCCAAATTGTTCAGTAGAAATAAACAATTCATTTTTGAGACAAGAAGTAGGAATTTGATAAATCAAAGTGGTCATTCAAGAACTTACCTAAGTCATATGAAAAAGGTGATTCTTTAAACAAACTATTTCCTAGGACACAAGCAATGGAATGATTTCTTGATCATCACTGCTTAACTTTGTCAGTAGCATTTCAACCTGCCGCTTCTTCTAAGCAAAGAGTAGCTTATCTATAATTTTGAAAATGACCCTGGCCAGATAGATGCCTTGGTTGGTTAAAGCATTGACTCAAAATACAGAGGTTGCTGGTTCAATTCCTCATCAGAGCACATGCAGGAATAGATTGATGTTCCTGTCTTTCTCTCTTCTTTCCTCTCTTGCTAAAATCAATATATAAAAAGTTTTAAAAACTTTTTAAAATATATTTTCAAAAGCCAATAATTCTAAAAATGACTATCCCTGTTGAAAACCAAACAAAAAAATGTTAGTCTATCCCATTTAAGTTGATGGAAATGTTGAAATGCAAAGATTGTATAAGGTCACAGTGATAATAAAAGAAAATTTGACCTAAATATGTTTTCTCCATAAATTTGTATTGCTATTAAGTCTATTGGCTGGTGCATTCCAGTGGTGAGCTGATATCAAACCCCAGCTTAGGAAAGAGGGTTGTTCTTCATGTGGATGACTTTGTGCAGAAAGCAAGGAAACAGCCTAGAAATGGTTGAGGGGGAGGATATTGTGTGGTCTTCTGTGGCTTTGTGGTGTGACAGAGCTTTTCTTATTTTTCTCTTTCTGCAGAAAAAAAATATATATTGCTATTAATTTATTAGATATTGGTTTCCCTCATCTCCATCATTGTTTTTTGTTGAGTCATTTTGGATAACACTCTGACTCTTTCCTTCTTAGTTATTTTTATTTTATATTGTGCTCTCAAATAAGCCATTTAATAATGCCAACAGGACCATTTTTAATAGAATGTTATTGTGACTTATTAGGTCTGTGAACATAATATTTTTAGGTAGAGGAAGGAGAATCTCTCTGTACATCACACAGAAGTTGGCCCATGCACTCAATAAAAGCTCATTATGGAAAGATTATAAACATACAACAATACATTTTAAGTGAGATGCAATGATCCATAAAATTGGTGTAGCTAATTAGCAGATCAAATCTCTGTAAGAACTGGATGTCTTTAATATCCTGCAGTTGCTTAATTCTATAGGTGTTTTACTATCCATAAATGTTTAGAAAATTAAATAATAGTATAAATGTTCAGTCGGATTAAAGCAACTGTAAAATGAAACCAAACAAAATGAGTTTATTTTGTTAATTGAATAAAGAGAGTCCCACTGTTAATATAACATTACACAAAATCTAGAGCAAACATCCTTTGAATCCCAGCCTCGTTTTACATGTAATTAACCTTTCTCAATCAAGCTGAGCATCCCTCACACCTCCTTCTCAACTGCTGTGCATCCAAGTCTCTTCTTTCATGCAGATAAAGGCAGGCATCAATTTTGACTTGTAATACTTCCTCATGCTGTACTTCTAGAACAACATCATCCTAAGAGTATTCTTCTCTTTCCTTTTTTTTTTTTTTTGTGGGGGAGATTGTTTAAGAAACAGACAGTGGATTATTCTTTATTTCTAAAAATACAGTGGAGGAAGTAAAGTAAGTGTTTACCGGCGGACACACTCCTCAGTGGAGAAGGGTGGTACAAGGAGGTGGCTTCCATTCCATGACTTCCATTCAGCGCTTCTGTTTTCCCAGGTTTTCCATTGATTGTTCTATATTTTCAATTGAAGCTGGACTCACAGGCAGAAATGCAGCCTGGGAAGAGTGCTGCTGCTGCTTCTCTGACCTTCTTTCTTACTTTAGCCTGGAAAAAAGATGAAACCAAAGAATTTCCTAATTATTAAGTATATATTACAAGTTCTTTTGGATCATGATAGTTTACCTAATTTGTGCAGAGAGTATTTCCAATACTGATCATTTCCATCATATGAAAAGTATATTATACATCTTATTTTTTTTCTTCCAAAAGTAGGAAACATTTTATGCCAATGGATAACATGTTTTAATAATAAAATCTTCTTAACTGTTCATTACAACTGAGGTGACATGTTTATATTTTCATCTTCTAACAGCCACTGCCTGATTTCTGGTAAATGCTAACAATTTAGGAGCAGTAACCCACTCTTTTGGGTGGGATCCCATTCCCTATCTGTGGGGGTGAAACATATGACCTGGGCTTAGATCAATCAACATAGTCAATTCCCCTGGCCTTGGTGACTGGTAAACAAGTGAGCTCAGGACCCAAGTTACTCCAATCAGTCTAATGATAAGGGCAAGTGTAAAACCTCCTGGGAATAAAAGGTCTCTTGGGGCTTTAACCCGAGAGGACATGAAGTTGTGCTGGCCATCTCTTCAACTGCTACACTGATCTGGAGAACAAAGCCAGATCACTCTCCTCCCATACAGAGAGGAGAGTGTGACCAGAAATAGGGAGAAACCCCACCCTAATGATGTTGCTTGAGCCTAGATATAGCCTTAAAACTCTTAAAGCCAGTCTTACCCCAAGACTTCCCAGTTACCTGACAATACACTTTTTTCTTTCAGTGTAGACAGTGTTTTTTATTCAGACCAAAGGAGTTCAAAATGATATGTCAGGCTAGTGTCATAGTAGTAATATAAAGCCATGGCTTGAAAAATCATACAATCTTGGGTTCTAATTCTAATCCAGCTACTAACTTTTAGAATTTTCTTTGGCAAAAGCTTGAATTGAGGAAATAGTTTCTTTCAGTGTTTAAAAGGGTTTATAAAGAGTTTGTTTTAAGTATTAAATACATTTCATATAAATTATACATAATGCTTGACTTGCGGTGGTGCAGTGGATAAAGCATCAACCTGGAATGCTGAGGTTGCTGGTTCGAAACTCCAGGCTTGCCTGATCAAGGAACATACAAGAAGCAACTACTATGAGTTGATGTTTTCCACTTCTCCCTCCCTCCTTTTTTAAAATCAATAAACAAGACCCTTTAAAAAATTATACATAAAAGACATGTTAATGTTCAAAAACTGGAAGTTGTTATTTTTATAACGTTGATTTTACAGAGATTTTTAAAAAGCATAAAACCTATGTAAGTGATTTTATTATAGCTATATTGGAGCTTCCTCTCTAGATGTTAAGTTTACCTGTATCCTAACGTTTTTCTAGTTCCAAAAACATGTTTAGCTCTGCAGTGTAGAGACTTGTGGGAGTGTTAGGTGAAGAAAATAAAATTCTGTTCTGAAAGTAAGGTGAGCTTAAATTGGCATTCGTTTTTACTAGTATTGTTCAAGTGTTTAGAGATGAAGTGAGTTAAAATGAAGTGAATTGAAATGACTCTCCACTGGGTAGATCAATGGCATTTGCAGAAGTTTGCATGAAAAAAGTTAGACAAAAGTGTTCCTTCCCAAGATCCAGTGAGATCATATTTTAAGGCACATTTCTACTCTTCTCATAATATTAACAAATGAACTATAAAATTAGAGATTGTAAATGGTAGCACAGGAGTATATGTTTCTAAGGATCAGAAAAGGAACAAAAACATAAAGCCACAAAACTTCTCATGCTACAGGTATAAAAGTAAGCAGAATCAGTAAAAGTTTGGCACTGTGGTTCAAAGGAAACAGTATTCCCCACAAGATGAAGAATAAAAATCAGATACACTTTTTGAAGTTAGTAGCTTTGCTAAATTTCACTGGGATTCTGTTATAACAAGTTGGCCCTAGAGAGATAAGAGAACAAAGAATGTCCCTTGACCAGAAATTAAACAAAGTAGTGTACCAGACTGATGTTATTGTATATCATCTCCTACATTACAATAAAATGTTTGTTTTGTGTTAGGGCTATGAAGGCCAGGTAAAAAAATTCAAAAACCACTAGTAAGAGAAATGTAAACAGAAAGAGAGAGAGGAAAGGGTCAAATAAACCAAAAATATTTCCTTTTTTTGCTTATGCAGTTACCTAGTTAAAAAATTGCTACACCTGTTTAATAATTCTTTATGGTATCGAATTCTCTCTGGTGAAACAATTGGTGTGATTTCTGTCTCCTAACAGGAGCCTGACTAATAAAATATTTAAAACTGAAAATTTTAACATAGCAGTACACTGCTATTGAATACAAATGTAGGAATAAATATCAGTTGAAACTACTAAAAGAGTTGTAGGTAATTGTTTCTAGAGGTTTTTGTTTATTTTGCTTTTATTTTGTGTTGTTTTGTTTGGAAGAGAAGACTTATTTCAAAAAAAAATCTCACATGAAAACACTATATTTAAATGATAAAAGAGAAATTTCTCTGGTGGAAAGGTTGAAACTGTTTGTTAACCGGAGCCCTACAAAGTAAGGCATCTCCTTGGAAACCTACGGAGAGAAGCCAGGAACATTTGTAACATGGGTCATGAAATAAAGAATGTCAGTCTAAAAGCTCCATTTTTATACTTAAGGGTATAGAATTTTTGAGGTCTGATTTACTAACCATTAATTTGTCAATTGTTAGGTCTTAACATAACCTATTTGTATGTCCAAATAATTATGACACTATTAAGTAAATTGGAAACATCCCATGCCTATTTAAATAGTATAATAAAATGGGAATTCAGAGAAGTCAGTCATTGAGAGAAGAGGTGATACTTAGGTGGACCTTATGCGTAAGAGAGGTGACAAAGAAATTACAGCCCAGTCATTCAGAAATAAAGTCATAAAGCAGGAATCTTAAGCAACCAAATATTCAGATCCTAAGTCCATCTTTTTACAACAATTGAAACTTGAAAAAACAACTGTTTGTAGGGCTCCAATGTTAGCACCTTGTTGCCTGAGCTTAGTTTCAACATACAGTAATTGCATCTTGTTTCTCAGTGTTTGTCTTAGCTTTCTTGTGTCCCACTGATCCATTGATTCTGCCCTACAGGCTACTGACTTCAGTTTTCAGTGAAGAGCATGCTGGGATAAGGGCTTTGTTGCCTCAACTCTACCAATCGCCTGATGTTGTCCTGGAAAGTGAGATTTCTAAGCACTTCAGGTTTCCTGTGGCAGTGGTTAATTATCCAATGGGAATTTTTATATATATATAGGAGAATTACCTCCAAGCCTGGGAGTCCCTGCAATGCTCTTGTGAATTAGACTTGAAAACAAGTGTTGTCAAACAGCAGGGTCTTTCTGAATGTTGGTCAAAAATAGAAAACCTTTCAAAAGATTAGCAACAACCAGCAAAACACAAGACAGTTTCAAAATTATTCACAATCATTTTCCTTCCCCTTAAAACATGTTAAAAAACCATTGTTGATGAAAATCTACTGGGTTTTTAACAATGTGTGTCTCTGAAAGTAGCTTTCATTTTAGTCTTCAAACCACCAGAGAAGAATTGTCATTCCTATACATTCCCTAAAATTTTAAAGGCCACAGAAGAATGTGGAGGAGAATATAGAAACCTCTTCACCTTTTGCATGCCTGTATTATATTAGAAGCAATTTGATGGGTGTATACTACTTTGTAAAGCAATGCAAACATAATTTCCAATGAAGTTTTGGTGCAGAACTTAAAATTAGGCAACCGCCTTCGCAGAAATTGTGTACATATTTGATATTATATTCCAGCTTGCTAATAAACCTTCATTTGTTGCTCTATTAAAGATAGATTTCTTTAAAAAACTTAAGTAAAATAATTTTGAATTTCAAGAGTCCATGTTATCACGTTCTAAGTATAACTCATTTTTAGCTTTTAGTTTAGCTAAGGAATGAAAATGAATTATTTCAGTTCTAAATGTTAACTAGTATTTTTAGTTTTTATTCATACTTCATAAATAAAGACAGAGCTTTGTACCTAATTGATATTAGTTTCTAGGTACCTTCTCATTATTTTCTAATCTTTACAATAATTCTGTATTGTTAGCCTTTGAATATGGAAGCTCAAAGTGTTTAACCTCAGTGTGCTAACAGAGAGCCTGGAACTCTCTTTTAAAGACAGAGTTTATGTTCTTTCTATCCTGTACAGATGCCTTCTTTTGTAAGGAACACATAAGTTTAGCCATAGATAGTACAGCTTATAGTGCCAGAGTACAGAATAGTGAATCATATGCAGAAGATGAGAATCAGTTCAGAGTTCATATAATCTTTTTGGAAGAATTTTCCAGAAGAAAAGAAAATTTAAAAAAAAAGGAAGAAGAAGAAAAATTAAATAAGTAACATGGACATTTTTATGGATGTTATTATACCTTTGATACAAAGTAAAATGTATTTCTTTAAAGGAAGCTAAATTCCCAGTGTTTTTGTTAGACATACTTGTAACTAATAAATAAATGCATATATTGGCACAAACTCTGGAAAGAAATTATATCCAGAATTTATAAAATTTTTTATTTTTTATATTAAAATTTTACTTCCAGGACTATTTTTTAAGGAAAAGATAAGAAATATGGAAAATATATATGTGTAATGATATTTATTGAAGTTTTATTTTTAATGCTAAAATGTTTGAAACAACCTAAATGTCCAACTTAATGAAAATATTTCAATATATTATTATTCATGCATAAGGTGGAATAGTAAGAAATAAATACAATGTGTTTGAAGAATTATTTATGGCCTGGAGATATGTTTATAATATAATATAAAAAAGCAATATAAAATCAATGCACTTATATTGAAATATACAGAGAAAAAGTATATTTCCAAAAAGAAAAAGAAGTTTAAGGAAAAAAATCAAAATATTAATAGCAGTTATTTTAGAAATTGTGGGCCTGACCTGTGGTGGTGGAGTGGATAAAGTGTAGACCTGGAAGGCTGAGGTTGTCGGTTCAAAATCCTGGGCTTGCCTGGTTGAGGCACATATGGGAATTGATGCTTCCTGCTGCTCCCTCCTTCTCTCTCTCTATTTTTCTCTCTCTCCATTCTCTAAAAATAAGTAAATAAAATCTAAAAAAAATTAGAAAAAAAATTGTGAAAGATTTTATTTTCTTTAAATATTTTTCTATTTCCCAAATTTCAACAATGTACCTATATTATGTTTATAATCGGATCACACAAAAAAATATTTTTATTTAAAAATGCTTTGAATATTTCAGTTAACATTGTTTTAAGTTTATCAATTTAAGCAACTTGTTTTGCTCTTATTGATGGTTTCCTAAAATGCCTGCTTATTGACACATTATTCTCAATAATACTTTTTTCAGATTAATTCAGAATTTACAATTACTTATCAGTCAAACCTTTGGCAGTGAAATGCAATTTAAAAAATTCATATACTGTTAGTAAGATGAGTCACATATTCATTTAAGTTTAGTTCTGGTTTTAGGAAACCAGTGGCAATTCAGCTGCCACTATGACACATTAAGATTTAAATTATTTTAAATTTATGATTGATATGGTTTAATTATTTTTGACTGTACATACATAACCCATTATTACTCATTCTTGAACCTATTACTCCAGGAGTATTTACAAAAAATTAACTATAATAAGCATGCATACCTTCTGTATTGGCAATTTTAATTCTGGTGTTTAAATTTTCTTCGTTACCTTTTATTTGGTCAGTATAACTTAATTTATAATTTAAAGTACAATTACATTTGTTTTACATGTCTAATTGAAGTCACTTATTATATATCAATGATTTGAAAATATTTTAAAATACGTGCATGAATTTGCAATTAGGAGAAATGAAAAGTTTTTATATATGAATGACCTATATCTCTCACACATAAATAGAATTTAAATGTAAAAGCAGTCAAAGCAATATTTACATCAGGACTTTAATACATCTAAACTTGCACTTGTTTCATTGTATTCTCTTCATTCATAAAAAGTCTCCAGATATTTCTAGGAATATCTGTGAACAGCAGTCATTCACCTGAGCCCAGCGGAAAATTCTTGTCCTGTTACTTGGATCTGGTTTCTTTTTCATGTCCTGTCACCACTTCTGTCTTAAGGATGCTAAAGCAGCACTTTTGAAATACGTTCAATGGAGTTAACAAATGAGCTGGAGAAAGGAGAAACAAATTATTTCTCATTATTCTTAAAATATGCCAAAAACAATATCATTTTTATGATTTTTTTAACATTGTCTAAGTCTATATAAGGGCTTGTCTCATGGAGGAGAGAGCACCCAAATAGGTCTCTTTGTTACTATAGCAAGCTCAAATTGTGTCAGACAGTTCTGCAGCTATCTGCAACAGAGTGTTGCTTGCAATTTATGATTTTAAAACTAAAAAAGTTTCCACTTAAGATGTTTTTTTTTTTTAACAGGGACAGAGAGAGAGTCAGAGAGACGGACAGACAGACAGGAATGGAGAGAGATGAGAAGCATCAATCATTAGTTTTTCATTGCCGTTGCAACACCATAGTTGTTCATTGATTGCTTTCTCACATGTGCCTTGACCGCGGGCCTTCAGCAGACCGAGCCACCCCTTGCTGGAGCCAGTGACCTTGAGTCCAAGCTGGTGAGCTTTTGCTCAAGCCAGATGGGCCTGAGCTCAAGCTGGTGACCTCTGGGTCTTGAACCGGGTTCTTCCACATCCCAGTCCGACGCTCTATCCACTGCGCCACTGCCCCGTCAGGCAAAGACAAAGAATCTTAAAAGCATCAAGAGAAAAGCGATTCATTACCTACATGAAAGCTTCCATAACACTGTTATCTGATTTCTCAACAGAAACTTTGCAGGCCAGAAAGGATTAGCAAGAAATATTCAAAGTGATGAAAGCAAAGACCTGCAACCAAGATTACTTTACCCAGCGAAGAAGAAGAAGAAGAAGAAGAAGAAGAAGAAGAAGAAGAAGAAGAAGAAGAAGAAGAAGAAGAAGAAGAAGAAGAGATAAAAGAAAGAAAGAAGAAGATAAAAAACATGAACAATAAAATGGCAATAAGTATGTATGCATCAACCATTAAATCTAAAAAACAAAATAAATGAACAGGAAGAACAGAAACAGATTCAGATACAGAGAACATTTTGACAATTACCTGATGGAGGGGAATTGGAAGATTGGGTGAAAAAGGTGAAAGGATTATGAAGTACAAATTAGTGGTTACAGAATTGTCATGGGGATACAAAGTACAGCATAGGGAATATAGTCAATAATATTCTAATAATTATGTATGGTGTCAGATGGGTATGAAATATATCAGAATGATTATTTATTAAATTAATAATGTCTAATCACTGGGTTATACACTTGACACTAATATAATATTATCAATTGCAATTGAAAAATAGAAACTGATCTTAGAAAGTGTAAAAAGAACTCAGTATAAAAGTATCTGAAATTACAGAAAAGAAATCATTTCCATGATTCCCATCACAAATCCTCTCTTTTCAGACATTTAAAATTATACTTGCTAATTTTATCTTTACAAAATTAGATTCAAACTGGAATATACTTGCTTTGTACACTTAGAAGTATAAAATAAACATCTTTTCCTTTAAAAACTATAGATTTATATCATTATTTTAATGCTCATATAGTAGTTTATTAATAGATTCTCATGATTCATTTCTTGAATTTCTCATTATTTTTTTCCATATACATCTTGATATATTTTTCAGTTTTTTCCCCCTAAAACTAAATTCTTAGATGTGACATTTCTGGATCAAAGAAGATGCACAGTTTTAAGTCTTTTGTAAATATTTTCATTAAGAATTCATTAAGACCTCAAAAGGATTTAAGAAATAAATACACACACATATACAAAGAATGCATATAAACTTTTTCTTGTTTCAGCTACTTACCTTTCTATTTTGGTACCAGTCATTAGTTATTTTATTATTTATTAATTTTTTAAATTATTTTAACTATATAATGTGTTGCAATAACTGGCAGAGCAAGTTCTTCATCATCCCTCTTCTTGCTCATATTTTTCCTGGCAATTTTCAAAGTTTGTTTTAACAGTTTCTTTATAAAATGATTTTGTCAAGTTCTCCCTAAACCAGTATTATGATTAAGAACATATTTTTAATTCATTTCTTTTATTGCTTGATTCAATTTGCTTTATAAAATTTGCCACTTAATTAAATGATTTTTCTGTATAGGTCATCATATGAGTCATACTTTATAACATGGCAATCATATTTTAATATTTATATCTCAAATTTTATGGTCTTCACTAATTGCTTTAGGTGCTTCTACTATAATGTTAAATAATAGTGGCGCTAATTATGTATGTCTTTCTCTTGATGCCGTTTTTTAAAGTATGATGCTTTCTGCTAAATTGACATAGATTGCAGTTTTTGTTCTTCAATAGTTTTAGTGTGCATATTTTTTTTCATCAATAATGGTTGTGATTTTATTCATTATGTTTTTGTCATCTGTGTAGTTAAAAAAATAAGTATTTCTTCTATTAATCTCTTAATAGAAAAATTGTTGATTTATTAATATTGATATATTCTTAAAATAAATCTTACATATTTAATGGACACTGTATGATAAATTTGTTGGTAAATATTTAGAGTTTTACTGACATTCATAAGTTCAAATGGTCTGCATTTGAATGTTAAATGTATCAAATTAAATTAAGAATTATATTGACTTACTAAGATAACCTAGAAAACTTTTCTTTTTTAGTATATGTTCAGTAAATAATTTAATAACTAGTAAGTAATGTTACTTGAATGCACGATAGATAATATATTTAAAACTTTGTTAGTAAAATTTCTTGAGAGTTCTGTTTTCTTCCTGATTAAAAATATTTTAAGCTAGAATTAATATATTTGGCTAAGTTTTTCTGTCAGTTATAGTAATACATATATTCTTAGAAAATTCTTTATTTTATTCAGATTTGCAAACGTATTATTATGAAATTATGCATAATATTCATCTACAAATATTAGATCCATTAAACATCAGTGCTTACATCTTTTTTTTAATTTGGAACATTATAAATTTATAGTTTAGTTTTCACTCTTATTAAAAATTCTTACTGAACATTTATCACTTTTATAAAACTCTTCAAAGATTCACCCTAAATTTATCAATTAGTTGTTTTTTCTCCTTTAATAAAATTTAAATCTATTAATATTTATTCTATTAATTTCTCTGTTTATTTTATTCTTCATATGATCTTTACACTGAATATTTTATAGGTATTAATATGTGTAATATTCTTTTTTGTTGTTGCTGTTAAGTGAGAGGTGGGAAGGCAGGGAGGCAGAAAGACACACTCCTGCATGCGCCCAGACCAAGATCCACCTGACAAGCCCCCTACAGGGTGATGATGTTCTGCACATCTGAGGCTGCTGCTCCATTGCTTGGCAACTGAGCTATTTCAGCACCAGAGGTGAGGCCATGGAGCCATCCTTAGAGCTCAAGATCAATTTGCTCAAACCATTGAAACCATGATTGTGGGAAAGAAAGAGAGAGAGAGATAAGGAGAAGGGGGAGGAGTGGAGAAGCAGATGGTCACTTCTGTGTGCTCTGATCAGGAATTGAACCCAGGAATTCCATACCCCAGGCCAATACTCTACCACTGAGCCAACCAGCAAGGGCCAATATGTGTAATATTCTATAATATATAGTATGTGCCATAATATAAATGGCACATGATAAAATATGTGCCATAATATATAATATACATTATATAATGATATGTATTATGATATATAATGTACATCTTGTAATTATATATTATTTGGACATGAATATATTTATAATAATTATTTTTAATATATTTATATTTATTTGTAATTATGGTATGTTTTAATGTTATGAATTCTCCTTGACTTTGAATTAGAACACAATTCAAATTGTGTTGTAGTTTTCTTGTAATCATAATTTTCTAAATAGTTTTATGTTGGCTTTGCTATCCTTTGGATCCTTTGATTCAAATGTTATTTTAATAGAATTTTTAATTCTTAAGTGGTTATATTATATTTTTCGTGCTTTGCTATTAGATTTTAGTTTTGTTGCATGGATTTAATTAAAATTGATATGTGGAATGCTTGCTTTTAATTTTCAAATATCTTCCTATTTCAGAAGTACAAATTGCCAGATATAAAAACAGCCATGGGGATGTAAGGTTCAACATAAGAAGCCAGTCAATAATGTTGTGGTGTCAGACGAATACTAGACTTATAGGGGTTATCACTTACTAAATTATATAAATGTGTAATCTCTGTTGTACATCTGAAACTAACGATATTGTATTCCTAATGTAATTGAAAATTTTTTAATTTTAAATATTTTTGTAACAATTAAATATAGCTAATCAAGAAATATTATTATATTAAATTTCTTTTTATATGTTTGATATGTCAAGAAAAATTTTGGCATATTTAAATTTTCTATTATTATATTTTTGTAACATATTATGTTTCCATAGGTGTGTTCTTTTCCCCCTTTTTATGTGTTAATGAATTGTAAACCAACTAAATTGAGTAAGTAACACTTAAGTCAACACTTATTTAACTCAGAAATCTTTACATGCCATCCTTTGGCAGTTAATATTCCAATGACTAACTTAACGAGTTAATTTTTTGCATTATGTAAGTAATTCTATTCATTAAGCCTACATGTTTTCTTAATATTTAATATAAAATGTGTCTTTCTGTGTCCTTAATTTTCAGTAATTTTATTAGGACTCAGCTAACTATTGTTATTAATATATTTTTAGTATGCATTTTAGGTTCAGAAATTTTTTTTTCTTATATCTTTGAATAGCACCTCTGTTTTATTTGTTTTGATTTATGCTGAAAGAGAATTTTAAAAATGTGTTTATTCTTCATTGACTGAGTTCCAAATTCTTTAACCCTTCTCTTATTTTTTATTACTTTTATTGATTTTGCTCATTACTACTTATATTTTCAAAATATGTGGCTGCAGTTTTATTTAAAAACTCTTTTTACTCATCTTATTAATTTTATTTTAATTTTTATTTACGTATTCCCATCTGTTTTCTCATTTCCACCTGTTATCTATCCATGCATTTCTTGTAAAAGAAATTAACTATAATTATTATTATTTTATAATTATTTATTATATTATATATTTATTATTTATAATTATATAAATATATAAATTGTATATATTTATTATTTATAATTATAATTATTATTCCTTTTAATGAACATTTAAAATAACCATAGTTTGATTCTTACTGTTTCCTAAAGAAATCATTTTTAAAACTGTTTTGGTCTTCCAACTCAAAATGCAGTTTACTTTTGTTATGCAACTAATCAATTAGTAGCATTAGTCTTTGCTTGTTTGTTTGTTTTTACTTTTTTATATTTATTAATCCATAAATCATAAGATTTCTAGCCAGAAAAAAGAAAAATAATTTTCTCTGGGGTATCCTTCTCTTTTTAAATATTGTTAGGAAACTTTTAGAATTTGCATTTAAATGTTTGTTGCTGGTTCTGTGATACATCTAAGTGTGTGGACAGAAAGATGAATTTAGGAATAGGGTTAAATATGGCTGGAGAACTTTGCACCATCTCTGATCATACACACATGTGCTTGTATGTGTGAAGTCAGTATGATGAGTGCCTGGCTACATGTAGCCAGGATTATTTCATGGTTAAAAAAGAGCCTTGTTTCTTTGGCCCAATCATCATTCCAAGCTCAACTTAATTGAACTGTTTCGCTAGCATCACTACAACAGTGGGCCTTCAGTGGTCTATTGTCTAGTAGACTGATTCTTGCCTTAGTTCCTGGTCTAATATCCCTAGGCAGCTACTTGAGATATTGAAGAGAAACTTGCTGCTTTGTTCAAGATCTCTGTATGTATTCAACAGAACCTCCTATGTTGACCTATAATTTCTTCTATTTTCTGCCCAGAATCTTGAGACTCACTGTTACTATGGATCTTATCTAATCTTTTATTTGTTTGTTTAGTTTGGTTTTTGGTTTATTTTGAAGAGGAGCAGACTGAATATTTTAGAAAGACAAAATATTCAGCAAGTTCTAATAAATTAGATTTTGAGATCAATTAAAGATAAGAAAAAATAAGGTAACAATATAATGAATTTTTCAAACCATTAGATCAATGATCTTTTTAATAAAAAGAAAACTATAAAGAGAATTATTATAGGTGTTAAAGAGATGATTCTCTTTTTTTATTATTCAAATATAAGAATAATTCATTAGAGATATTCTAGAGCATAATCTTCAATTTAGCATTGAATTTATGGACCTGCCAATAAGAGATAGGCTTCTAAAACCTATGTTTAAAAAAATGTGTTTTTTTTTCATGGGTTCTGGTGTATAGTTATGTATGAAAACTACTGTTTTAGTTTATCTGAAAATTACATTTGGAAAGAAATAAAAAAATTTGACTGGAAGTACAGAAACCCTTTAAATAAAATTGGTGTGATTTAAAAGCAATTTAATATTAAAATGCAAAAATGTAAGCATTCAAATCAATATTATTATTTCTGTTGGGTAACTTTCAATTCCACACTTAAGTTTTTAGATTTTTTTCAAGGATGAAAAATTTTTATCTGAGAAAGAATTTGATTTTTTTCAAAACTACTGCAGTTTTCTAGAATTCTGTTCTAGCAGCATGACTAAGTAGGTCTTTGAGAATCTCTTTTGGATATTGAATAATTAAAATATGGAAATGAATAGAAACTCTTCCTAAAATTGTTATGACTGAAGTTTAAATATCAGAATAAAGATAGTTACCCTTAAGTTGATCAAGATGCTTATAATCAGAAACACATTTCAAAAGAAAAGTGAACTTGTTCTTGACATTTATGCCCATAGCCCGGAGGTAAACAAGGAATAAGCCTTTTTAGTACATGCAAAAAATCTTAAGTATTAAGTCAAATTGTATGTAATAACTGAGATTGGTTTTAACCAGGTGATAACTCCAGATGAATAAAAAAAAGCAGGCCGAAAAAGTACTCTTTCAATAATGGGCTTCAAATAATTCAAGTTTGTCCCAGCACTATTCACACATTTTACTAGTTTGTACATTAATTATAAATATATGTAACATTAAAGCTAGATTAATTTAAAGCATAACAAGCATCAAAAGAAATGTAAGCTCTGTATTTATTTTGATTATGTGAGCCTAGGGGAATTTCTTATGTAATCTAAAATTAAAGCCATAAAATATTTTTATGTATCACCTCTATTTTTTAAGACCTTAATTTTCAATTTTATTTTTCTTTTCACACAGTTAAGTTGAATTTTTTCAAAGACTGGCCAATTAAAAAGACAATATGCTATCAGAGAGTCTCCTCTTTGTCATGGTTAATGTTTCTCTTTACCTTTTTAAAGGTGAGAACGTTACCCAAGAGACTCTAAAGTTTACTTTGCCGTAGCTGGCGAATATCAGTTAATTTATTTTTTCAAAGTTTAAATCTTAAAAATAATTTTAAAAATTATACTTTATTCAATTTAGTTGTCAAAACTTGGGTGTTATGAATAACACAGATGGGCAGAAATAGCATAAAACAAAATTAACAAAGTCTCATTGAGAACCTCTCACCAAGATTATTTTCTATGTCCGCATTCTTGGTGAGACCTAATGATGGGGTACAAACCATATTGTTGATATGAGATAGCCTACTTCATTTTCCAGTAAGTTTATTCTGACAGGGAGAAGTAAATTTAATTTCTTTGTTGTGAAATCACATAGTAATGTGTAGATAGAACTAATGTTAAAAATCTGCTCCACCCTAATTGTATATTTTTCCTCCTACGACCTTAAAATCACCTTGAAATTCAGTCTCAGTTGCAGAGAATGGTTGGTGGTACTGTGACTATACAAGTGCAGGAGAAATACACCAAACACTGTGTTTAAGAAATGAATGTAGCCCAGCTTTCTCTTTCAGGGGCCAGAGAGTTTTTGCATCTTGCAAGATCAGATACTGATTTGGTGACAGCATCAGGATCTGATCTCAGGTTACTTGATGAGGGTTCCTTTCTCTCATACTGTCCTTCTTTATTGAGATCAGTTCTGATTAAGTTACCTTGACACTAATTTTCAAAATTCACCACATCAGCTGCTTAAAGGACTCCTCTAAGAATGCTTTCAATCTTGCTCCAGAATGTGGGCTTCTGCTGGAAATAAGGGTAAAGTTTTTCAGAACCAAGCCTTCAATCTTTATTCCATGAGCAATAAGAAGTCTCTCACTTCACACTCCTACTCATTTGCTACACCTTTTTGTATCTTATGCAAAGGAACAAATATATGTAGTAAACATAAGCAAAACTTATGAGTAGTAGAAAATAGTCATAGGAGTAAAACTCATAATATTTTCACTAATTTATTTATTCCATGATTTATGTAACTTTCTTTAATTCTTTTTAAATTCTACGGACTCAAGACTCTTTATGGCTGGCTGACTCAGAAAAAAGAATTGAGCCACCATGTAAGTTACCACAAATTCCATGGTGTGGTGGAGTTATATTTGGGCCCAGCAACCACAAATATAATTTAGC
Organism: Rhynchonycteris naso; assembly: GCA_037038555.1. NCBI lineage: Eukaryota > Metazoa > Chordata > Mammalia > Chiroptera > Emballonuridae > Rhynchonycteris > Rhynchonycteris naso. The sequence continues at coordinate 78,600,171 of CM072997.1, forward strand.
TCATTGAATTTATTTCAGTATCAACTGAATGCATAAAATGGTTTTTATAACATATGTACAATGGAGCAGTCAGTCCTTTTTATTGACATAAAATGCTAAGTCTTTTTTATAGACATAAAATGTTTCAATCCAAATGTTAAGAGTATTGAGGTAATAGAATTGTATCATCTTTAAGGGATTTAAAAGTAAATGAATTTTATTGTGTTGTATGTTATATGTATAGATTCCCTACTATTAATTAGACATATACACTTTTATTTAATTTTAATTTTATTTTTTGTGTGTGACAGAGACAGAGAAGGAGACAGAGAGAGGGACAGATAGGGATAGACAGGCAGGAAGGGAGAGAGGTAAGGAGCATCAATTCTTCGCCGGCTCCTTAGTCTCCTTAGTTGTTCCTTGATTGCTTTCTCATATGTGCCTTGACCAGGGGACTCCAGCAGAGCAAGTGACCCCTTGCTCAAGCCAGCGACCTTGGGCTTCAATCCAGCGACCCTGAGCTCAAGTCAGTGACCATGAGGTAATGTTTATAATCCTACGCTCAAGCCAGCAATAACCATGCTCAAGCCAGTGACCCCATGCTCAAGCTGGTCAGTACCTGCTCAAGCTGGATGAGCCTGTGCTTAAGCTGGCGACCTCTGGATTTTGAACCTGTGTCCTCCACATCCCAGTCTGACACTGTATCCACTGTGCCACCACCTGGCCAGGCAACATATACCCTTTTACTTGACTTTGAGTTATACTTTTAGTTTTTCAGGGAAAATAAATTCCTTGCTTTACCTACTCTTTTTTATCTGTTTTCCAATATTTTTAACTTCTAAAGATGATTAAAGACACTCTTTGCAACTTAGTTGTTTGGGATTTTTTTTTATGGAGGAATGGAAAGCTAAAAACCAAACTAAATGTCACTGAATAGTACAGAGAGCTAAAGCTATGTCATTAACATAATAGACTAAACATAATCAACCTGGTTAACTCTAATGTCACAATAACTTATCTGCAACCACTCTCTTTTTCTCTCTCTTTTTCTCTTTTTTATTTAACACAGAGACACCGATCAATAAGAGCACATAGGATTCAGGTAAACATTTATACAGCATTTGAACTGTTGATTATGTTGTATACCCATCACCCAAAGTCATATCATTTTTTGTCACCTTGTATTTGTCCCTTTCTATATCCTTCCCCCACCACCTCCACCTTCCCATCCACTCAAATTCCCTTCCTCCTTTTCCACTTTCCCTTCCCCAGGTAACCACTTCAGTTTTATCTATGTCCATAAATCTCAGTTTTATATCCTACCTATGTGTAAAATCATACAGTTTTTAGCTTTTTCTGATTTATTTATTTTACTCAGTATAATGTTCTCAAGGTCCATCCATGTTGTCATAAATGGCACTATATCATCATTTCTTATGGCTGAGTAGTATTCCATAGTATATATGTACCACATCTTCTTTATCCAATCCTCTATTGAGAGACACTTTGGTTGTTTCCATGTCTTGGCCACTGTGAATAATGCTGCAATGAACATGGGGATGCATGTGGCTTTACATACCAATACTTTTTAGATTTGGGGGTAGATACCCAGTAGAGGGATTTCTGGGTCATGGGGTAGTTCTATTCTTAATTTTTTGAGGAACCACCATACTTTCTTCCATAATGATTGACTGATTTGCATTCCCACCAGCAGTGAATGAGGGTTCCTTTTTCTCCACAGCCTCTCCAATACTTGTTATTATCTGTCTTATTGAAAATAGCCAATCTAACAGGTGTGAGGTATTATCTCATTGTAGTTTTGATTTGCATTTCTCAAATAGCTAGTGAAGATGAGCATCTTTTCATATATCTTCTGGCCATTTGTATGTCCTTTTGGGAAAAATGTCTGTTCATATCCTTTCCCCATTTTTTAATTAGATTGTTTGCTTGTTTGTTGCTGAGCTTTGTGAGTTTTTTCTATATTTTGTATATTAACCCTTTATTAGAGCTGTTGTTTGCAAATATTATGTCTCATTTAGTTGGCTGCCTATTTATTTTGTTTTCACTTTCTTTTGCTGTGCAGATGTTTTTTAGTTTGATATAGTCCTATTCATTAATTTTTGCCTTTACTTCCTTTGCCTTTGGGGTCAAATTCATAAATTGTTCTCTATGGACAAGAGAACATTAACTTAGTACTTACGTTTTCTTCTATGTAATTTATGGTTTCAGGTCTTATATTTAGGTCTTTGATCCATTTTGAATTAATTTTTGTGCAGAGGGACAAACTATAGCTAAATTTTATTCTTTTGCATGTGATTTTCCAATTTTTTCAACACTATTTATTGAAGAGGATTTCTTTTCTCCATTGCATGTTTGAACTCCTTTGTCAAAGATAATTTGTCCTTATATAAACAGTCTTGAGGAAAAAGAATAAAGCCACATATATTACACTACCTGATGTCAAATTATACTATAGAGGCATAGTGATCAAAACAGTTTGGTATTCATTCATTTTTAGAGAGGAGAGAAGAGAGAGAAGAATGGGAGGAGCAGGAAGCATCGACTTTCATATTATCCTTTACCAACAAGCCCAGGGTTTTGAACCAGCATTCCAGGCCAATGTTTTATCCATTGTGCCATCACAGGTCAGACCTAAATAATTTTAAATGAAATTATTTTTTTAAATCCCTGAATAATTAGCTACACCATACCATGCTCAATGAGAATTAGAGGTAAAACAAAAATTGTTTTACCAGGCTTTTATGTTTCAAAACTTTAGTTCCTTTGTTTTCTTTATTTATTTAAATTTAAGTCTATAGTTGGTATATAATATTATATTAGTTTCAGGTCTACAACACAGTGATTAGACCTTTTTAAACCTTACAAGGTGGCTACCCCTCTAAGTCTAGTACCATCTGTCACCATGAAAACTTATTACAATATTATTGACTATATTCTTCTTCACTTTTTTCACCCATTTTCCTGATACCCTCTCCTCTGGTAACCATCCCTTTGGGCTCTGTTGTTATCAGTTTATTTTTGCTTTGTTTCTGGGTTTTTTTGTTTGTTTTAGTTTCCACATATAAGTGAAACAAACAAACAAAAATTTATGTTCTTGTGAAAACAGAAAAGTCTCTTCAGATGGCAAAACATTTGAAAGAATAGGATGATTTATAAGAAGAACTTCTTGACCCAGCACTAAGAAAGCTTCTGCAGATTGGAAAGAAAGAAGTAGGGTTAGAGGGAGGCAGGGAGATCTTGGATGCTACACAGTCCTTGATCCCAGAACCCAACCTGATGTCTTATCATCATTTATAACATGGAGTTAGTTTTTCTCAGACTAGATTACATAGCTAACAAGTACTTGAGGCAGAACTTATGCTTCAGCTTTCATGCTATATACTCACCATAACTAAAGGGACTGTATAATTCATTGTTCACTTAAGAAGTTTTTGAGAATAAAATAATGGCTATTAAAAGTTATGCCTAGCCTGACCAGGTGGCGGCACAGTGGATAGAGCATTGGACTGGGATGCAAAAGACCCAGGTTCGAGACCCTGAGGTCATCAGCTTGAGCGCAGGCTCATCTGGTTTGAGCTAAAAACTCACCAGGTTGTACCCAAGGTCCCTGGCTTGAACAAGAGGTTACTCGGTCTGCTGAAGGCCCACGGTCAAGGCACATATGAGAAAGCAATCAATGAACAACTAAGGTGTCTCAATGAAAACCTGATGATTAATGCTGCTCATCTCTCTCCGTTCCTGTCTATCTGTCCTTATCTATTCCTCTCTCTGACTCTGTCTCTGTAAATATATATTTATGTACCTAGAAAACAGGCTTGGGGCATGGCTTATGGTTACATTATTACCCAATGCAACTAGGATTATATTTATTTTGATCTCTTATATTATGCCTTTTGTTGTCTACTTGATCCTGAATCTTTGTCTTTATTATTAAATTCTGATTGCTGTAATGGTCCTCCAATGCGTGACGTTTCTACATACATTGTCTTTTGAATGGACTCACTGTCACCTAGGTGAGTGGTGTTGACCACGTTATACAATCTCTCTGAGACTTGGGTTAAATTAGCGATATATTAAATAGCTCTTTTGTAACTCTAATTCTGTATCTTTGGTGCTCTTTTCAGTGGTAATTTGCTGAATCTCTGGGCACCAACTCAGTAAAGACTGAGTCTTTTTCTCAGGTAAGCCTTACTATCCTTCTGGTCTTGAACCTAACCTGCTGTGGAATGTCAACACTGATGCTTATTTATCAGATTATTAGCTTCTTGGCATATTGTTAGGATTGCTTAAAATACAGGCATTTCTATATAAATGAAAATGCTTTAACACTTTATCCTTTTTAATAATCAAGCCAAAGAAACTGCAGCCCTCAAACTCTGGCGCAATCTCTTTTATTGAATGTGATAACATTACTGGGTAGCACTGAGCATTCACCTGGGGATTAATGCATGAAAATGCCATTTTGCATAACAATAATGTCAAAAGCAAAACTCTGAAAAAAGGTCCATCTTAGTTATAAAACTCAAGCAGAGGATTGATACATTATCTTTAGAGAATTCCAAAATGCTTTGTGATTCTGCATTGTATAATATCTCTGACAAGATATAAGAAGAAAGTATTCCATTTAAATACACAAGTGCAAATTGGATCCCAGGTCTCTGTTTCTGAAGTCATGTTTGTTTTAGGTAAAGGTCACCAAGAAATGCTCCTTTGAGACTTCAGATATTAGAAGAATATATGGCAATATTGGGGTGAATGACCTTTGTGTTGATCACTCTGTCAAGTATCCATAAATATGGGCACATGAGAAGGCTTTGCTTATATTCACAGATTTTTAGACCAAAGATCCATATTTGAGATTATTGTCAACTGCATTTTATTTGATGAATGCAGGCTCTGTGACATCAATATTTAAAACCATTAATATTATATTGCTTTGATGGTAATTCTATAAAAAAATGCTATCTTCTTTTCAGCATTGAGTATAGATGAAACACATTATAGTAAATGGTCCCATATACTTATGTAGTTTTTATTCTGAAATACTTGCTCCTCATGGTCCTTTATTCCATGCTGCTGTTTATCAAAAACACCATGTGAAAGTTAATAATAACATAATTTAGAGCAATAATTGCATTTTTATTCAATAGCTGTGGGGAAACACTAGGTTGAATAATGAGATAAAAATGAGTGTCTCAGGCCTAACAGGACATTAATCAACATATTAACTGTGTGGGCAAACTGATTTGAGACTGTTATGGTTTAATTTGTCTCAAAATCATTATTTTCAATGTATTGCATAATGTACTTTATACTATGTGTTGAGCTGATCATAAGTAAGCATTAGAGTTCAACAGAATAGATGCTACTCCTTACCCATGTCATGAGTTATCCTCTTTTTATAGTGCACAGTATAAAATCGATACTCCTAAAACTCTGACATTTCACAGCTGTGTTCAGATATGGCTAAATTAGTTTTGCAATCTTCCTACTTAAAATCAGTTAGAATAATCAGAGTATATTTTGGCATAATCCTAATTGTCAAAATGTATTTATTATTTATTGTCAATTTAAGAGATTATCACAAATATTTAAATGACATTGTAGTTTTAATAAATTTTGCAAACTCTGAAATCTGTGACCAGTTGCACCTGACAAGAATTTAATTCTTAACCCAGATCTTCACTTAACACAAATTTGATTCTTTGGAGATATCAGCCAAGCACATCTTGGCTTCTTCCTCCAGAGTTCAAGTACAGGGTCTCGTTTTTTTTCCCTATGCTCAGAGTAGCCTCTGATGTTGCTTTAGCACTCATTAAATGAAAGTGTAATTATTTATTTGTATGTTACTATCATTTACTTGGCTGTTTGTTCCTTAAAGAGATAAATACTTCTGTCTTTAATATGTCATAGTATTGGCATTAATAGAGAGAAAAAAATGTGTATATGTATATATATATATAATATATGCATATTATTCAGTTAGAGATAAAATAGTTTATTTAAAAGGTGACTGCAGTTGAAGTGATTGGGCAAAAGAAAAGAGAGCCGAGGTGACCAGGAAAACAAACACCTGTCGAGTGCCTGCAGGGACTGAGAGGGCTGTTTTTCTTACATTGCACATGCGCAGTATTTGTATGAACATCTCGGGACATGTTCCAGGGATTTTTTTATTCAGATAACATAAGAAATGATTCTTTCAAGAAACTGGAGGACCACAAGTCAAACGTTCATTGAGAAGATGAATGAATGTTGATGAAATGTGACAATATTTAGAGCTGGCTCTAGAATTTTCTTGTTCACATGTCTTTCTTCTGGTCCTAGAGTCACCACTTTTTGCCTGAGGGGGGAAGAGGGATGTAGCTTTGAACCAAGAGAGATAAGAAATTAAATGGAGTTTAAAGTTTGTAGCAATAAATAAATAATAAAGCATTACTTTTAAGCCAAAGTTGTTTTTTTGTTGTTGTTGTTTTTTTGCTGGGTTTTAAATAATCTAAAGGTATTGATTTAAAATGCCAAGAAGCCAGAAGGAACAAAATGATGTTTATTTGAAAATCATACATTGGAGGGAGAACAGATGCCAACTTCCCCACTATGCATGAAGGCAGTTGATGCAGATAGTCGCAGAGAAATGGTCGAGGAAAGCAGGAAAGTTTTTTCCATGAGAGAGGCCAGATTTTATGTTCTTCATGCTCCCTCTCCAGGGCCCAATCTCAGGGCAGGAGTGTACCAGATTACCCCGGCCAACCAAGAAGACTCAATATATAAGGTCTCTCTAGGAAGACTGCAAGCCTCAGAGATGAGCTCCATGGTCTGACAGAGGTCTCCTAGAGACATATTTGGCCTAGTGTGATTCAGAGAAAGATGAGAGTTTCTGAACACAACTGGGATGTTGCGAGCTAATTTCAATAGTTGCATGGGAAAAAATGTCCAAGTCTGGCAACCTAAGTCTGACTAAATAGTAAATTTACCACATTAAACAGTGCAGCCCTTACACCAGGGGTCAGGAACCTATGGCTTGCAAGCCAGATGTGACAGGAATTCAGCTAGCTTTGCTGGTGCTTTAGCAATTGTGAGAGTCAACAGACATAAGCCATTTATTCCAGTTCAGTGTGATTGCAAGAATGCTGTCGGTGACACACTATGTGAGGAAAGTCTTGCTGTTTTGCCTATGAAAGAGACAACAAGAGGGGAGGATTTATTCAAGTGTTTCACTGAGTTTGCTAAAGAAAAATATATACTGATGGATAAAATTATTTTGGTGTGTACTGATGGTGCTCCGTGCATGGTGGGGAAAAACAGAGGATTCATAGCACTTCTTTGTGAACATGAAAAGAGACCCATCCTAAGTTTTCACTGCATCCTACATAAAGAGGTGTTTTGTACTCAGATGTGTGGCGAGCAGCTTGGTGAGGTGATGTCGCTGGTCATTCGAGTGGTCAACTTTATTGTTGTCTGAGCTTTAAATGATCTCCATTTTAAAACACTGTTGGATGAAGTTGGGAATAATTATTCTGGTCTGCTTTTTCACAGCAATGTGCGTTGGTTGTCAAAAGGCAAGGTGCTCAGCTGTTTCCCGGCTTGTCTGAGAAAAATCCGGACTTTCCTTAAAATGAAAAACATTGAACATCCTGAGTTAGCTAACACTAGTGGCTCCTGAAGTTCTATTATCTTGTGAACATGACTGAACATCTAAACCAGCTCAATGTGAAAATACAAGGCATTAGAAATAGTCTTATGCCTTCAACAAGCCATGTTTGCATTTGAAAACAAGCTGGAACTCTTCATTGCCATCATTGAAACAGGTTGTTTACTACACTTTGAAAAACTGGGAGAGTTTAAAGATGCATGCACAGCAAGTGACCCTGCTCAACATCTTGATCTCCAGAAGCTAGTGGGCTTCACATCTAATCTCCTGCAGTTATTCAAAGTGCCCTTTGGAGAATTTTGTGAGCGCACTCGTCTTTTTAAGTTCATCACCCATCCACACGAGTGTGCAGTGGACAGCGTTGACCTGAGTTACATTCCTGGTGTTTTCGTCAGAGATTTTGAGCTACAAGCTGCTGACCTGAAGGTCTCAGACATGTGGGTGAAGAAGTTCAAGTCACTGAATAAAGATTTAGAAAGACTTGCACAACAGCAAGCAGAGTTGGCAAGCAAACACAAGTGGGTAGAAATGAAAAAACTTCAACCTGCGGACCAGCTGATTGTCAAAACTTGGAATGTGCTTCCCGTCACATACCACACACTGCAGCGTGTGAATATTGCTGTACTGATAATATTTGGCTCTATGTATGCATGTGGCCAGTCTTTCTCACCTCTAAAGAACATTAGACCAACCTACGATCTCGTTTAACAGATGGAAGTCTCAATGCCTGAATGAAGCTTAACCTCACCACATATCAACCAAACTACAAAGCCATCAGCAAAACCATGCAGCACCAGAAGTTGCATTAATGGTAAGAAGTGCTATATTCATCATTGGTTAGCAACAGCATAACAATGTTATTAAAAAGAATTCAGAGACTCACTGTACTTTAAAAGTGTTGGTCTTACATAAAATGCACACATTTACTTGTATTTAGTGTTAAACATATTGTATGGCTTTCACGGAATTACATTTTAAAATATGTGGCGTTCATGGCTCTCTCAGCCAAAAAGGTTCCTGACCCCTTCCTTACACACTCCATTCCCAGCTCTGTTCTTTTCCTTGCTTCCAGTCCCATAGTCTGGCCAGCACACTCTATAACTCATCAGGATTCTTTTCTTCTCACCGTAAAATGTGCCTATTATTATTTTTATTCTCTTTATTCACTTTAATACTCTTTTTTCTGACTTTCTGATTTCTATCAATTATTTTATCTCAAAGTTCTTTCAACTTTACTTTCCATGTGAACTTTTATCCATCCATCTTACCAGTTTTGTGAACAATATGTCTTGCCTCTTGGTTTTTCTTTCATTTCTAACTGAACATACATTAAAATATGCTTTTTGGCACTTTTTTATTACCTTGTGCTTAAGTAATTCTAATAACTCCAATTATTTTCTGTGACTTCATTTTTTCTTACTTTCAATAATTTCACATGCCTCTGTGCTCTCATTTTTCCTAGAATCACACTTTGATCATCTCATTCTCTTTCTTGGAAATCTTTAAACAGATAAGTCCTGACGTTCAGTCTTTGTTTCTATACAAAAAGCATAAATTCAACCCCAAGTACTGTACTAGGGTTTGGAAGGGAAAAAGTGAATAAAACAGATAAAAATATCAGCCTGTGAGACCTTATATTTTAGTAAGAAGTGACAGAAAATCAGCATGATACTAAAGAATATAGTATTTTGGAAAATAAATGTTAAAGAAGAAGGCAAAACAGGGTGTTTGCAGTTTTTACAAGGTGGTCAGAAAGGTCTTCATTATGTAAGTGATTTAGACTGAGGTGCCCAGGATGAGAAATGAGCTCTCTGTGAGCAGAACTTTCCAGGAAGATGGAAAATCCCATATGATAAGCTAGAAGCAGGTGAGTATGATAGATGTGTTTAAGAAATAGCAAAGACTCCAGTGTGTGTAGAAATGAGTGAGAGAGCGAAAGAATAGGACATGAGGTCAGAGAGTTTTTGGAGGGTCAGATTATGTCAGGCATTGTAAGACCTTGTGAGAATTTGGATTTCAATCTGAGTGAGATAGGAACTATTGATGAAATTTGGAAAGAATAGCAACACAATCTTACTATCCAGGAAAATGTTTGAAAAAAATAAAAAGTGTTTCTAAGATTAGACTATTATTAACTATGTTAAATGCTACTAATGGATAAAGTAAAATGACAGGCAATGGATCATTAGATTAACCAATAATAATGGTTTTTGGAGAGTGATGTAGTGGACTTGAGGAGAGTGGGCTTAAGAAAAAACAAAAAGACAAAATTGGAGATAGTGAGTGTGCACACAGATCTGAGTTTTGTTATAAAGAGGAGCAAAAAATTGAGTAATAAGTGAAGGCATAATTGGACTCAGGAGACTCTTTTTTAAAATGAAAGATATAAAACCATATTTCTCATGTATATTATCCAATAGTGAGAAGGAAATAAATGAAAAAGAAGAGGGGGGAGATTACTGGAGTGGTACCCTTAAGTAACAGAGATGACCAAGCACAGAATTAAGAAATTGGCCATAGGGGAAGATGGAGTGTTCATCTAAGGTAAGGAGAGGGGGAGGAAACACCTGGATACAGGTGTCAAAAATGGATAACTGTGGTAGTAGAAGTTTCTAAAAATTGTTTTCTGATTGTTTATATTTCCTTGGTCAAATAAAAACTGGCTTATCTGCTGATAATGAAGGTAGGTTAAAAGGTATTACAGACTTGAAGAAGACAGAAAAGAGGGTCTGAAATAATCATCTGGGAAAGTCAACAGACCAGAGAAATGTGATTGCCAGGGAAAATTAAAGGGCAGAGAATTAGATTTAAACAGGGTCGGCATTTTGCCAAGTGACTATGCTGAAGTGCTAGATGGTGTTGTATTTTATTATCTGTATCTATAATTTTCACAAAACCTGTCATTCAGAACTGCCTGACATGTGTGAAACTGTGAGAGAAAAACCTTCATCGAGTCACTGTGATTTGTGGTGGCTCTTTGTTATATGAGCTAATGTTAAGGAAACTAATGCCCATTTGTTAAAAGTCTATGTAATAAAGGTATTTTCAGTTCCATTTACTTTTTAAATTTCTTTTTTACCTCTTATCTTATATGGAGAGTTCTGGGTCTTAAAATTCTTTGCAGTTTTATAGCATGGCATTTTTGATTCCATAAATAGTGGCTTAATAAATTAATGAATGAGAACAGATAGTTGTCTGTGCAAGATTTAGCATTATACTAATTTTATTCTATTAGTTAATTCATTTTTTTCCCCAGAAGGCAATGGTAGATTAAAAGCATGAGAGTTTGCTTTCATGGTGAAATGTATGCATGTACTGAAAGGTTTCTGACAGGCAAGTCTCATACACAATGAAATAAAACAATTTTCACTCAGACTTGGATGCTGAATTTTACCTTGGCAGTTCACAGTGCCATATTTCTTCAATGGTAGTGTCTCTAAGCAGTACATACTTTTGTTGGAGACCTTTGGGTTATGACATTTATCTTTGCCCACATATACCGCTGAGAACACAAGCCAATGTTTTAAAAAGAAATTTTATTTTTCTCATCTGCAGAAAACATAAGTACTCAATGGGAAGTGCATTAAAAATGAAGATGCAATTAACTAGTGCAATAGCCCACATGGATTTTTTGTATGAATAAGTAGCTATTGATGCAACCAAAGATGGAGAAGTCAGAATCTCAAAATATGTAGTTTTTAGAATGTCTCTACTCTCCTTCAATCTGCTGTTCCTTCAGATAGAATCACAAGTTATCTAGGGCTGGAAAGGATATTGGAAGGTTATCTAGTTCATCCTTTTACTTCTAGGTCAGATTAAAACTAAACATTGGCTGGCCCACAGAGTGCTCAAGGCTGAGAAAAATGATATTTGGTAGAATACCTGTCCCAGTTCACTCCCAAGTCCTCGAGTTGGCCATTTTCATTCATTTCTATTTCCTTTTTCTTTCTTTTTTCCCCCTTATTTTCAAGCATATTTATGCTGCTTGAAATAAGCATGGCACCCTCCCTCCTCTTTTCACCTCTTTCCTTCTATTTTGTCCTTTCTCCCTCTTTTCTTCATTTTCATTTCTTTCTTCTTTCTTTCGTTTTCTTTTTCCTTTCTTTCTTATTAAACACAGACAGTGTTTAGATCTCACAGTTTGCTTCTACAATTGAAGAAGAAATTATTCTAGTTCTAAATCCTCTATTCCAATGTTAAACTGAACTTTTTCTTATTTGAGTGTCTTCATCCTCAAGAAGCAACAGTTCACGTGTATTGAATCAAGTAAACCCTCCTACAGGCCTCATATTCATGCTCACTCTTTGCAGACAGAGCTCTTCCACTGAACTATGGCCTTTCACTGTTTGTCAGTCATGTTTCTCTACAAAACCTTCTTAGGCAAGTTCTACTGAACATGTCTTAAAACATGATACTTTGAGTGTTACTTAGTGTACACACAGCTCCATAAATGTTGAAGGATTTTAGACAATTAAATTTCACTATGTATATTACATATTTAAAAATACTTTTTAAATTCTGTAATGTCATATTATAGTCTTCTCTTTGTGACTTTCTTCTGTGCATTGTCTTTTTTCACTATTATATTGTTAAATATTTTTTTACTTTTTTTAATATATATTTTATTATTATTAATTCTAATGGGGTGACACCAATAAATCAGGGTACATATGTACAATGAAAACATCTCCAGGTTAGTGAAATAAGTAAATCAGAAAAAAAGAAAAACTGAGAACAGCATGATTTCATACATAGGTGAGACATAAAAGTGAGAATATGAGACATGGACAAGAGAATGGTGGTTACGGGATGGGGGGAGGGAGGGAAGAGTGGGATAGGGAGGAGGGGAGGGACACAGGGAAAACCAGATAGAAGGTGACAGAGGGCAATTTGACTTTTGGTGACGGGTATATTGTTAAATTTTTTAACTTCTAGAATAGACCTTTTTCTTCCTTCCTTCCTTCCTTCCTTCTCTCTCTCTCTCTCTCTCTCTCTCTCTCTCTCTCTCTCTTTCTTTCTTTCAAGTGAGGTAGAGAGGCAGAGAGACAGATCTCTGCATATGCCCCAACCGGGCAAGCCCCCTATGGGGCAATACTCTGCCCCTCTGGGGCTGCTGCTCTAGGCTGCTGATTTGTTGCTTGGCACCCAAGCTATTTTAGTGCCTGAGGTGGAGGCCATGGAGCCATCCTTAATGCCCAGGGCCAACTCATTTGAACCATTCAAATCATGGCTAAGGGAGGGGAAGAAATAGAAAGAGAGAGAGAGAAAGAAAGAGAGAGAAGGACAGAAGAAGGAGAGGTTGAAAAGCAGATGTTCACTTTTCCTGTGTGCCCTGACCAGGATCCAAACGTGGGACTTCCACACACCAGGCTGATGCTCTACCGCTGAGCCAACTGGCCAGGGCCTAGAATAGATCTAATTTTAACCCTTTTCTTCAGACAAAATTTAGCAAATCCAGCCTAAGTATCAAAATATTCAAATTTAAAACATGAAAAAGATTCCAATATTTTTATTAAACAACTTTAATATTTAACAACTTTTATTTCCTAAAATTTATTTACTAACATATTACCTAATATATTTATCTGCTTGTGTGTGTATGTATCTGAAATCTGTTCACATACATAGTCAAATATGTGTTTCATTATATCTTATATTTTATGATATACCTCTTTTTTTTTCTTTAAAGTAAAATAACTACCAGAGTCCATAAATGATATACAATATCTGTAATTGGTAGCACTTAGCAATTAGGTATTTAGCAATGTTAATGTCAGATGCCAGACAAACTGGATGTCAAACAAAGACTGGTTTGACTTTATATTCGGTATGCTCTGCAAAGCTGGCCGTGGTGTGCATTTCATAAGACAAAAGGACAGTAATGTTCAGAAGCTGGCAGAGCAGCTTTGGGTATGATACACTGGAAAGAGGAGCTCAAATACCTGGCATTTGAATCAAAAGTTTGATTTAAAAAAATAAAGAGGGATCACTTCTAAGAAAACAAATAACTTGCAAAATTTACTTTTATTGTTTTACACTTTTTTCTTGTTGAAATATGCAAAGAAATATATTAAAATCTCTGTATAATAGAAAACATTTTTAAAAACTTTTCATTCATTTAGATGTTTGTAAATCACATTTAGCAATTTACTGTATCCCTTAAGTAAGGCTTATAGTCTCTCTAGCATTGCACTTCTCATTACTGTCATGTCATTGTCTTTCATTTATAATTTCTACCTCTAATGTTCTTCATCTTTTTATGCACGTGTCAATCTTTTGTACTAAGTTCCTTAACATACTAACACAGTCGGACAGTTCCCAACAACTGGACCATCGCCAAACAGGCTTTTATTTTATCTCTTGATAGGGGGGTTACTTTTTCCTGTTTTTTTTTTGTGTGTGTTTTTTTTAAGTGTGTGTGTGTACCATAATCTTTGATTTGATGTCAGATATTATGTGTAAAAATAGTAGTTGAGATCAAGGTAAAGGGTATTTATGTTTGGAAATAAGTGTGGCTTTTCTTCTGCCAGGACATTAGCATGAAGGGTTGAATCAATCTTCTAATGATGGCCAGCTGTTAACATGCTTATAATGAGTTCTGGTATGCCTGAAGAATTTTCTCAGAATTTCTGTTCCACCTTCTGCATCAGCAGTTGCTGCATACCTGTGCCAAAGAGCTGGTTTTCTCTCATGCTCTTTTCTATCTTTAGCACAATCTATTCTTGTTGAGCACTCACTCCAAGGCCTGTGTTCTCCTATTCCAGTTATAGGTAGGTCTTGGCACCTGGTTTTTTGGGATGGATCTTTTTGGGATGGACTTTCGTGCCCCTCCCTTAGCTGTGAGCAGCCTCTGCCTCCTACCCAGTGCTGATTTAGATTGTACATAGTTTACCTGACCCTTCTTTTTCAAGCCTGTCTTGTAACAATGAAGATTTTTATAAATAAATGTGTTTTCTGAGCTTCTCCGGTAGCAATGGCTTTTGCCTAGTATTGGTTTAGGGCAGTGGTTCTTAACCTTTTTTGAGGTACCAAACCCACCAGTTTCATATGCACATTCATCAAGCCCTTCTTTAGTGATAAATAAAATATGACTTTTTTCCCCAAATTCAAGACATAGGTATATGCTTTTTTTACTGGTACACAAAATGAGCCGTGCATGAACATCACCTTGCTCAAAGAACAAAACCAACAAAGTGCATGAACTCACAACAAATTACGGTATTACTTTATTCTGGCCTCCGTGGCAGAGGCTTCTTCGAACCCCTGAGACGAACTCATCGAACCCCTAGGGTTCGATAGAACCCAGGTTAAGAACCACTGGTTTAGGGTAAGGATCACATTTCTAATTGTCCCCCATCCTTCTTCTGAGACAACCCATCTTTGCGTGTTACCAAAACAAGGACTTAAGGGTTGAGGAAAGGGAGAATCTCTTTTACATGTTCACCAATTTGAAAGTCCCTGAATCTCTTAGTTCAAGAGTTCAATCTCTATCCTCTTACACTCCTCAGAGGATGATGTTTTGGACTGATAGTTACAAATTTTGAATCAAGGCTTGCTTTTCCTGGTGATTAGCTCCCACCTTGAAGCTATTTAAAAGTCCAACAAGAGTTACCGTATTAGAACAAAAGACTCCCTACCATTCTTACCACTTAGGAAATTACAAAAGTTTTAGGGGTTCTATGCCAGGAACCAAGGATAAGATAAAATATTTTTTTATTATACCATTTTTATAAACTCAGTTCACCATTTTGGACTTGGTTATTTTGTAAATATTGTTTTGATGGTAACCTTTTTTTACATAATGACAGAATTAGAGAAGACTAATGGTTTGTAAGTAATCTTAAATTATTTCACTAAATTGGTTTGTTTAAAGAAAATTGTTGATAAATATATTAATACTCTACAATATGCATATATTTTTTCTCATACTAGACTGAGTTAAATTTGTAGACTATAAAAATTCTGATTTAATATATGTCAAAGAATATATAATAAATATCAATGAAGCTTGACCCCTGAGAAGAACATTATAGAAATGCTATGTTTTGATTCACATTAACCTAACCTTTATTTACAGATTCTAGAACATAAGCTGAGTATCACATGAGTCACCCATGAAAATTAAAAAGCAACAGTAAAATATGATACTTAACAATATCATATGTAGAAATCATCATACTTAATCCTCTTTAACATTTCCACTAATTACAATATATATTCAATACATATGTAATAAAATATGATGATTTCATTCTGTTTTAGTTACATGGGTATCTTCATAAAGATAATAGAAATGGTATCATTAGATGTTTATTACACCCCAAAATCTGTCCCATTATGGTAAAATCATTTGTAAAAGAATTAGAACTTTTTTTTATTTCAAGAAATTAATATTAGACATATAGGTAAGGCTTGAGCAGAGCCTAGAAAGTTAATTGGAAACATTATGTATCATTCAGAGCATGAGCAATAATGTAGTCAAAGACACAAAGACATGCAATAGTACAGTGTGAAGAAATAGTTAAGTTAGGGTCACAATTGATACAAATAAGAAAAAACTGAATTATAAGACCTTATCTAAGAGAAGGACCAACTGTTCTCATTTAAAATAAATTCAGAGGTAAAAGGCTTCTACTGCTGGTTAAGAAGTTTGGTGATATCAGGGTGAGTACTTCTCTGTTCCATAATTCCAGTGGTTCTCTAAATAAATGAAGTTAGGCAATAAACCAACATTGTTCAGGGCCACAGTTTTTTATGCTTATTTTTTTTAGAAGCACAAGATCTCTGCTGCTCCTCTAGTCATCTATACATAGACATCTTACAAGAAGAAAGAAAGAGATAGATGGAAGGATAAGGACTTTCTCCTAGTGAGGCTTTGTGTTTCATTCAAATTTTGAGATTTATTTTCTGCTAGAACTTTGTTAGTGTCAGTGCTTAGCTGCAAGAGAGGCTGAAAATTGGTAAAAAGACAAAAACAGAACAAAACCAAAAATTCCAAAAGGCCAAAAGGGGTTAGAATAGATCTTAAAGGACAAGTCAATAAGTATCCTTGCCTAATTGGTACACAGAAAAGAGAAGCATCGGCAAGTCAGAGTAAGTTAGAATTGATGATCTAGATGAGAGTTTCCGTGTGTTTTACCTGGAATACTTTGTAACAAAAAATATTCTGTGAAAAAAGAAGTTGAAAAATATTAGGAAAACGTTCAATTGTCATATGATTTCTTTCTAGACATTAGCATATGAAAGAATCTAAGAAGTTTAACATAAAGTGCTTAAATTTTCTTAACCTGTTTTTTAAAATATTTTACTATAGAATTGTATTTGTGTGTGTGTGTGTGTGTGTGTGTGTGTGTGTGTGTGTGTATGTTCTTATGTATGAGGGAGTCATAACTATTACCAAACCAGGGATGTATTTCTGAAAATGTTATGCTAGAAACTAGGGATCCCTTACATATTGTTGAGCGGAAGAGGAACACAAAACATAAAGTATTGTCTTATGACAGTAATCTGGTGGTAGTATACAAAATTAATTTGTGAAGGAAGTATGGGATGTTGCTAAAGTTAGAAGACGGGAAAGCTACAAAGGAGGCTATTGACTTCATGCAGAGTTGGCAAGAAAAGTCCAGAACTAAGGTTTTAACAGTGTCAACTAACTTAAAAAAAAACAGTCAAAATATTTTATTAAAAATATAACAGGATGTTGGAGTTTGAAAGGCTGTCAGAGATCTGCTAATTCAAAATTTAGCATGACAATCTATAAGATTGTTATTAGTAAAATAGATGAAAGGAGAATAAGGAACAATGTAAGAAAATAAAGGACCAAAAATGACTAGATTTTGAGTCAACAAACCTAGAATAATTATGGTACCATTATCATAAAAGATAATGCTAGAAATTGTACTTCTTAAAAAATTCCTCTCAGGACATGGTATATGTGAGGAACAGCTCAGGATACAAATGGGATGTCGAACTGCCATTTAAAAGTTTAAAATTATAGTATGGATATATAATATGAGCCTTAAGAACTATATTTTTGATAATGGAAACCACTAAGAAACATCCTTATAAAACTGAATTAAGATAAAAATAGATGTATAAAATATAAAATTGCCAAGCAAGCCCTTCTCATTTCCTTTAATCTCCTTCTTTCTATTTTTATATTGACAATATAGTTAAATATTGCCACTTAGCATGCATAAAAGAAAAATAATCTAATAGTCTAATAGTCATGTTTAGCTTTCCATAATTGTGATAGAAAACACTTCACTTTTACAAAGTGGTAACTTCATGAAACTTGGAACCATCTGTCCTAGTAAAAATCACACATTTAAAGACTGTATTTATGCAAGTTTACTAAAAACCAAGATATGAAGTATATAACTAAGAGGGTGTATGAACTCAGACACTAGAATTGGAGTTCAACCTCCTGTTTACCTCTCTTAAATTTATATCTCTTTTAAACATTACTAAACTATGGAGGATAAAATGAAAATAAATATGATGAAAAAAGACTCGACTTGGGGTGGTGAACACACAATAAAATACACTTATGGTGTATCAGAAAATTGTATAGCTGAAACCTGTATAATTTTATTAACCAATATCACCCCAATAAATTAAAAAATATAAGCTTGTACAATGTTATCATCATCATAACACTATAAACATTCTAATAGTGTTTATACATCTTTAATTTTAATGTTTATCATAAAAATAGATTTTCTTATATAAGTTCATTGGTCTAAATGAAATACTCCAAACATATGCTAAATTTGGATCATTTATAAAATAGTAAATTTCTGCTTTATTCCCAACATTATATATGGTGTGTTTTATTATATATTTAATTTTCTACTAAAACACAATTATTGACTACAATTTCATACCATAAAAGAAAAAACAATTTAACTTTCTGTCAGATATATCCCTTACAGAAAACAGAAGTTTAGCCACTATAAATCAACATGTTAGTGTAATTTATTATTTAATTTTAAATCATCAATAAATTTAAGATAAGACTTCGCTAATTTTTATAGTTAATATTGAAAGCATAATTTATCAACTATTTTATATTTTTCCACTCATTTAAATGCTACGTTTTTATTTAGCAAATATTAAGTCAAACCATAAAAAATGCTAATTTTATAGGTAAAAACAGTTAAATATTAGTAATTTAAAATAATTCAATCTAATTAATATTTCAGGGCTATCTTCTGTTTTTAATTTCTAAATTATGACACTATGCTAACTATATGATAAGTGGGTCCATTCATTTATTTTTTTTCTTTCCTTTGCTATTTTTTTCTGTTTGATTTCATAATTCTTTTTTAAGAAATATCTTGTCAGATTATCCAAAGTGTCCCATTTCATTTTATCTAGAATTGTGGTACATCTTTAAGTCAATTAGGAAAGAAATGACATGTTTATATATGCTGAGTATTTCTCTTTATTTGTCTAAATGCAATTTTATGGATTTTTCCTTATATGCCATACATTTCTTGTTGAGGTATTTCCCAGAATTTTATAATTCTTGTTTCTAATGTGAATGAAATATTTTCTTTATGTTTTCTAAGTATTTATTATGTGTATAATATAATAGGTAACTTTTTTTTTAACACATTCTACAGGCCGGATACTACTCAAGTCAGCTTTCATAAACTCTCTGGTATAATCTTTTAACAGACCTATGAGGCAGTTCCTACTGGTAGCTACATTTTGTAGATGAGAATATTGAGGCAGAGGTTAAATAACTTATCTGTGGTGTCATAACTAATAAGAAAGTATTTGAAAATAATCAGTTTAATTATAAGACCCTAGTTTTAACATTGTATCAAAATAATTTTTATTATACACTTATTTTATGTCCTGTTTCATAATTGAACTCTTCTATTTGTCCTAGTAATATTTTAGGTTCTTTAAAATGTATTTTTTCGCTTCTCTAGATATTTCAGTTATATCTCATACCACAGAATTAACCTATTATTTGTTCCTGTCATCTTTTCTCCACTGAACAGAGAAAAGGTTCCTTTGTTTTTCCTGCATTATGAGTGTCTTTATCTCTGAAGAAGGAAAGAAAACTATATCATCAATTTGAATTTAACTAATAAGTTTTTGGGTCAGTTGTTTAGATAGACACAGGTAAATCTACACTTTGAATTAATAAAAGTACACTGTTCAGTATTATACCACAGTGTTTCTTTATAAAATACTATTTTAGTCCGAAATATAAAGGCAGTAAGCTGAGTTTTAAATGAAAGAAGTATTTGTTTATAAGTACACATTCAGCAAAAACCTTTACATTTGCATGGTTTCAAGAAGGTCCATTGAGTAAAGCAAACACTTATTCCAGCAATTTTCAAAAAGCATGCCGTGAGAATTTTTAAAACATGCAATACCTGAGTATTTCATCAGGGGCACTGACCTCTTTTCCCTTAGATTGTTAAATTTTAAAACTGACAACAGCTAATACAACAATAGCTGTCTGGTGTGAATAAATCAAAATTATATATTTTTTGTCAAATCAGCAAAAACTATAGTGTATTTTTGGTGTGCCACAGAATTTTAGTAATTAGTTTATGAGTGCCATGAGATGAAAAAGGTTGAAAATCACTGAGTTATTCAACCTTGAATCATATAATCTCATGTGTTAATTTACATATATTTAGTAGTTGAAAAGCAAGAAAATAATCTATACACAGACATCTATGCATGAGAACCTAATTACAAGAACATTTTACTAACAGGTTTATAAAAACCTCTTCTTATAAAAATTCTAACAGCAAGCTACAATAAATAGTTCTGCATAGCAATTAGAAATACTGTTTTTGCAACTTACTCTTTAAGTAGTTCAGATGGTAATAGGGGAGAAATTCAGCTTATGTGATTTTGATGTGTGACAAATCCAAGAATTGACAGAACCATGTAAATCATGTGTATTATCATGCCTCATCTGAATGTCTCTACAACATATACAAGTTGAAGGATTAAGTGTGAGAAGAGCTTTCAGAGCTGAGTCGGGGCTAGAGGCTGCCTTGACGCTGATTAAGACGCTGACAAGACTGCACAAAAAAACCATTTGTTGGCATGACATGTCAGATGGATGAAGAATCAGTCTTTGTCTACTGAGTTCAGTTTTCTTTCAAACTGACTTACAGATCAGCTGCAGTATTTTCACAGGCAAATAGTACATTGATTTTTAATATGGACATTATGCAAAATACGTAGTAACGAAAACTTTTGGAGAGGCTTTTCTATAACGCATTAGTAAGTACAATGAACAATTGTGCATTAATCTGAGCAATGTTTCCTCCCATCTCCTACTTCTAAGAGCCACTTTTTAAAACAGCAGCTCTAATTAACAAGCAAATTCTCTTTTTACTCATGACTAAACTATGTGGTGAGGTTTACTTTGTTTGGCACTGAAAAATAAATGATGGAAAATTGGAGCTAACAATATGTTCTGATTATTCCTATGGTATACAATGTTCTCTGAATGTGACAAACCATGTTTATGCCACTAGAGAGAGTGAGGGAGGGAGAGAGAGAGAGTCCCTGTGATTTATTGCCATACATAGTGCTCTTAAATAGCCATTTGATTATTCTACCTTGACATTGACAAATTTTATTTCACTTGTAGGAATTAAAATTTTCGTATGCAAAATCTGATCTAAATGTTGTGTGGATTGTGAGAAATAAAAGTCATTTGGGGCAGTGGTTAAGACCATTGAGTCCATCAAGTATTATGTTTCATATGTTACTGCTCTAAAACATATGGGTTTTTAATGTTTCTATCTATGACGTTTAAAGTGGTCTGTTTCCCACATTTTTACATTTTGAAAAATGGTAGCAAAGAGCAAGGAGATCATGATTTTAGAATGCTAAATTGCTCAGTTTAAAAAGAATACAAGTTTAATCATATGAACCACTATATTTCTAGCATAACACTAATGTTATAAGGAACATCACTATCCAAATATGGCTGTCTATTCCAGTATAAAAAGATAAATATTTCAAAGAATCATTGCATGGTTATCTGCCCAGTGGTGAATTACTTATGACCATAAAGGATTTTTTTTTAAAATGCAAGGAGAACCAAAAGACCACAAACACTCTTTTTCCTAGTTCTGCTTAAGATGAAAAATATAAAAACTAAGATGAATAGCCAGAGTTAGTAAAATCTGGGATCAAAGAAGACAATAAAGCTAATAATTACTTGACATATGAAACTGACTTTGTGGCCAGGTTTGTGGCAAAATACAGCACAGAAATATTGCAAATAATTTTATAGCATATATTATTTAATTGAACTTATACAGTTGGACATGATAACAGAAAAGTGTCTTTAGTTAATTGATATTGCTAGACTCAGATTGTTGTGTACATATTTTGAAGTTAAACAAGTAAAGCTATGTTATATCATTGAGATATGTTAATATCATTGAGAATTAGGGAGGTTAGGCAAGGGAGAAACAGGATATGAACAAAAGATAGATAAAGCAAAGACTTTACTACTCTGCAACACTAAAGAAAAATAATGAACCAAACAAAAACACTATAGTCTAAATTTGAATTAACAAGTAATCATAATGTATTTTTAAAGATTTCTTAGCTCTATTTATTGAAAAATCTTAGAAATAATGATACAATAAAATTGTTAGATTCTCATAATATTCTCTAAAGTTATTTGTTCTTCTCTTCAAAAGAAATACAAGGATTTTTGGGGAAAATGGCTGATTCCACGTCTTGGGCATGATATATACAAAATGAACCTGAAACTATTTGTCATACCAAAGTAAGGAAACAAAACTACCAGTACTATGGTCATAATAAAATGACTCATATATTACTTGATGTTTCAATAGCCCAAACTAGGACAATTGAGCATTAGTAACTGTGGAACAAGCGATGAATTGAAATACATCTAAAATATTTAAATCAAAGAGGTCATAATAATACTTTTTAAAAACCCTTAAATCATCATTAGCCTCTGGAGGATGCTGAAAAATAAAAACCTCAATTTTAAAATAATAAAATTAAATATTTATAATATTTATTTTAATTTTATATGCAATCTGCATCTCAAAGTAACCAAAAGTTGATGAGGGGAATTTTCTCTGTATTAAAATAGTTCAACTAATTATTGATGAAATCAATATAATCAAAAAAGGATAACTTTTATAAAATAATGGTTTATGCCAGAGTCAGCAAACACTTTCTATAAAGAGTCAGATGGTATGTATTTTGGGCTTTGAAGCCCATATAATCTACGTTACAACTCTGCTGTTACAGCATCACGGGGGCCATAAAAAGTACATAAATAAATGAATAGGTCTGTGTTCAATAAAACTTTATTTACAAAGATAAGCTTCAGGGCATCTTTTTCCCATAGGCTACAGTTTGTTTTCCTATGATAAATGCAATGATCAATGATGACTGCTTCTGTTATAAAAAGAGATAATAAGGGTATATGCTCCTTGGTAGAAATATATAACAATACATAAAATGATAAACAGTACTGGGATTCAGCTGATTCGCACTGGTTCAGTAGAAATGATACCTGATATTTTGTTGAGTTTGGTGAACCAGTTGTTAAAATGGCACTTGTAATCACTGTTCTTTCTAAGATGGGTGTCTGCGCAGCACCCAATGTGAAAAACACAAATTTGCATTCCTTACTCTTTTTTAACGTTCATCTGCATAAAAGCGTATTCTAAGTGCCCATAGTAAAGTTCATTCTGCCCTTAGGTGAAAAATATTGCAAGTGAGGATACCAATCAAGAAGCAATATGAAAATATCTTAAATAATAGTTTATTGTTTTTTGTCAAGTATTATTTAATATTTTTTCATTAGTAGGATATTTTAAAACTCTTATAAACTAGTTTTGTATACCTCTTTTATTGCTCTTATTTAAGTATTAAATGCACGAAGTAATAAACTACCTTTTGATATATTGTTTCTTTATACTTAAAAACAGTCATTAGGGCAGAGAACCAGTTGTTAAATTATTTAAATCCCACCACTGTATATGAAGTAGTCTAATACACACACACAAAATGATCAAGGTTTTAGGCCTAAGTATTAAAGACCAAAAACCAATTACAATAAAAAGGGCAATAACTATTCAGGTCCTGATTCAAATAGATATATTATAAATATTTATGTACATATTTGTATGTATATACATACATACATACATACATACATACATACATACATATGAGACAGGTATGACAATTTAAATACTAATTGGTTTTATAATTATGTTGATATATTTTATTAACTGTACAGCAAAATTTGATATTGTTGTTACATTTTTAAAAAGTATCCTTTTATACTAAATTTTTACATGTATAAAGAAAGGACATCTTGTTCGAAGATATTTCCTTAAGACTTCTAACTTTTTTGCTCAATCTCCATAAATATTTACTATTCATTTATATAATTACGGTGATAATTATTATTGGAGTCACAACTGTCCTTTATTAAATCTTAACCATGTTGCAGGTATTTGTATACATTCATTAAATTTTTAACATTCAAAACAAGGCTTATTTCAATTGCATATTAGAAAGCTGAGAGTTGGAGAAGTCAGCTTATATTCTCGAGTTTTTAGTCTTAAATGAAGAGTTAGGTTTCAAGTCCACATTCTTTCCAGCATACGACACCATATAGCGTAACTAAAGCCATGTACCAGAAACCTATTATTATGAAGACACCATTTCTTCAGCCTAAATGTGGCTTTAGTTCTTTCCTCCAAGTGAATACCATACACTTACATATACTGGCAAACAAGGAGCACATAATAGAGAAATAAGAATGATACCAACTCTCTGGAATGTGCATTCCACTGAAAATGTTAAGATGATATGATATTCTCAGTAAAAAGGGATAAGTTTAAGGTGACCTGGCATATGATTTCAAAATACACAAAGGCTAAATTGATCTGATTTCTGAAAATGTAATATATATAAAAAAATAAAGTCAAACAGAATAATGTATTATCTAAATATTAGAAAAAATATATTACAAATTGAGCTTGTTTACTATGAGGTTAAGAAGTTTTTATTTTTATATACTTCTGAAAAAAAATTAGAGGATATTTCAAAATGAATATGAAATGATTAAAAGAAGCATTTGATATATTTTTTTAAACAAGAACATCAGGAAAGCAAATGACAAGTCAAAGAGAGTGGTTCAATTATGCAAATGAGATGCAAAACCAACTTATTTTTCATTGGTAAAAATACACTATACAAGAGGCTGAAAATATTGGAATATCTGCATGTTCCCAGATCATCTAATTTTTGTGAGCACTGTAGTATGTTTCAGAAGACTATTTTCTTAGAGCATCATATCCTTAACATTATGACATGTAAATTGACCCACATGAAATGTCTTGAAAATATATCTGAATGATTCACTTCTTATTTATAGTAATATTCCATGAAAGGAAAGATCCTGGGACTTGAAATTTTGTTCAAGAATTAAAATTTGATCTGATTATCTTCTAAAAAATTGGTTGTAGTGAGTTTTACCAATTCTCTGAAAAATCACAAATTTTTCATAATACAATTCAAAATAGTTGCAAATCTCTGGAGCAAACCTACACATTTCACAGCCATTAATTCTGCCAATTGGTCACGTAGCCTTTCTCAGTGCATGGCTAGGTATTGGTCTCTCACGTTCTTCATCAACTCATAATAAATGTGAATGTCTTCATTTCTTTTGAGATTACATTTTCTCTCTAGCTTCTAGGTAATATAAGCTATTCTCTTCCTGAAACACTTCCACCACTCCTCTCTGGGCTGATTCCTGCTATTCTTTAGGGCCCTATTTAGTCATCACTTCGTCCCGAGAACCTTTGCAGACTTCTTGCATTTGTTTGTAGCACATAAAAGAATTTCTATTTGAAAGCATGAACCTATTTGAACGTCTCTAGTATGGCAGGGATTTGGTCTTCTTCTTGTTACTTGCCTCGTTCTCTCTTTTCCATGAAGTAAATGTTTCTACTTTATATGTTTGCAGAAACAAAATTCCAACTTCTTGTCAACAAAACACACGGAAAAGTTGCTTTTCTATAGGGATAAGGTGATTGTTAAAACATCAAAGCTCTACATTAGGAAATTTATGATTCCTGCTGTAGGCTAAGTAGACAACCGAAAATCACCATGAGCACCCTTGCTTCCATCATGATTGGACAGTACACTGAGACTAGCATTTAATCTCCAAAGTGCATCTAAGGGAAGAGAAATAAGAGGAATGTGCTCTGCGTCTAGTACAACACCTTTATTGACAATCTCAATCCCCACTGTCCTTGGATTGGAAGTAGAAAAAGCATTTGGATGATTTATCACCTCTTTAATTTTTGCCACCTGTTCTTAAACAGATTCCCTGAACAAAAGAAAAAAGTGTTCTTTCTGGATCTAGAAGCATCAGAGATGACTCATTTTTGCCTAAATTTCTCCCATCATAAGGATACCCATTAACATTTCCAAGCTTAGAACTATCAGACACTAACATTCTCTCTTGAGAAAATATGTTTGGGGTTATTTTTAGATATAATATTATATAAGGCCATTGATTCTATTTGTTCTGAAGAATATGGTTTTCATTTAAAATTGTTCTTGTCTGTTACAACTGGGAATCTACATGTAATGCAACTGCTGTTACAATTACTGGTAACCAAGATGGTGAAGTCAGCTATTAGCATGAAATCTGGTAGTAGCTGCTGCAATTACATTCTAGAGTAGAATTCTGTGAGGAGTAGGAAGCTTCTTATGAGGTGAAGGGATAAATCATTCAAAAGGTGGCAAAGTCTGTGGAAATGATAAGCATCTGTTTACTTTATTTAATAAGTACATCACCTAATTATCTCTTTAGAATGAAAAATAGATCCATTTCACTAGTTACAAAGGCATGTTTACTAAGACAAAATATTTCCATAGAAATTCCATTTTAGGTGTTTAAAATGGCAAAGGCAAATTTTGTGTTTTTGTGTGCAAGCATGTATACTTTAAATATTTAAAACATGCCCCTGAAAACACTGCACATCCAAAGTTGAATGAGATACCCCTTCTGTAGGCTCCCATAGCATCTTGTACCTCTACCATCATAGCATTTATCACACTGCTTTGACTTGCCAATTTTAACTCTATGAAGGTAGGAATCATATTATTGTTAATTTTCTTTCTGCAGTACCCAGAACAGTCCCAGACACCAGAGTAAGCAGTCAACAAATATTAAGGAAGTGATGTCATATTAGTGACAAAGGACAAAGAGGAATATGTGTAGCCTTTTTTTTTTAACAATCTTAGCATATTCATGCAGATTCTTTATGTGTATTTGTGTATCCCAAATACCATTAATGCAATCAAAAGCATATCTATTTAAGAATTGTCTGACTCCTTCTCTAATGATATAACCAAAGTCCAGTTGCTCTTACTGCTCTATCCTATCAACAAAATAAACAGGAAGATAAGAGAAGTTCAAAAAAACCTTCATACACTATTCAACAATATATTTCTATACTTTCAGGTGGTTAAAAACACTAGCATATTGATATTTTCAATTAATTTTAAGTGAAAAGACAGCCTGAGCAGAGAATTCCGTAGCAAAGACCACAGTCAGAATGCCCTGGCACCAAGTATCTCAAGAATAAATCAAGGGCAGATTAAATACCTTGGTGAGTCATAACTCAGTGACAAACCCATCATATAACAATTTCCTCCCATAAGCATTTTTGAATAGAATGCCACTTTACAGAGTCCATATTTAGAAATAAAAAACTGAAAGGTCATTTAGTCTTTTCTGAAATGACCTGAAAGTTTCCTCTTTACATCATATAGTATTATTTTCCAGTTTTGCTTTTTAAATATTAAATGTTTTGCTCAAATTTACACTGAAACTAATTTCCATTAATTTGGTTCTCTTAGAATAAAAGTAAAATAACTTAATCCCTTAGACACTACATGACTTGCCGTCCCATCCCTCCCCATTACATCACTACACTTTTCTCTGCTCTACACCTTGACAATTCTTTCCAGCCTCCTTGTTCTTCCTGGCCAGGTATGCTCCTGCCTCAAGGCTCTGCCCTGGCTGTTCATTCTGCCTGGAGCACTCTTCCCTCAGATAGCAACACGGACAGGCCATCACTCTCTTGCCATTTTCACATTTTTGCTCAAATGCCATCTTTCAGTGATGCCATCCTTCCCTACCTATATTGGAACTGTTAATCAATACGGATGTGAGGCTGTCAAACAATTTACAATTTTATTTGGAGTCAAAGGATTCAAATCCTAAGAGACTGAGATTCAGGTACCAGCTCAAACTGTTCTCTGGAGAGAACAAAGAAAGGCAGGGCTTTTGAAGGCCAAAACCACAAAATATAATTCTTTCATGCAAAGGAAAAATTACTGGTGAGATGAACAGAGACTGGTTAGTTCCAATATGCAAATAAAGGAGGTGAAAACTATACAAAGAGCAGATGAGTCAATATGTGTTCATACAGCAGTTGTTACAAGATGTTTATAACTCAGCCTTGAGCTGAATTTAGCAACAGGCTAGCAACTTAATAACAGCTCTGAGAACTAAGACACATGTGCAGAAGCCAAACTTCCTAATAGCCTCCTGGCTCTGTTTTAAGTTACTCCCTTTGCAAAGCTGATTTCATTTTATTATTTCCATTATCAGAAACTTGTCCCAGCACCCCTCATCTCCCTTATCCAAATATACATCTCCCATAGTACACACCACTCTCTAATGTAGTATATAAATTACTATGTACTACAATTAGTGTGCATTTTTCCTCATTAGAATGTAAGCTTCGTGAAAGAAAATATTTTTTTCCCTTAGCACCTAGAATACTCAGTACTTCAGAATTCATATCAGGAAATATACATGAAAAAAATGTAGTTATGTATTAAAATGTGTAGTTCTCCAAAGGACTGAAATAAGATGTATATATTATTGAAATAGTCAATTGAAAGGAGCAGAAATTTATATGCAGATTGATTACAGCTATGTAAAAAGATATTGTAAAAGCAACTAAACAAAACCCTATACATGATGACTTTAAAAGGAAGAAGAAGAAGAAAACAAAAAAGAAGAAGAAGAAGAGGAAGACAGAAGGAGAATAAAAGGAGGAGGAGAAAGAGGAGGAGGAGGAGGAGGAGAGAGGGAAGAAGAAGAGGGAAAAGGAGAAGGAGAAGAAGAGGAGAAGGAGGAGGGAGAGGAGGAAGAACAATAAAACACAGACATTGAAATGGTACTATGGAACTATAGGTAATTGTTTTCCTTTTTTAATGTTCTGCAATGGGTAAATTTTTAAAGAAACATTACTTAAACATTTTAAAAATAGACATTAGAGAAAAAAACTAAATGTATAAAACAGATTTTAAAAATTCTCTCTAAAGAAACACAGAAAGTTTTA
Source organism: Rhynchonycteris naso (assembly GCA_037038555.1). Classification (NCBI taxonomy): domain Eukaryota; kingdom Metazoa; phylum Chordata; class Mammalia; order Chiroptera; family Emballonuridae; genus Rhynchonycteris; species Rhynchonycteris naso. The sequence continues at coordinate 78,629,247 of CM072997.1, forward strand.
AATAGCTTCTATGACCAAGTTCAAAGGATAATTAAAATTTAATTATCAAATGATTAAAAACTTAAAAAATCTTTTGATCATTCTTGACAATATTTTTTTCAGTTATGTGGAACTGAGACTTTTATGGAGTTCAAAGTTCTCTATCTGAATACACCTGTATAAAACATCAGCATCTTCCAGCTCTTATCTTAGTTCTAAACCTGGATACTGGTATTTTGATCTCTTTTTTCTGCTAAATTCAATATGAAGGCTTAATTAGACTGAAGGATTATTTTAACCAGTTTACTTGTTTAAAAACCCAGCTGTTTTCAAGAGAGGGACGTTTTAAACTAAGTAGAAACAAATCTGTTAACCCAATATCAAACCACATCCTATAAAAGCAAGTGCTGCCCAGTGTAACATTGGGATAATCTTACAAAAAACAAATGGCTTTGACATCAATGACAGTTAAGTGTCGCTGAATTATAGCAAATGTATCACTATTTATCACAAGCACTTTAGACTTCCATCCCACCCCTTTCAAGCTGCAATCCCACATCTCACAGAGACACCCTTGTGAACTCAAATCCATTACCTATTTGGCTTTGGTTCGCTTACACAAATTCCTTCTTTTCACTTTTTTCTCACTATGTAAAATTTAAATGTCATTTGAATCTAATAGCATAAATATCTAAATTGAGCTAAAATATTTCAACCTGTATCTCTTGTTCCATACAATTTTAGAAATGTTGAACATTTTTATGGAAGTTCCCTAGAAAATTTCTCAAATAAAAAAAGCTTGTTTGAATTCCCACCCACTTGTTTCCTATTATGCTCTTAAATTTGAACCCTATCTACCTTATTAAGAATATAATTGATTTTATTTTTGTGGGTTTTTTTGTTTGTTTGTTTTTAACAGGGTCAGAGAGAGGGATAGATAGGAACAGACAGACAGGAACGGAGAGAGGTGAGAAGCATCAATCACTAGTTTTTCGTTGCCGTTGTGACACCTTAGTTGTTCATTGATTGCTTTCTCACATGTGCCTTGACCATGGGCCTTCAGCAGACCGAGCAACCCCTTGCTGGAGCCAGCAACCTTGGGTCCAAGCTGGCGAGCTTTTGCTCAAGCCAGATTGGCCTGCGCTCAAGCTGGTGGGCTCAGGGCCTCGAACCTGGGTCTTCTGCATCACAGTCTGATACTCTATCCACTGCGCCACTGCCTGGTCAGGCTTAAATAAGTTGATTGATATATTTTTAAAATTTCTATAGTGACCACTATATTTTGATTATCATTACTTGCTTCCCTTTATATTCTTGTGAAACACAACCCAGTGTTATTTTTTCCTCCGAGGGTATATAAGTTATTTTGTTTATCTAAACATGTAAGTATTTTCTCTTTACTCTTGAATAATAGTTTGGCTTATAATGATTTCTAGAAATAATATTTTTTATTTCTAGGAATGACACATTCTGAAGATATTCTTTTGTTTTCTGGCAACCATTTTTACTGGTGAGAAGAATAGTTTTATGTCATTCTTTTGTATGAATTTATAACCTTTCTGATAGATTACAAGATTTTCTTTTTATAACAAATGTTTTACAGTTTTATCACAATATGCCTAGACAGAGGTTTAGGACCTTGCTCAGGACCTAGTACATTACATGTATTTTTTTTTTCAGTTCTTGATACTTATCATGTTGTCTTCAGTCTTTCTTCCTAGTTTTTTGCTCTATTATCTTTTCAATTTACTATTGGACAAAACTTGAAACTTCTCACTCTGTTCCCATATTAATTTTTTAAACTTCTCGTTAGTTTTTTTAGACTTTAGTCACTTTGTGTTGCAATCTGGATGAAATTCCTGGTACATTCTTCTGAATCATGAATTCTTCTTTCATCTTTATTCATTTAGATTTTATTTCCTTTCCTTGAGGTTTTTAATCCTAATTTTTAAATTAATTTTCATAATTTCTAATGGGTTCTTTCCTATTTATTAATGGTTTAAATTTTTTTAGATAATTATTTTAATTCATTTATTTATTTTAGATATAATTCAATCCTTGGCCTTTGAGATGCTAAATATATTTGTTTTTAAGGTATTTTTCAGATTAGCTCATTATTTTTATAACTTCAAAATATATCTAAAATATATTCATTTTTGTCTGACGTTTTATAGTTAACTACACTCACCCTTTGTGTGGAGACCTCGGGGCAGAATATAATCTGTATTGGAATTATGTTGTTCCCATGTTGCAGAGTAATATTGAGTATTTCAACCCAGATAATTGAATCAGTAGGAGTCTTGACCCAGGCTTCAGATGCAAGGTTGAGTCTCCTTTTTCCCTTTCTTAAAAATCTAGTTCAAATTATATAGGACTTAGTCTCAGTGATCTGTTACAGCTCTGGCCAACTTACTCTCTAATTTGAGGATGCTCTGTTTTAGTACTTGATTTCAAGCATGACCTTTTTTACTAGTTCCTTCACCCTTGAACGTCATGTCACAGATCCACTACTCAGCAGGCATAACCTTTGTCTTATATTTCTATTCTGGTTCAGATTGACAGTAAGGTTTATTTTGCTTTTAAATGTGACTACATCTTTTAATTTTATCTCTTTCTGTACATAATTTGTCAAGGGAACTTTGAAAAATAGAATCAGTTGTATAGATAAAAAGATAGTATGCTGTGGAGTTAGTAAAAATAAAATAAGTTAATACAATTAGAAAAGACAGTCCACATCAGTAGCATCTAATGAATAGAAAAAGAAGAGAGGCCAAAGATCTAGGACCATGATGTTGAACCTATGACACACTTGTCAGCACTGACACGCATGTTAACACTGATATGCATAGCCATTTCGATGACACGCGGCCGCATATGGCCTCATACCTGAGAAATATGGGGCTGCATGTCAAGAAGGACATTTTATCCTTGGCTCCTGCACAGCCAGGTGCAGTAGCCGAGGATAAAACATTTGCTGTAGTGTAGACACTCTGTGCCAGGGGTCTGTAGGCCAAAACAACAGAACTCCAGCACAGAGTGTCTAGTTCTGGGACTTCCGGTTAGGCTGTTTTTCTCAAAGTGACACACCACCAGAGTTATGCTCGGTTTTTTGGCGAATTTTGACACACCAAGCTCAAAAGATTGCCCATCACTGATCTAGGAGAATAATTTTCATTCTTCTTATATAAGGAGTGAAGAGAGATAAGATCAAGAGGATTTCAGTTGAGATAAAGTTTCAGAATCACCCTTGGAACATTCTTGTATATCTTGACAAAATTATTTCTATTTTTTGATAATTATATTATAGAGGTGAGGCCTGACCTGTGGAGGCGCAGTGGATAAAGCGATGACCTGGGAACACTGAGGTCGCCAGTTCAAAACCCTGCCCTGGTCTGGTCAAGGCACATATGGGAGTTGATGCTTCCAGCTCCTCCCCCTTTCTCTCTTTCTCTCTCTTTCTCTCTCTTTCTCTCTCTTTCTCTCTCTCTCTCTCTCTCTCATTCTCTGTCTCCTCTCTAAAAATGAATAAAATAAAAAGAAATTACAGAGGTAAAACTGTGTGACAGTAAATCATATAGCAATTATAGGTGAATAAATATATCACTTAAATGCAGAACATGAAGTAAATAGAAAGGAATGTAGATTATTAATAAATTCTGATACCAGTCTTGCATGGTTTAGAGGTTCTGTGTATAGTACTATTTCTGTTTCTCTCAATGACTTTTTTGAGTCAGTGGTTTTCAGCTCTCACAGTGAAACCACCTAGTAACCTTTTAAAACATAATACACAGGCCTCATTTCAGATATTATTATTTAATTGTTCTGCTATAGGGCCTGGTGATATTATAATTTTTAAAGAATGTCAAATTCTTTTAATATGTGACCAGAATTAAAACATTACTCAGAAACACTGAATAAACTTATGTAGTTGTACATTTATATTGTCTAGCCTCTACCATACTTTGACCACTTTGACAGGGAAATGATAGAAATCTGTTGAGGAGATGTGTAACTTGGTTTGTATATGTTTCTTATTGATACTGTAACAAATCAGCCTAAACCAAGTGTCATGAAACAGCACAAATTTATTATATTATAGTTTTGGAAGTCAGAGATTCAAAATTGGTCATACTGAGCTAAAACCAAGATGTCCGCATATCTGTGTTCTTTCAGAAGGCTCTAACAGATAATGTCATTCCTTTACTCTTCCAGCTTCTAAGGACCTGTATACCTGTATACCTTGGCCATTCCATCTTTCTTCAGAAGTTAGCAGTGGAACATCTTCAACTCTCTCACACTGACCCTAACCCTCCTGCTTCATTCTTATAAGGGAAACCTTCTTGTGATTATATTGGGACCAGGGGATAATCTAGGATAATCTTCTTATCTTAATATTCTTAATTTAATCAAATTTGCAAATTACATTTTGTCACACAAGGTAACATACTCATATTCTATGGGGTTTATAACATAGACATCTTTGAAAAAGGTGCATTATTCTGCCTACCATAGTTCTGGATAGGAGAATTGTAGCAACTTGATCATTAGATCACTCTTACCACCCCTGAAGTCCAAGGACACTAGACATTTTTAGAGGGGTTTAAAGGAGCAGATTATAAAATCATATTGCCAAGAATTGCGATTAGTTTGAATAAAAGAGAATATCTCAGACCATGAACTTGTACTACTTGGTGTGCAGTCTGATGCATCACTTTCAATATCTCTTTGTTCCCTCACTTTATCAGATAAAGACATTAGCTCTTCTTCTTTTATCTTTTCTCCCACTTTTTGTAACCTACTTTCTATCACTTTTGAATTTTTACCTTAATATTGTTAACATTTTTATTCTGTTCTATAAGCCAAAGCTGTCTTTTAAAATCTGGTCATAGCCCTGGCCAGTTGGCTAAATGGTAGAGTGTCAGTCAGACATGTGGATGACCCGGTTCAATTCCCAGTCAGGGCACATAGGAGAAGCGACCATCTGTTTCTCCACCCTTCCCTCTTTTTTTTTCTCTCTGTCTCTCTCTTCCCCTCCTGCAGCCAAAGCTCCATTGGAGCAAGTTGGCACTGGGTTTTGAGGATGGGTCCATGGCCTATCTCAGGTGCTAGACTGGCTTCGATTGCAACAGAACAACACCCCAGGTAGGCAGAGCATCACCCCCTAGTATGCTTTCTAGGTGGATCCCCATTGGGCATATGTGGGAGTCTGTCTCTCTGCCTTTATGCTTCTCACTTTATAAAAAAATAAAATAAAATGTGATCATAGATTAACTCTACAAATTGGAAAACACTATAAAACATAACATTATTATGGCTATGTAAATATTGTTTTTACTACCGAGCCAAGTAGAATTCTAAAAGTACAATGTTTTTCTCTTTTGCTCAATGTTGTGCCTCTGGATGACTTGATGGGATAACTTCAACAATAAGAACAACAACAAAACTGGGTTCTATTTTCTTATGCTACAATTATGGATTTAAATTATTGTATTTTCTGTTGTCTGATATTTTAATTACCATTTATTGAAAATATTTCCTCCTAGGGCTTATTTCTTTTAAAAAAATACTACTTGTCTTTTTTGTAGCCACAGTTTTTTCAAGTTCTTAGTAAAGGTACCTAATTTATTTAGTCACTTTTTCCATGAAACTTGTTCTCATAGCTTTCTATGCTCTGACTTCAGTCTTGATTGTTGTTAGTAGGATTGTGTACAATTGTCATTCTCAAATCTTCCTTTTAAGTTCTACTGAGTTAAAATACACACTCTTGGATTGATTCAATCTCTTCCTCATTTCTAAGAGACATCTTTACTTTGTTGCAGTATATCTTTAACATCCTTTGGAAGAGATGTAATTGAAGTAAACTTTCTGAATTCTTGAATGTATGAAGGTGTCTTTATACTGTCCTCATATGATGGAAAGCTTAATTAGTCATAAAACTGCATATTAAACTTACATATATACATACATTTGTATGTAAATATATTTCTTTTAGTATATTGAGAACATCATAGATATTCTAGATATACTTGGATAATTCATGATTTTATCACTGGAAGATTTTAGTATCTTCTATTTATTTCCCTAAAATTTCAAAATTATGTGCTAACATGTGGATTAGATTTTTAAGTCATTTTATTGGACAATCATGTTCACTTTTATTCAGAAAACTTATACTTTACCACCTTAGAAAAATTTTTTTCTATATTTTTGAATAATTTTTTTCTGTCTACTTTTACTGTTCTGTTTTTGTTTTCTTCTGAACACTCATTAGTATAATGTTAAACTTCCTGGGTTGCTAGCTTCTTTATTAATTTCCTATAATTTTTGCCTTTCTTACTATTTTTCCTTAGAAATATTTTTGTGCTTACCATAAAATATTTCCATCTTAAAAATAATTTCTAATGAGTACACCCTTGTTTTTATTCTCTAATTATCTTCTTTTTTTAGTATCTTGGGTTGTGTACTGGTTTCATGGATGCTATATTTTCTCAAATCTCCTTGCTAATGTTGTAGGTGCTTCTCAAGATCCCAGTTTGTGGTGGATCTTGAAAAGCACATTAAGTTATGGATCTTGCACCACAATGTAAATGAGTGCTCTTCTGTCTTCATGGAGGACTTACTGCTTGAGAGAGAGAGAAAAAGAGAGAGAGAACAATCAATTAACCCAGAGTTTGCTTAATACCATAGCTGGGTTTGATTCTGGCACAGAGTTCTTACTTCTCTAGACCAGTAGCTAACAGTTGAGTGTTGACAATTAGGCTGTTGAGCAAACTTTCAGTATCACTGCATCAGTGTGTATAAATCTTGCTGTTCCTTGAATAAACTTTTTCCTTTCGCATTCTTTTTTTTCTATTTTCCTCAGTCGTTCTTTTTGATGATACAAGTATGCTTCTTCCTAGTGAGGCTTTATTAATATGTAAGATTAAAGATATTAGTAGCTGGTTTGAGTTACCCGTGTCACAGGTTCATAGGGTGGTTTTTCCATAAGTCTCACATCTGAATGAGAATTTCACTTGGAAGCAGGTTATCTCAAGTAGGGGGGGCCCTACTCTTTCAGGATTCCCTGGAGTTCAGGAATGAGAAGAGAGAGCTTCAGTACTCTGAAGGCTTTGCATTCAACACACATTTCAGGCTGCATCTTTAGAGAATCCTGTTTCGTACCTAGAGATAAATGTTGGCTACTTATATAGTCATAAGTGCATTTGACCTTTATAAGATTTTTTATTTATCTCTCTGTTTTCATTCCTGAATTTCAGGGTTGCTCTCTCCATTAAGTAAAAACTCTGGACCCAGGTTTTCCCAATAATTTCACTGAGAGAAAACTGGCTTCAGACCTCTCTGTAGCTCTCTTATAGTGTGTTCTGTCTAGGCTCTAGCTTCCTTATATCATCCATTTACACAAGCTCATCTGCTTTCTGTTTTTTATTGAAATTGTTGAAATCTCTTATTTATTCATGACTCACCATTCAGAATTTCTTCTCCATTAAGAGATTATTTCTTTTTGTACTTCTCTGTATTTATTCAGACCGAATGAGGGTTCTGAGAAGGACCAGAGGAAATGTATGTCTAGTAGGTCACAGGAAACTAAAAGATGATTAATATGGCTTAAAACTAGTAATGAAAAAAAAGAACACTAAAAACAACCTTGGTGACTGTTTATTATGTAATTGTATTGATCAGTAATATTTCTAAGCTAACAAAAATGCAGTGTTTTATCTTTAGAGAGGTAAAACTGAGCATATACAAGAATAAGTTGATGCTTTTGCAGTAGTGGTAATGATTATGTAAAAATCTACCTGACCTCTTTCACCTGTCCTCTTACTGGCCAGCGGCACTGATTTTATAAGTCAGCTAGAGGGGAGGTCTTATCACAAAAGAAGCAAAATGACACTTCAGACCATGAGAGAATGAATGGCACTATTTATATTATTGTCACTGCCCTCAGAGTTCACTATTGAACTAGGTAGGTAGCAACAAAGTTAAGCATAACTAGATTAAGTAAGAAAATGTGTCTTCTTTTCCATGCTACTTATTTTATGCATTATAGTCTATGTTTAAACACATTGAATATAATTATAAGGAGTAATAGGTTTTGAGTAAAGCAGATTTGTATTTAAATCCCTTCACCATTGGTACAGTCTTAGACAAATTATGTAACATCTCTGAGTCTCAGTTTTCTCACCTGACACATGAGATTTATGCAGAACCCAGGGTTCTTGGAAGGACTTATTCATAGTACATTTTACATAGCATGCCATTAAAACAGTTTGATTTTTTTATTATTAAGTGAGAGGTAGGGAGGCAGACAGACTTCCACATGTGCCCCAACTAAAATCCACCAAGCAAGTCCCCTACTGGGCGATGTTCTGCCCATCTGGGGCTGCTGCTCTATTATTGCCTGGCAAATGAGATATTTTAGCACCTGAGGCGGGGCCTTGGAGCCATCCTCAGCACCCAGGGCCAGCTTGCAGAAACCATTTGAGCCATGGCTGCTGGAGGAGGAGATAGAGAGAAAGAGAGGGGTTGGTGGAGAGAGAAGAAAGAGGGTATGGGTGGGGAAGCAGATGGTAACTTCTCCTGTGTGCCCTGACCAGGAACAAAAATAGGACTTCCAAACACCTGTCCAATGCTCTACTTCTAAGTCAGCTGGCCACTGCTCAGTTTGATTTTTTAGTAAGAAAATATTTTCAATGTTTCAAAAGTGGTCAATGAAGGAAATGTAATAAAAACACAATTTTTTCCTTTTTGTATCTACAGCAGTGGACTCTATCCAAATGCACTTGTCATTCCAAGGATCAGGTAATTTTTGTTTTTTTGTTTTGTTTTGTTTTCTGTGACAGAGACAGAGAGAGGGACAGACAAGCAGAAAGGGAGAGAAATGAGAAGCATCAATTCTTCATTGCGGCTCCTTCATTGTTCATTGATTGCTGTTTTGTATGTGCCTTGATTAGGGGGCTACAGCAGAGCAGAGTGACCCTTTGCTCAAGCCAGCAACCTTAGGCTCAAGTCAGGGACCTTGAACTTCAAGCCAGTGACATTTGAGCTCAAGCCAGTGACCATGGGGTCAGAATCAGTTTTGTTTTTATACACACAGACACACATTTGGACACACACAGACTCACACACCTTACAAACTACTTACAAAGTAATATAACTTTTAACATTGTACAATATATTAAATTTTCAAAATTTATAAAAAGTAAATTTGAAAGAATATGCAACCAGAACCCTTTTTGAAAATACATGGGGTAATAAATTCTTTGATTTGCTAAGAGTAATTAGGATGGAAACAAAACAAATTTTCTTAATTTGTTGCTGTTGAATTCAATGGTGATCTTAGGGAACACCAACAACAAAGTAAGTAGTTATATATTTTATATGTAATATGCTTTTTTAGATAATATGTGAGCTCAGTTTTACACATACATATGTAACTTAGCTTACACGTTTGTTAAACACACAGAATGACAAAAAAGAAGGGAGGAGCTGATTTCATTCATTATAAACCCCTGAAAAAAGTAGACATTGCCAAACTTGCAGAAAGAATCCCTTACTCAGACTATACACACACGGCCACCTTAACTTTCATGTTCCCTACTTTTTTCTTGAGAAAACCCATTGTTCAGGGCAGGAATGTGTCTGAACCACACACCTCTTCCTTTTAGGGGACTGGACATGCTGCCTGCTTATCACCATCGTTGCCTCTCAGAGACCATTTCTCACTAGTCCGTTTCCCTTCAAGAAACCTTTGTGATAGTAGCAGTCCCTGCTGTTTATGTTCCCTTTCCCTGCGAATCCTAATACTTTTTTTTCTCCCTCTTCCATCTCCTCTTGTTTCCTCAGAATAATCTTTGGCCTCCTAAGCAATTCTTTCTAATTGTGAGTAGAGAGAGAAACAATGTCCTCAATTATGGCTCATAAGCACTCATGATGCACCTGTAATAAAGAGAGACGGAGAGCCTCCAATCATGAAGTGAAATTAGACACAATCACAAGCCAGCACTGGGCACCGCTAGAGCTCTTGAGTGAGCCCAGGAGTCCCCTTCAGAGTTTCCACGACAGCCTCCTCCTGTATCCTCATCCTCCTCTAATTAAACCTGCTTTCCTCAAGCACCAGCATTTCCAAAATAGCCCTTTCAACTCTGTTATTTTCCCATGTTGTTTGATTACTAGTATGAAAACATCCATAATTTTTGTAAATTTTCTCTGAAAGTGTAAAACAGCGTTTCAACATTGTATACTGAGGGAAGCAGGGAGAAGGGAGGTTGGCCTGATATTGTTGCTGCGGGAAAATGCCTTCTGAGTTCCACACAAGGGACTTACAAATGAACTTTCAGAATATAAGCCATACTGAATGAGGGGACTGTCTATATACACTGTTTGAAAACTACTGCAGTTCTATTTCATTAAGCATTGGAAAAGTCTGCAACTTCACATGCAAATAAATCAAATTATTCTCCAGGCTAACCAATTTTGCAGTGAGTTTCTACTCACTTTTGGAAGTTCATTTGTGTTCCTTCACCCAGCATATATTGTTATTGAAATGGGTCACTTAAACCGGAAGACCAAATTAATACTAATAAAAAATAGTGAGAAGCCATACAGAGAAAATAAAAACAGCCAATTTTAAGGAGGACCATAACAAAAATAAGCATATCTATGAAGCATTTGAATACTAATGAAATGTCTAAAGACATTTAAAAATTGGGATATGAAAGCAGTCCTAAGAAATTTAAAAAAAATTACAGAATATAAATAAGGCACTGAGTTTAATTAATAAAGGTTTTGAAAGAAACCTGTGACTAACTATTTCTGATATATATACCTCTTGTTTTCCCAGCCAGGAAACAGGTGTACAAAGAAAGTTTTTTAAAGGTGAAAAATATATATTTTTTTAATTTCTTGCCACTAGTATAAGTACTCTTATTCAACCAACAGACTAAATCACAGTAGTGATACCTATTTGCATCATTTTGGATTCATTTTGTTTCAGAAAAAAATCTGAGAACCATTATTATTTATAACTTGAACATCATGTTGGAAAATGTCACTGGAATCTTACTTGAATTATATTTCCTATGTGAAAATGAAACGACCACACAAGTTACTCTAAACCTATATAGTGTGTGTCAATGTCAGTGCTCACAGAAACAGAAAATTTTTGTTTCCTTCTCTTTCCATATGTAAAAAGCAGCAACCTTGCTGATTTTTTATTATTTTATTCTGGAATAAATGACTTTCACCCCCCTACCCCCTGCCAAATACACACACATAAAATTATGTTGCTGGCATCAAAGGTCAATGAACACATTCATGCAGAAAGACATGAATGACTATTATAGGGAACTGGTTCTTTCTTACCATAACACAGACTTGCATATTTTGGCCAGGAAATATTTGCATAAGGACATATTCTTTCTTCTACAGGTAATGATGAGGAAATTCCTTAGGTTCAAAGGGGGAATTCAGGGAAAATACAGTCTAACAGAACAATGCTGTGTAGCAGGGCTTACTTGGTAGTGCTGTTCATGGTGGCAGAGCTATACAATTGCTTCTACAGCTTGTGTACCCCTGAAATACTGTCACTGAAGACTGACTTACTTTGCTTCAGGTCTGAAACCTGCAGAGGCTGATGGGTACAATGTTCTGAGGTGTCACTGGATATGGAAAGATAAATGTCAATTTGATTGTGACAAAGGAGGACATCAATGAATAACTTTAAAAGTGATGTCGTAGTTTTAAATCTGTCTGAATATAAATAATCTGGAAGGCCCAAGTTTCATTTTTAAAATGTTTTTCTATACAATTTGAAGTTCTACATGTTATTTGCAGGTTTGAGGGGGCCTAGCCTTCCGCTGCCTTTGCTTTTAAGGTAAGCAAGGGAAGTAGGTTACCTGATTTCATAAGAAGAAATATTAAAGAGTACAAAAATGAAACATTAGATCCCTGGGTTTGCACATCTCAGACAACGCATTAACTTTCTGATCTCCCAATACCTTGCCTGCCAAGTGGAGGTCCTTACTTAAATGTCTGGGTTTTTATAAAGATAAAATAAGATGATTTCTATGAAAATCATTTGTAAACTTTTAGCATTAATAGAATTAATTGACCGTTCCAAATTCATTGCCTAAAAGCTCAAAATAGTTTCTCAGAATTTTTACACAGAGCAGTGTTAAGTGAGTCAAGCACTTTTTGCAAATAAATCCTGTGAGGAAGGCGTGATCTCAACATTAAACTCTAATAACCTCAAAAACTACTCTGGCAATAAAGATAACATGTACATAATGGTTCACGTCTTCCAAATCACAAGAATGAAAAGAAGAGGTGGAAAAATCAGTTTACAAATACAGATGTGAAATGCCTCTCCTATTCCTGGACTTTAGCTATTTATTTCCCAATTAGATTTTCTCCTGCCCAAACTCATTACTCCTGGCTGGTATTTTATTTAGTGAGAATTAGTTAAATGAACAAGAATAGAATACGCTGCTCACCTTTGTTTCATGAAGTACATTCTACCTCAGACTGTTGAGAGAAAGAAGAGGACCTTACTTTGTCCCCGTTCATAAGAGACCTGTGAGCATTCACAAAACAGGCACCTTTCTGCAACTGTGTTTTAGCCCATAAACTAGCAAAGGTGTTATCTTTCAGACTGGCAAACCTAGAGGTTAATTTCATAGTCAGAGAGAGAAAAATATAATAAATTTCTAAACTGGTTCATTACTCCTGCATTTTTACTGGATATTCTTAAATTTCAAAGGTATCCCTTTTTAAAGATCTCATAACAAAAATCCATCCAGAGAAAGTCTTTAACTTGAAAAACAGAGAGGAAACCAGAGATGGAGGACAAGCCTGAAATTAGTATTATTTAAAGAGTGGCGCTGGCACTTACAACATGAATGAAAGTAATTAGCTTAACATTGTGTCTCCTCCTGACAGTTTTCTGTTCTTTTTTGATGTAATCAAGCCCATTTTCTTCACTGTCCTAACTCTTCGCAGGCTTCAACAGGACAGCAAAACACGAGCTGCTGGGTGTCCTTCGCCGGGTACAGCTCTCCATTCAGTGACTCCAGTCAAGCCTGCAGGCTCCCCATGTATTTCAGCACTGGTGGCTCGAATGGAGCGAGATCCTGTTTGATTTGTTCACATTCTGAGTCCTACATGATTCTGATTACATTGCAGATGGCTTGAAGCTGTCAGGGATAAATACGAGGAGTAAAGAAACCGTTTGTCACTGGGACTGGACAGCAGAAAGACGAAAGACGGAGTCTGAAAGCTTCTTTGTTAGCCTATCGCTTAAGCTTCTTTCCTCTGTATTTGAATTGTGTCTGGCTGTTGGGTACATAGGTGAACTCTTTCTCTCTTTCTCTCTCTGTTTGATTTTGTTTTAGTTTGTGTCATTTTTCGTGCTATGGAAAATTTCTGTGTCCCAAAGAAATGCTTTCACCTGAAGAATGAGGTAAATACATTGTGCACTGTTTTGCCAAAAGAGGGCAATGTTGCTGTTCAGAATTTCCTTGTTCTGTTCCCTGAGACCTGGTCTCTAGATCAGTAAATAATCGCCGCTGTCTCTTCCCCTCCACCACAGACAAGTTTCCACATGTCTACGCGCTCTGTAGTTAATCAGGACTTTGTAACTATCTGTCCTACCTATTAACTGCATCCACTCCCAAATTGTTTAAAGGTTAACACATTTCACTCCATGCATGACTGGCACACACACAAGCAAAGTGCTGCCTCTGAAATTCTAAATTCCTTTCCATTTGCCAATGACAGGCAGGAGGAGAAACAACCTGCTATAGGAAACATTGAAAGGTATTTTTACCATGTCTCTTTTCTCAAATACTCAATCAGTATAGCATCCAATCATGGTCTCCGCAAGGTAACCAAACTGAAGATAACAGAGAAAAAGAAATGTGTTCATTTTCAGTGAATTTATTTCAAAATTAGCCATCATCTTATTCGTTAAACATAAAATTACCATCAGGATGTTGACAACATTCTTGACAACTGGCACTCAATTTCCTTTGTAGGGAACAGGGAAGTGAATTTCGTATGCTACACTTTTAAGTTACTGAACCCACTGTGAATTCAAGCCTTTATGTAAGAGTTGTGTTCTTTAAGAGACTGTAAATTAGTGCTCTTCCTTTTCTTTAAGATGCTGCATTGTTTCCTTTAAAAAAAAGTAGGCTATTTCCACTTACTTTTCAATTCTATAAAAATCATAATTTACTTGTTTTCTGGAAGCACAATTTAGATTTTCAATGGAATGTCTGAGTTGCAAAATTCCTGGAATTTTTTGTCAAAGAAACATTCTCAGTCTATATCAACATGCTTGTTTGTGCTTTTGCTCTCTGAAGCAATTGGCAATGTAGCTGGACCACCAGAGTGCTACCAGAAGAAACAGCTCTTGCATTTAACATAGCCCCTGGTGCATTTTTCTCATGAATGTGTGTGTGAGTGCACAGACACACGTACACACTTCTGTGTGCTTCTGTTTTTTAATAGTCTACAGTCATATTTAAAGTTCATTAGTGGGAAAGAACTGTAGACATTTTTGTTGAGCACTAAATATCACTACTGTCCTGGAAACTGCAGCTAGGTGTTTTGATCATAACCAACAGTCTGAAAATATGAAAATTGCTGTCACTAAAATTAAAAGAACAACATAAAAAGAAAAATTGGGTTATCAAAGGGCAGGTTCTTGGGGCAAGAGAGTCTTAGATGGGCCTCTTGGTTTTATTTTAATTCCCTGAAATGCCCCATGTTCTCCTATTTAACTTGGCTTGAAAGATTTAAGTAAAATCTACTATTTCAGGGACATCAATAAAACACATAGAAAGCGGTGTCTGCTGTAGGTGGTTTCAGGAAATCCTTATTTAACATCGACTTAGTTTACGGTGTCTCGGCTTTTTTCTTTTCTTCTGTGCTAAAGCCCGCCATCTCATTTCTGCTGCTTCTCCTACATCTGTCAGTGTATGTACATGAGAAGTCTATGTTATTAAAAGAATAATAACCATATTGCAGGTTTCTAAACCCAAGATTGTATTTTCTTTCCCAAATATTCATTAAAAAATATAGATTGTATTTTATTGAAAATGCGCTTTAATGAATAATATTCCTGTTTGCGTACAAGAAGGAGCTTCAAGTGCAATTTCCTGACAGTAATTGTGGTCTGAATGGAGAACGTACAGAAACTGAGTGCAGTTAATGGCCACCCTGTGGATTGAGTACTCCATTTTTGTCATATCTAGCCACTTTTTAAAATGCAGAAATTATTTAGACCAGTAAAGAGTTAATTATGTTCCTGTGTCAGAAAACCCTCAATCAGCAGGCAGAGGGAGGAATTCTTTGTCTTTAATGCAAAACAGAAATATCAAAGCCCCTGGCAGATGATAATACATAAATAGTAATTGAGCATCTATTGTGTGTGTGTGTGTGTGTGTGTGTGTGTGTGCGCGCGCACACACACACACGCACGCAATGTGTAATGTGAGAACAAGGGAAAACCCTTCAGTAAGTCAGCCTACAACATTAAGGAGCACTAAATGAGTCAGTGATACCTTTTCATTTCCATGCAGCTAAAATAAACTAACGGGACAAAACACCTTTCCAGCCAAACTTCATCTTTTTATCTCTACTTTGATTTCATTTTTCACATGCAAAAAATTACACCCAACGTAAGAAATGGCTCATTTGTGTGAATATGGTCCTCCTTATAAGGTCCAGTCAAAACAGATTCATAAGTGGATTAAGATGAAAGAGATCAGGGTTGAGAAGACAAAATAGAAGTTGGTATTTTGTAAGATTTAGGAAATATGAACTCATATAATTAAATAATTAAATCTGACTTGTTCAAACTTGAGGAAGAGTAATTTAAAAATATATGTGTGTGCAACACACACAGGTATAATGATCTGAGTAATAGCTTTGCCATAGGGAATTTGCTCTGAAAAGCAGAAACTAAAATAAGAAAGAAGGAAAATTTCCTATAGCTATCCAGGCTTTTGTGAAAAGGTAAATATTATATTATTTGCAAAAGTTTTCTTAGAAAAGGAGAAAATCTTTTAAAGAGCATTTGATGAAATTCCTCAGCTAATCTTTCGGGTGCTGCTCTAAGATGAGCTGTGCATCAGTCAATCAGCTCTGCTCCCTGTCTGTACCTCTATAGAAACGGTACGCACAGCTTAGATAGCTCTGCTTCCTGAGACCCACCCTCCACATCCTGTTTGGTGACTGAGGTATACATTTCATTTGACATGTTGGATTTTACAAAACTGTGGTGCTCTGTAGCATATTTTGAGAAACCAGAAACTGAGGCTTATCAGTAACCCTTTCATTATAAGCATGTGAAAAACTCAGTCAAATAAATAATTATTTTAATGTGTTCAAAAATTGTTTCATTTTTACTCTCAACTGATATTCTTTCTGTTTTGAAATTGACCACCTTAGTTGAACAGTCAGAATCCTACTTCTCCTGCTTGAGTCAGGGGCTGGTCCCAGCAATGGCACACTTTTCCTCTTTGTGCAATGCAGATAACCCTCAAATTCATGCCTGAACTTTTAACACAGAGGAACTTGGACAATTCTTATTGTTATGGAAAACATTTAGTTTAATAGGTCAAATCTTTTTTCAAGCAGTGCTTTCTTTCTATCTCATTGTGCAATTTAATTTGGATAAGTGAGTTTTATAATTAAACCAATTGATTTAAAATATGTATATATTTAGCATAGTAGAGTCAGTGGAAAAGTGATTAGATTGTTTTCTCATACATCATATGCATCATGCTCAGCTAAATTCTGTTCCTCCAATCCACAGGGCTGAGAGTGAAGCAGAAAGAATATCACATTATTATGTTGATGGCAGTCATGCTGAAAACTGGAGAAGTCTTATTTAGACATTTAACTGAATCAAGTGTGACACATACGTATTTGTTATATTGGAAAGGAAGAGGCATATGAAATCGTTTACAAGGGTAACCCTACAAATATGCCACTTGGTAGTGAAATTAGCGCTTCCCAAAACCAAAGTAATGCATAACACCAATTAGTAGATTTCAATATTATCTATACCTTTTAGAGAGTATTGATTGTAATAAAAGTGTTCAGTAGTATGTGAAAACTTCAAAAATGTAATTGTGATAAGTTTCAAAGAAGTAGAACCTTCTAGTGTCAACATTTTTGTCTTATATACATGGCACAGATGTTTGCATATCTTAGAGTTCATTTGAGGCAATAATATTTTTAGAATTGAAAATGGGCATTTGCAATTTTTGATATATTAGTCAGTTGAAGGGGAAATGATCATAACGAAAAAGGAATGTCCCATTTTAAAAACTAATATAACTTGTGACTCTCTAGAATTAAGACAAATCACAACTGAAGATGTGTTCAGTATGATTTAGAAGGTAAAAATTTTAATAAAATGATGTAATATAGGAGGAAATCTATATATGTGTGTGTATATATATATATATATAAATGTATACAAATGCAATTTTATTTTATTTCAGTTTAGTTTCATGGTCACAGTTGTACTTATGTTTGAAGTTATTTTAAACTTATAATATTAAAGTTTATAACAACTTCCACTTTCTCAATGACAAGTATAATGCAAGATACTTCAAAATACTACAACATAAAGAGATAATTGTTTTTCGAAACTGTAAAAGTAGAAAATGCTATATTAGTTTAATGCTTATAATTTTTTGTACTCACTTATGAAGTTAGAGCTATCACTGACTATCAACAGAGCATAACTATGCAGAATAACAAAATATGCCAATTGTTTATTAAAAGTAAATAAATAAATAACAATAAGTGAAATCTCTTGGTCAGTTACAAATCAGGGCTCCTGTTATTCTTTGCTCTAAACTCTGTTGTTGATATTATCTGAAAGTCTTCTGTCCAGAAGATTTGCATCATAAGCAATAATAATGTTATTAACCAGAGCCAATCATGCCATTTTTTCTCTAGAGTCTGACATCTTCTTCTGACATCAAGTATTGTCTTACATCCAAGTATTGTCTCACATCCATGTTCACAGTTACCTAGAAATTTACTCTTCAGGATTCTAAACACATATCCCAAAGAATATCTGACCAGTTGGATATTAAAAATCATTGCTAAAAGGCAGAATGACAGTTAAATGTATTTTCCCAGAATATGAGTATGCCAATATCTGCTATTACAATATTAAGTGAGGAGGTTATAACTAAAAATATGCAAACATGTGATTATCTTTATTACCAACCACATATGAATAAGCCCAATACCATGGTTCTCATTTGCTAAGTCTTTTAGCTCATGTGATAATTTCCTGGGTCAACACAGAGTTAAGCTGAAGAATTTATAAACTGAAAATTAAGTTCTGAGCTCATTAGGCCATTGTTTAAGTATAAATATAATATTTTAAAATTTTTAGTAAAAAGAAGAATGTTCAAAAGATCAGAGTACATAACTTAGGGTCAGAGCAGCTATGTCCTAACATTTTATTGCTGTTACTTTGCTGTGTAATTTCAGGTAGCTCTCTCAACTTTTCTGTGTTTTTATATACATAAATAAAGCTTAATTTGTGTTTGGGTGTAACACATTGGAATCTTTCTGGATAATAGTTTTGAGAAATACAATGTACATCTTTCTTGGCTAAGTACAAATGTGCACTGACCATTATACAAAATAATAATAAAAATCAGAGGACTACTCAGATGGAATAGAAATCAATTCCTAAAATGCTATCTTGGATAATATTTAAACTGGAATACAAGGCTTATATAAAATAATTAAATTTTCAGTCAGTATGCTAAATACACAGCAATTATTACCCATTCAGAATAGGAATAAACTCATATAATAATTTATACTTTCCAAAATTTTTTCATTTACATCATCTTAACTCTATCATATATCTCAGCATCACATAAATTGTCCCTTATACCTTATCCATCGTGGCAGCCTAAATCACCTCCGTTGTTTCCTCAGCTTTTGAAACTGATTCCATAAGCCACAGTGAAAATCCATCTCATAACTTTATAGGCTCAGCTCATATATACATTTATGGTGGGATTTATTTCTGAGGAAATGTGTTTCCCTAACAGTTAGGCAGGAAAAAAATCAAGTCCTTGGCAGCCACCCACAGGGGTGAGGACCGTCTGCAGAGTCCGATATGCCCGGAGTAACACTATGACGTGGGGCAGGGAAAGGCTATGCTCTGCCCTCTGGACCTGATTATCCTTCAGGAAAACCAGCCACGTGATTATCTAGCTGACAACTTGAGTAAGGAATAAACTATTCTTGCTCACATTTCATCTGAGTGCATCAACTTCTTCTTGCATCTCTTACCACAAAGACCAAAAGTTCCATCCCAAAATACATCATCTGTGGCACCTTAGAGGGAAAATCCCTTTTCCTCCCATATTGACTACTGTCATCAGTACCGGGTGGGACAGCCAGAGATCCCCATAAAAATAAATGCCTACACAACACACATGGTACGTTTAGGTATTAGTCACTGTAGGATTGCTTGTTTCTTTCTTTGTTTTGATTCTTACATTAAGGGAAACCTGCTGACCTCTTATAGTCCAAAGCAGCTCCTGGTGATAGCTCAGGTGTCTCAAAGAAGAGATTATCCAGGAGGCAAAAATAATCCAATTACTTTCCTTTCCTCTTCCCATAATGTCTTTTACTCAAACAGTTTTGCTTCCTTTTTAATCATAATAGTATCTACACTATGAGGATTAAATTGGTAGATGACAAATCACTTAAAACAGTTACTGGCACATACTAAATGTTCAAAAATATCAGGTGGTTTTGTTATAAAAGCTGTATTAGTGTCCTAAGGCTGCAACAATCTTGGTGGCTTAAAACAACAGAAAATTATGGTCTCACGGTTCTGGAGGCTAGAAATCTGAAATCAAAATGTTTGCAGGTCCATGCTCCCTCTCTAGGTTCTAGGAGAGAATCTTTTCTTGCCTCCTAGTAGTGGTTTTTAGTAATCTATGTAGTTCCAAAGGGTATGGAGTGGTGTAGATGCATTGCTTCAACCCTCTGTTTTCACATGATGTCCCCACCATATCTCTGTCTTTAATGGCATTCTTCTTATAAGGACTCCAGTCATATTGGGTGAGGAGTCCACCGTGTTCTTGTATGACTTTAAATTAACATTAATTACATCTTCATTTACCTGTCTGCTTTCCACACTAGGCTGTACATTTCTGGAAAACAGAACCTGAGTATTTTAATGTATTATATTGTTGTACCCTATGAGTAGCATGCTTATTTATTCATCCAAAAAATACTTACCCAATACCTGCTCTGTGCCAATAACTGTATTATTATATTTTGGGAATATAAATGATGAGTAAAAGATATTATCCCTGTACTATAAAATTTTATGTACTATGGGTAAAATATTATATTAAATAAGTACAGGGGTGTGGCCAAAGTAGGTTTATAGTTGTGTGTTTTTGAAACAATTTATTCTTGCATTATTCTTAATTTTTTAATGTATTATTTTTCATTAATACTACCCAGGTGAGAGGAAATGGAAGGTTGGCCTATCCCTAGGACAGTGACAATATGACAGAGGACAGGTCCAACCTGGAAAGATAATTAAGAGATAGGAAAAGAATATTTAGTGATAGTGGTAAGAAGGACTCAAGAAGAACTGAGAGATTTTTAGATTGGGGACATTTTAATGATATTCAAGAAATAACCTTATACAAAGTAGAAAATAGGAACATGTGTAAAAATAATGATGCAGTTTTCAATGTGAGGTAGGTACTTGTGCAATGTCTAGGAGGATGAAGGATATATGCAAAAGGATATGGTTTTATAGCTCAAGGAAGAATTCTTGACTGAAGATATCGATGTGTCATCTTATTCATACTGCTGTGCAGGCTGGATATTAAAACTACCAAGGGATCAGTAATATCAACAATAGCAACAAATAATAACAATAACAACAACAAGATCTTGGCCTGATCCTCATTGCCAAGATTATGATTTAATTAGTCTCAGGTATTAGTATTTCTTAAAAGTTATCCAATTAAATCTAAAATGGAGCATGGGTTTAAAAGTACTGCTCTATGATTAAAAAAAACTAACACATTTACTATGAACAAAAAACAGGTCTTACACAATTTGATGCAAGCCAACTTTTTTTTTCTTTTTTTGTCTCTTCTTTTGTCACTTCACACATTATGTACATCTTCTATGTCAGAAACTCTGTTCTCTTTCTTCCATAAATACACCAAGGAGGGACACCCTTCCTTGCCTTTACTATGTCTCTTTCACTGCTCAAACCCCCTTCCTGGCCTTCTGCTGAATTTCTACCCACTTTTAAAGGGCCAATTCATATGTCAACTCTTCTCTGAAACCTTACCCAACCCCTGTCTGGAAATAACATTCATCTCTCTCACTTATCACATCATATCATAATTATTTGATTGCATTTTAACTGGATCATTAGAAAGACAGTATTGTGCATTCTTGGAAATGTCAATGAAAGAAGGAAAAATGAAGAGCATAATTACAGGGTTGTTTTCTTCACTTAAAAAAGGCAACTTACATTTGCATAGCATTTTTATAGACATTTTATTTAATCCCACAGCAACCTTGTGGATTAAACACAGAAGATATTATTTCTTCTATCCATTTTAGTGATTCTCCAGTCCACTTTTCTAAAACTTTGTATTTAAAGACATCCTTAAATAGTTTTGATACCTTTATTTTCCTACTTATATTACAATAAAAAAACTAAGTACTTGTTTAAAAATCATATTTTAAAGCAGTTTGTAAAGGGCTTTATAAATTGGAAAGGAAATTTTTTAGAACCTGTGCTGGAGTCCTCTTTCTTATGCCTACCAGTCTGCTTTCAATAATGATCCTTTCTGCTCTCTGAAGGGATTGCCACCTGTACTGACAATGTCAATGACTACCCTTGTCCTTTGGCTTAGGCATGTGGAGAGCACAGAGGGGTGGAGTATGCAGGTTGGCCAAGGTGACTGATCCCTCAGCTAAAGTCCATTCGTCCTCTTCAAGACAGGTCTCACTCCACAAGCCTCTCTGTAACCGCCTTTATACCTTGCCTCTCAAGCCTTGGGTAATATTTGAAAAGTATACACGTTACTATACTGGGCACTATATTATCTCTTGTGGTTCCTCTAAACCCTAGATACACTCTTCTAAATAGCCCCTTTATTAAAGGCTCTTTAAATTATTTTGCTTTAAGTGTGCTATTTGCTACCTGCTGGAGCCTTGACTGATGTTATCTCCAAATTGATACTGGTTTAAGTCAGTGGTTTTTCAGGAAGAAGATGTGATTTTACATTTTAGAAGGATGTATGATTTTAATATAGAACACACATTTACTAACCTTTAATATTCTAAATTATGGTGGCTCTTGGTAAAAAGGGGTATTGGTCAGTCACTGGTTAGTTTCATGAAATAAATTTTGGATGATTAATAAAACTCTCTGACATAATGGTTCTACATGTAATTCTTAAACACTAGTCTTGGTTTCAGTGGAAATAAACCTCTAGATACATTATCTTTCCTTATAAAAATTTTTATGGCATTTTAAAGATTTTATCTTTTAACAGATGAATTCATCTTAATAACTTTTAAAAAAAGTAAATATCAATTGATAGTAAAAATATTATTGTAGTTTCATAATTCTTTCTTACTTTAGATACACTATATCATTCTCAGGAAATATTTATATCATATTGAAAAAAATTATTTATTTTTTCACTGAGTCATTTGTTATTCAATAAATCTTTAATGAGCCAGGTGCTATGTTTGGCATGAAAATACAGGTGTCAACTAAAATACACAGCCCTTGACCTCCTAAGTGAGGATATAAAGACTATATATTGCTCAGTGGTAGAACATTGGCCCAGCATGTGGATGTCCCAGGTTTGATTCCCCATCAGGGCACACAGAAGAAGTGCCCATCTGCTTCTCCACCCCTACCCCTCTCGCTTCTCTCTCTCTCTCTCTTTCCCTCCTGCAGCCAAGGCTCAATTGGAGTGAGTTGGCCCTGGGCGCTGAGATTGGCTCCATGGCCTTTGTCACAGGTGCTAAGAAGAGCTCAGTTGCTGAGCAACAGAGCAAAACCCCAGATAGGCAGAACATTACCCTCTGGTGGGCTTGCTGGATGGATCTAGTCAGGGTGGATGTGGCAATCTGTCTCTATGCCTCCCATCCTCTCACTGAATTTTTTTTAGAAAAAGCATTATATATTGTACTTAATTTTTAAGTGTCATCAGAATAATTTTTGACATACAAATGTTATATAGTATTTATGTCCTATAAATGAGGGCTTTTCAAAGGGATAATCAAAAGCCTATCAAAGGTAAGTGACCTAATAGGTGATTTCTTAACTATAAAAAAGCCTCATTTTATATTTAGAGAGTGCAAACTTATTTAAATAATTGAGTCAATTTATGAGTAGTCAGAACAAATTTAGTAACTATGACTAAAACATATAGCCAAGTGAGTAAGAGCAGAGGCTTCGGAATCAGGTGTATCTGATTTCAAATCATGCCTTTAGCTCAGTGACCATAACTAGAGTCAGTCAACATTTCAAACCAGTTTTCTGCTCTTTAAGATGGAGATACTAATATACCATTCTCCAGAATGTTTGGGAGACTCTATATATAAGTTAATGCATATGCAATACTTCACCTGGAGATTAAGTGCAAAATAAACATTGCCAATCATTATTATTATTAATAGTTCTAAGAAAATATTATAAAATGAATTTAATAACTGAAGTAAATTCACATACTAAAAGAAATTTATGCACCAAGATCAATTAAAAACATTTTAGTTTTGTTTGAATGACAAAAAAATTTTTAAAAATGAATATATGTTTTCTATATATCTTTGCATATGCAATAGACATTCTAAGAGTCCTTTTATGGTGATAAAAATTGGTAACATAAGCTATATTTAATGTAGGGGCAGATGAAACCATCTCAATCAACCTCTCCTTAATCAACTTGCCTAATTAACCATTGCTCTCCAGTCCCTCTGTGAGAAAGGTAGTGATTATTGCCCACAACATGCTGAACTCTTGTGCTAATAGGATACCAGCTGGGATGAACCCAAGAGTTGAGTTGAACATATACTAAAAATGTTATGTTTGTTCCCAAACCTGTTTATTTCCAGTGCATACTGTTATAATTATATAATTTTATATGGTAATATATAAAATCTGAATACAGAGGGAGCTAGTTCTATTAAAACACTGAAGATATTGTAAAACTAAATCAAAGCTCTTTGAAAAACATGATACCAGCTTGTATGTGAATAAAAAACAGCTTGAAAATTTGGAGAAGTCTAACATTCTGCATATATGGTGATGTACAAGTTCTCAGTTCAACTAAAAAAATACCTTGAAGATTGCTTTTTATGGATGTGATTTTATAACTTTTTTTTGGTAAATAATATTTTTTTATTAATTTATTGGGGTGACACCAATAAATCAGGGTACAATGTACAATGAAAACATCTCCAGATTATCTTATCATTCAATTGTGTTGCATACCCGTCACCCAAAGTCAAAATGTCCTTTGTCACCTTCTATCTGGTTTTCCCTGTGCCCCTCCTTTTATTCATATCCCACCCTCCCGTCCCTCCCACCAACCCATAACCACCACTCTCTTGTCCATGTCTCATAGTCTCACTTTTATGTCCCACCTATGTATGAATTCATGCTGTTCTTAGTTTTTTTTTTTTTCTAATTTACTTATTTCACTTCCTATAATGTTATCAAGGTACCACCATTTTGTTGTAAATGGTCCGATGTCATCATTTCTTATGGCCGATTAGTATTCCATAGTATAGATGTACCAAAGCTTTTTAATCCACTCGTATTCTGACGGACACTTGGGCTGTTTCCAGATCTTCGCTATTGTGAACAATGCTGCCACGAACATGGGGGCGCATTTCTTCTTTTCGAACAGTGCTATGGTGTTCTTAGGGTATATTCCTATAAGTGGAATAGCCGGGTCAAAAGGCAGTTCGACTTTTAATTTTTTGAGGAATCTCCAAACTGTATTCCACAGTGGCTGCAACAGTGAAATACATTCCCACCAGCAGGGCAGAAGGGTTCCCTTTTCTCCACATCCTCGCCAGCACTTATTCTGTGTTGATTTGCTGATGAGTGCCATTCTGACTGGTGTGAGGTGATATCTCATTGTGGTTTTAATTTGCATTTCTCTAATGATTAGTGATGTTGAGCATTTTTTCATATGCCTATTGGCCATCTGTATGTCCTCTTTGGAGAAATTTCTATTCATTTCTTTTGCCCATTTATTGATTGGATGTTTGTCTTCCTGGTGTTGAGTTTTATAAGTTTTTTATAAATTTTGGTTATTAACCCCTTATCAGACATACTGTCGAATATGTTCTCCCACTGTGTGGTTTGTCTTTTTATTCTGTACTTATTGTCTTTAGCTGTGCAAAAACCTTTTAGTTTGATATAGTCCCATTTGTTTATCTTGCCTTTTATTTCATTTGCCATGGAGATAAATCTGGAAATATATTGCTGCTACAGATGTCAGAGAGCTTGCTGCCTATGTTTTCTTCTAAGATGCTTATGGTTTCACGGCTTACGTTTAAGTCTTTTATCCATTTTGAGTTTGTTTTTGTGAATGGTGTAAGTTGATGGACTAGTTTCACTTTTTTGCAGGTAGATGTCCAATTTTTCTAACACCATTTGTTAAAGACGCTGTCTTTACTCCATTGTATGTTCTTTCCTCCTTTGTCAAATATCAGTTGTTCATAAAGATGTGGGTTTATTTCTGGGTTCTCTGTTCTGTTCCATTGATCTATGTGCCTGTTCTTATGCCAGTACCAGGCTGTCTTGAGTATAATGGCCTTGTAGTAAACCTTGATATCTGGAAGAGTGATACCTCCTGCTTTATTTTTTCTTTTTAAGATTGCTGAGGTTATTCGTATTCTTTCTTGGTTCCATATAAATTTTTGGAATATGTGTTCTATATCTTTAAAGTATGTCATTGGTATTTTAATTGGTATTGCATTGAATTTATAAATTGCTTTGGGTAATATAGACATTTTAATGATGTTTATTCTTCCTAGCCATGAGCACGGTATATGCTTCCACTTGTTTGTATCTTCCTTGATTTCTTTTATCAATGTTTTATAATTTTCTGAGTACAAGTCCTTAACCTCCTTGGTTAAATTTACTCCTAGTTACTTTATTTTTTTGGCTGCAATAGTGAAGGGGATTGTTTCCTTAATTTCTTTTGCTGACAGTTCATTGTTAATATATAGAAATGCCTCTGATTTCTAAGTATTAATTTTATATCCTGCCACCTTGCTGAATTCATTTATAAGGTCCAGTAGTTTTTTGACTGAGACTTTAGGGTTTTCTATACACAATATCATATCATCTGCAAATAATGATAGTTTTACTTCTTCTTTTCCAATTTGGATGCCTTATATTACTTCTTCTTGTCTGATTGCTGTAGCTAGGACTTCCAGAACAATGTTAAATAAAAGGGGTGAAAGGGGGCACCCCTGCCTGGTTCCTGATCTTAAGGGGATTGCTTTTAATTTTTGTCCATTTAGTATGATGTTTGCTGTGGGTTTGTTATAGATGGCCTTTATCATGTTAAATATTGTTCCCTGTATTCCCACTTTACTGAGAGTTTTGAGCATGAATGGGTGGGTGCTGGATTTTATCAAATGCCTTTTCTGCATCTATTGAAATTATCATGTGATTTTTGTCCTTCCTTTTGTTTATGTGATGAATCACATTGATTGATTTGCGAATATTAAACCAGCCTTGCCTCTCCAGAATAAATCCCACTTGATCATGGTGTATGATTTTTTTCATATATTGCTGGATCCGGTTGGCTAATATTTTGTTGAGAATTTTAGCGTCTAATTCATCAGGGATATAGGCCTATAATTTTCTTTCTTTGTTTTGTCTTTGCCCAGTTTTGGGATCAGAATTATGTTCGCCTCAAAAAAGGAGTTTGGAAGTCTTCCTTCCTCTTGAATTTTTTGAAATAGCTTGAGGAGGATAGGAGTTAGTTCTTCTTTGAATTTTTGGTAGAATTCACTTGTGAAGCCATCAGGCCCAGGACTTTTCTTTCTTGGGCATTTTTGATAACTGTTTCGATCTCATTTGTTGTAATTGATCTGTTTAGGTGTTCTGATTCTTCCAGATTGATTTTTAGAAGTTTATATGATTCAAGAAATTTGTCCATTTCACCAAAATTGTCTAATTTTTTGACATAGAGTTCTTCATAGTATTTTCTTACAATGCTAGTATTTCTGCTATGTCAGTTGTTATCTCTCCACTGTCCTTTCTAATTTTATTTATTTGAGTCCTCTCTCTTTTTTTCTTGGTGAGTCTAGTTAAAGGTTCATCAATCTTGTTTACCTTTTCAAAGAACCAGCTTCTGGTTTCATTGGTCCTCTGTATTGTTTCCTTAGCTTCTATGTCATTTATTTCTGCTCTGATCTTTATTATTTCCTTCCTTCTACTTGTCCTGGGTTTTATTTGCTGTTGTTTTTCTAGTTCTTTTAGATGCAGGGTCAGGTTTCTTATTTGAGCTTTTTCTAGCTTCTTATGATATGCCTGTAGTGCAATAAATTTCCTTCTCAGAACTGCTTTTGCTGTGTCCCATAAATTTTGAGTTGATGTATGCTCATTATCATTTGTCTCTAGATACTATTTTATTTCTTCTTTGATCTCATTGTTAATCCATTCATTATTTAATATTATGCTATTTAGTTTCCAAGTGTTTGAGTATTTTTCAGTTTTTCTTTTGTGGTTAATTTCTAGTTTCATGGCATTGTGATCAGAGATAATGCTTGATATGATTTCAATCTTCTTAAATTTATTGAGATCATTTTTGTGTCCTAACATGTGGTCTATCCTAGAAAACGTACCATGAGCGCTTGAGAAGAATGTATATTCTACTGCTTTAGGGTGAAAAGTTCTGAAGATATCTATTAAATCAAGTTGATATAGTGTATCCTTTAAGTCTGCTGTTTCTTTATTAATTTTCTTTCTTGAGGATCTATCCAGTGATGTTAGTGGGTTATTGAAATTCCCTACTATGATAGTATTGCTGTTAATTTCACCCTTATATCCATCAAAGTCTGCTTTATGTATGTCGGGGCTCCTATATTTGATGTGTATATATTTATAATAGTTATATCTTCCTGGTGAATTGTTCCCTTTATCATTATGTAGTGTCCTTCTTTATCTCTTACTACAGCCTTTGTTTCAAAGTCCATTTTTTCAGATATAAGTACTGCTACCCCGGCTTTATTTTCATTTCCATTTCCATTTGCATGGAATATATTTTTCCATTCTTTTACCTTCAGTCTATGTGCATCTTTTGTTTTAAGGTGATTGTTTAATATTTTTTATTGAACTTTTTGGGGTAACATTGGTTAATAAAATTCTACCATATATCATCTGTATATTGCATTGTGTGTTCACCACCCTAAGTCAAGTCTCCCTTGAAAAGAAGCTATGTGGATCTCCAAAGACCTATATTAAAAGGAAAGGTCTGATCACTATCCTGAAAATAGGCAAACTAACTTAAATTTATATTTTTAAGCTAAAATACATATTTAATATTTCTCTGTATCTTTAAGAAAACATTTTATTTATTGATTGTATAGAGAGCAGAGAGAGAGAAAAAGAGAGAAGGGAGACAGGAGTAGGAAGCATCAACTCATTGCTTCTTATATGTGCCTTGACTGGGCAAGAACGAAATTTTGAACCAGTGTCCCCAGCATTCTAGGTCAATTCTTTATTCACTGAACCACCACAGGTGAGATTTTTCTGTATCTTTTTAACGAAAGACTGGCGCAGTGAATAGAGCATAAGACTGGGATGCAGAGGACCCAGGTTCAAAACCCTAGGTTTCCAGCTTGAGCACAGGGTTGCTGGCTTGAGTGTGGGATCATAGATATGATCCCAGGGTAACTGGCTTGAGCCCAATGTCGCCGGCTTGAGCAATGGGTCACTCTCTCTGCTGTAGCTCCCCAGTCAAAGCACATATGAGAAAGCAATCAATGAACAACTAAGGTGCCACAACAAAGACCTGATGCTTCTCATCTCTCTCCCTTCTTGTTTGTCAATCCCTATCTGCCCCTCTCTCTGTTTCTCTCTCTCTGTCTCTGTCACAAAAAAAAAGTCTTTTTAAAATTTTTAAAAATAACTTCTCAAATATCATTCCCGATTTCACTGGAATAAAATATGTCCACTCTACTATGTATTTGATGCTTATTATATACAACTTTACATAACATTTGTCAACCAAATCTATTCCCTTCTTTTCCTGGGCTCACAGCTGTTCTACATTTTCAAGGCTCCAATGCTCTTTGCTATAGTCACAAGACTATATTATGCCTAGGCTTTTGAGATCAAGAATGCCTTCTCAGGTTCCTTCCCTATCTATCAGGTAGCAGAGATGATGATGAGACCAGTAAATAGAGAAGTTACAGAATGAAAGCAGCCTGAATTACCACATAAGAGAAAGCCACCTGCCAACCAGAAAAACTTTTATTTGTTCTATTTATTTATTAAGCAAATGTTTATTGAAACTCACTATGTGTCAGACACTTTGCAAGGTTCTTGAATATATATCAGTAACCAAAGTAAACAAAGTATTTATAACCAGGGAATAAGCAGTACAGCCTCGACAGGCCTGATAGCAATAAAGTCCCATTCCCCTCTGAGCTTTTTCTGAGTTTCTAGAGCATTGCTTTTCAAATGTCTGTGGCTGTTCATAAGCACCACTCACAAATACTTAACACATATCATGTAGAGCTTACAAAAACAATACTGTGTTAGCCCTGGCTGGGTAACTCAATTGGTTAGACTAGCAGAGGTTCCCAAACTACAGCCTGTGGGCCAAATTGTGGCCATCTGAGGCCATTTATCCAGCCCCCACCGCACTTCTGGAAGGGGCACCTCTTCCTTTGGTGGTGAGTGTATGGAGTAATGTATGTGGCTGTCCTCCAATGGTCTGAGGGACAGTGAACTGGCCCCCTGTGTAAAAAGTTTGGAGACCTCTGGACTATAGCATCACCCCCATATGGCAAGGTTGTGGGTTCAATTCCCCATCAGCATACATATAAGAATCAACCAATTAATGCATGAGTAAGTGGAACAACAAACAATATTTTTCTCTCTTTAAAAAAATTAATAAATTTAAAAAATTACTGTTTAACATGTATTCTGCCCACTATTATTTTCTATTCTATTTTCATCCATTTTTAACCTCGTTTGTTCTATTTTATCTTTTGAATGGTAGTGTCACCCAGAAAACTGATTTCATTCCCCACTAATGAACAAGAGCATTAGTTTGAAAGTACTAAGAGTACTTATTGATTGTAGAGAGAGCAGAGAGAGAGAGAAAGAGAGAAGGGAGGGAGGAGTAGAAAGCATCAATTCATTGTTTCTTATATTTGAAAAGACAGAGGGTACTTTTCAAACTAGCATACAGTTTGAAAGTACTAAGAGGGCCATCTCTCATGGACCCAGATTCCAGGTTTTCCTTCATGCTTTTAAATATGCTCACCTTGCTGAACATTCACTTCCTAGTTGAACATGTACTTTACTCCCAAAATTTCCTCTCCACTGTAACCAAATTTCTACTCCGAGTGTTTGTCTTGATAATTCCACTCCAGTCTTAAAAAGGATAGTGCTCCCTGAGCTACTCTTTCTGAACATGGGCAGTTGCTTCATCATTTTTCTTAACAAATACACAGTCTGACTTTGACAAGCTTTTACTGAAAGCTTGAAGATAAAGTAAGGAACATACCATTATTAGAAATGGCAATCTAGTAAACTATTTGGGATACAATAATATTATGTCTGGGATTGCTCCTGTACTCATCTTGGGGCAGAAGGCCTGACTGGATTATAGAGGAAGCAATTGTAGCTATGAGATGAAATGATGAGGCTGAATGATAGGTATAATTTGACTTCATTGTACTATTATTCTTTTGATTTCTGTGAGTGCTTATAATTGTTTATAATAAAAGGTTTTTTTTAAAGCCAAAAGTAAAAAGAAAAGAAAGGAAAAGAGAAGGGAGGAAGGGAGAAGGGAAAGACAATCAGGAAGAATCAAATAAGAAAGGAAGGAGGTGTAGGGAAGGAAAGAAAGGAGGGAGGGAGATAACCACTCATAACCTCTATTCCATGAGTGGTCTCAGCTCCCTCTAGATTGCTCATGGTATGACCTAACATTCTACCCATCTCTCATCTTTGGGAATATGCATTTGTCTCACATTTACATATTTAAAAGGACCACCAAGATGGCTTTCCCACATAAAAGAGGCTCATTCAAAGGTGAAGACTGCTGGTATTTTTTTGAATGAATGGTTTTTCAGCTTTGAAATTTTCAAGGTCCAGTTTCCATAAACATACATGCAAATGAATATATATAATGCTGCTCTTTATGAACACAAATTTGCTTAAAATCTTCTCTAAAACAAGCTATTATTTTCTGCCTCCCCTAGTTTAGGTAACCATATAGAAGAGTGTGCTTGTGCTATGCAACTCACTACCATTTTGAAGCTATTGTCCAAAAACCATATTTTCCCAAAACCTCCTATTTATAACACCAAACACTCTCTGCATCCTAATTACTATCTGTCCTGACCTATAGAATATTTTATACTTCATGAAGATTCTAGAATTTAACTTATTTTTATTACCTATGGTAGGTCATATTTTATTGTTTAACAGATATTCTCTCCTCCTCCTTCTCCCACTCTACCTCCAGAAGAGAAGTATATCTTTTTGTCCAGTTGACTCTAGACTTGGTTATATGATCTGCCTTGGCTGTTGAGGTGTTAAAAGATCTGATGTGACTAGCAGAGACCTCAATTATCTTGCATAATTGGGTTTTTCCTCTCTAACCCTACATCCTGCATGAGAATAATATGCCTGTGTAATCACTGGTCCAAGAAGAATGAAAGATGCATGGAACAAACCCAGATTTAACCCATAGTTTGAAGCTAAGCGTAATGTTGTTCAACCACCTCATTGCCCCCTTCTCACCCACCCCCACATGAGCATGCACTCTTGTGCATATCTGAAATACCACTTTTAAGACTAGAGAAAGAGATATGTCTCCAAAATATTGTGGATGTGGATCTTTAAGACTGAAATCTGACTGGAATCAAAATAGATTTAAATATATAGGAAACCAATGAGAATTTGGAGAGAACTCTTGGCAATAGTACTACCAATGTAGTGGACGAAAAGAAAGTGAATTAATTTGAGAAATTAAAACAAAATAACATGGGGCCCCCTATTTTCTAGGAACTAAAGAAAATACGGTAAGTTGTTCAGCAGCCAAAAACGGCATGTTGTTCAAAGGTTTCTGAAATGGCCAAAAACAGTGACAGTAAAGGAAAGGTGGATTCAAGAGCCACAGAATGAGTACAATGGATGCCCAGGGAAGAGGTCTGGGACCTACTCAAAGAATGCCCTCTACCACAGGGGAGCCGGTGATATCACATCAGCAGGATTTAAAAATGTGAAGGACCACTGATTACTGCTTATCTCCCATTTTTCCTTCTTGCTAGAGTTTACAGTTACCTTGTTTTTATTCCAGTATTGTTTTGAGTTTGTGTGCTGGGTGGGGGGTGAATGATAACTTCTTTTTAAGATTGAATTTATTAAGGTGATAGTAGTTAATATAGTTATATAAGATAACTTGTCTTTTAAATGTTTAGAACTCTGCACCAAAAAGACCCACAGCTGTCCTTATATGGTGTAGGTAATAATATTCTGAACTTGAAACCTGATGCGGTGATTAGATGGGACTTTTGGGTTTTCCAAAATGGATTTGTGTTAATTTTGTAATGAGAGGAGCATGAATATTTACAAATAACAGGGAAGATTGTTGTTCAGCAAATATTCACATTCTTTCTTGTTTCTTACTTCGTAGGAAGAGTATAAGTCTCCATTTCATTGATTTTGGATTCAGCCATGCTACTTGTTTGGGTCAATAAGACATTAGCTCACATAAGCTGAATAGAAACGTATCATGTGCTTGCACAGTTAGCTTTGCCATCTTGTGCTCCACCTTTTTTTTACCATGAGAAAAGTATACCTCCAGTAACTGTTAGTTCCAAGAAGATGAGAGACCCATGAAACAAATTTGAAACAAGTCCAAAACTCTCATTCAGATTCAAGTGAAACCAGCCATGGATCAGTGGCACTCAAGCCAATATGCAGATAGATAAGTGGAAAATATTTTTAAAGTACCTTTTAAGCCACTGGGTTTGGGGTGATGTGTTGCAGGGGATTAAAGAAACTTGTAATTGAAATATATACTTCCTTGCCCCTTGACTTTACTGTCACTACACCAATATCACCAATACCCATGTTTCTGATTCTTGCAAATACCCTGGCAGCACTATTCCTTGATTATCATTCCAATCATCAGAGGCTGCTTACTTTGCCATTGACTTTGGAGTTAGACTCAGAAGAATTTAAACCTCAACTTGGTCATTTTCTAGTTGTACTCTTTTCTCAAATGACCTACGCTTTTTAACTTTCAGTTTTCTTATAAAACAAAATGTTTATACTTAATTCATACAATTAATTTGAATATTAAATAAAATACACAAAATCAGTCAAAAAAGGATTATTCTATCTTTAAAATATGATACAGTCATCCCTCGCCATATCATGGTTCACTTTTCGCAGTCTCACTGTATTGCGGATTTTTAAATTGTATATATCTAATTTTGTATCACTGACTTTTTGCTATATCATGGGATTTTGCAGTATATAGGTATTTTTATATATTTATTGTTTTAATTATTTTTGCAGTAAGATAAGTATTTTATAACCTAAAAAAATTGAAAATGATATAAAAACATTAAAAATATTAAATCAAAATAAAACCTTATATATATATATATATAATAAAATAAATATAAGGTCTCTACTTTGCAGATTTTCACCTATCTTGGGGGCAGGGGTTCTGAAATCTAACCCTCTGTGATATATGAATGACCACTGTATATATCATAAGAGGTTTTGGATATAATGAATTTTATCTCCTGAAGTTTGAAGGCGAGCGAAGAATTCATACATAAAGCAATTTCAAAAGACTAATTAAAAGAAACATATGATATGTTGATTCTCATGGGTCTAGCAAAGAATGCAGGTTTGAAATTTTGTGTGAAAGAAAAATGAATGTCCAACCAACTCACATCTGATCACACAAGACTAAACCAGACCTACTGGAGCAGCATTCATTGGAGAACACTTGGAGACTGGGTCAGTAGCAGGTATGTGGGCCCTATTTCCCATTCATCCTGGGGTAGCACATATAAATGGAATCTGGCCAGACATCAGACTTCCAGGAGAAGATAAATTCTTGGGGAGCTGTTAAGCTGCATGATTAAGGAGGAACCAGTTTCTTTAATGGTTTCATCAGAAGGGTATAATTAAGAATATGATTAGGGCCTTACCCTGCAAATTTGATGTTTTAATTTAGAATAACACAAGCTTCTCTTTTGTTGTGATCGAGTTGTTGGAGTTCAAGGTTTACACTTGCTGATAATGAAGCAAGCTGGAAGAAGAATTCTCCACATTAATATTCATGGTTGGGACTGGGATCCAAGCCATCGAATTGACCAAGATTGATTACCTTATTCTTGCTTGGTTCCATGGAGCTTTGCAGGAGGCCTCCTTACATGACAACCTACAGAAAATCAGTGATGTACAAGTTTTTCCTTACCTTTTAGTCTATGCCCCTGATCCTAAAAAGTGACCTCTAAGCATCAAACCACTCTATCGGCAACACTCAGCATTTCAACCTATAATGTCTTGTATATTGTAACTATTTTATGCACATGATTTATTTCTGCTATTGAATTATGAGTTCCTTGAAACAAAAAATGTTTATTTCATTCATTCTTTTATCCCTGATGGCCTATTGTGCCAAATTGATACTCACTGAATTAAGATAAATTGAATAAGTTCACACAAAAAAGTCAGATGATACACTTGACTTACTTACAGTGCTTAAACATACTTTATACATTTTGAGTTCTTGGGGTCTAGAAAAGTAGTTTGTTATATAATTATGTTCAACAGGTAATTGTGGAGAATGGCAATGGTATATTTTTATTCTAATTTTAGTCAATATGGTATACAAATACTCATTAAAATGTAAAAATACACTTTAAAATTATCTTACTATAAATATTTCATATTAAAATGATAAATTAAAGGTATATTTTTCATCAGTGTCTTATCACTGAAATAGAACAAATTTTTTCTTTTTTTTATAATGTAAGTTTTCTTTTGTAAGAACTCCTTCAGGATCTTACTTAATCTTTCTTTCCCTCGGTTGTTCTATGTTATTTATTTGAACTTTGCCTCTATGTAAAATAGTAAAAAATAATTATTTTAAAACTCTATTACTATTTTTTTATTTTCTAATAAGGTTTTTTCAAATCTGGTGCAGTAAATTTAGGTGTCTTTCTTTTAAATTCTCATATTCCTTACTTTAATGTTTTCCATATAGTATTCCTCTCATTAGTCATGGGATTAAATGGAAAGGCAATTGTTGCTTTTAAACAAGATTTGTTTAAACCCCAGATAAATAGGGTTTTTGATGAGACATTCCTTTTAAGACAACTTGGAACATTTTATTTCTCTTGTCAGTCATATTTTTCAGAGAAACTATTTTATATTTTAATGTTCTTGATTTCTTCATTCTATCTGCAGATATCAAAAGTTACACACATACGGCAACATGAAGAATTCCCAGAAATTGAAGATTCAGATTCAAGATTACTTATTAAATACTTTTTAGAGAACAGGGGTTTTATAAGGTGAGGAGAATATGTGGGTAAGATAATTGAACAAACTTATCTTAATCTTTATAACACACTGTTTCCAACCTCATTGCCTCTTATTCTTGCAGCTTCCCTGACATCAAAGCACTTACCATTTGTTCAGTAAAAATTTAATAAAAGGAGAAAACTGATATGTTATTTTCCCAAATGTTTACTGTGTGCATTTCTCATTTGCCAATGTTTTGATTGGCAGGTTTATATGACCCTGGATTTTAATTTTATATAAAATTTGATGGGAAGTATATTTTAGAAGTCATAATAAAAAATGACTGCAGATCCTGTATGCATTTTTCTAAAGAAGCTTTTGTTTCCCAAATTGAATTTGATAGTCCTGGGACTCAGTGTGAGGAATATGCACTAACAGACCACAGTCACTTTTGCTATTTGTAGAAATAAATAAATCGTGAACTCTTTTAAACATTACTTTCATGAAAATAATTTGGCTCATATTTGTTTTATTTTTATAAATTTCCTAAAACCTCATGATTGCCTTTTTCTTTTGGTGTTTTTAAATTTTGGGGTATATTGACTACCTTTTGTCTAGACAAAGTTTAGTCCTAGGAGGACAATGGTCAAAAAATAACTGAGCAATATTCATTATTAATCTATGATTATTATCTTCAAGACTTTCTGTTCTATGTTCTCAAGGTCTTAGCTACTCCATGTGTGGTCCAAGGACCAGAGCATTGGCATCACTGGGCAACTTGTTTTAAATGTGAAATCACAGACCCACCACAGATTTCCAAATAACAGTCTGCCTTTTAACAGAAACTTACAGAAATACATATGCTTTTCAAATTTTCAGAAGCTGTATTGAAGCTAAATTGGTTATATATTTTAAGATCATTTCCAAACTCTTTTATCGGCTCATGCCCCAAATTAGCTCCCCATACCATCAAGTTCATATGCTCTGTTTTTCCAGTGTCAGAGAAGGGAGTTCTCATTAAAGTAGAGTGAAAGAATGTCATGCATTTGTAGCCAATGTAAAGCTATTACTTTTTGTAGCATTGCTTCTTTATTTGAACTATCTGAATGGAAAATTTTCCAAAAGGCATTACCCATTTCTTAATCTCTAAAAGTAAGGTGTACTAAAAATAATTTAACTTTTTTTTAATAAGTACCAGTTCTGATTTTGAACCTCAACAATAACACTGCTGGAAAGAGAATTGAACTTAAAAGTTAGTGCATTATTCAGGTATAATCAATCTTATATGATGTTCTACAGACTGCTGTTATTTTAATTGATTTGTTCCTTAATATTATTAATTGCTTTCTCCTTTCCCCATAGTACTGTCACATTCTCATTAAGTTTCACCTCTCTCAATGCAATACCTTCTTCTCACTCTTATAACTACTTCTGAAATAGTATAATTTTTCTACTCACAGTTCTGTCTAATTGAGGCACGTTTCTTTTTCTTGTTGGTTTTTTTCTTGTTTTAATTTTGGATTTGTCTAGTATTTTTTCCTTCCGTTTGCTTTTTTCTTGTTATACTACTTATCACATCTAAATATTTTAGTTTCTTAAATTGCAACATTTAGGTCATCCACATTCAGGTGATACATTTTGATTTATATTTACTATCAATTTATGTGCTATCTATTGCACTCCTGTTTTATGCCACTTTATCATTCTTTCCTTGACTTCTTTTTTAAAAATAAAGTTACTTTATTTGTCTGTTTCACTCTGAAATTTATTCTGAAGTGTTAATATGATTTTAATGGTTACTTTAGATTTAACATGCACCTTAGGTTTATTGAAGTCTTATAAAATTAATAGTTAACATTTAATTTTAGACTTATAAAAATAGTATTTTAGTACTTTCCCAATAATGCTAAAATTTTATAAAACTTTAATTTCAGTTTTATTAATGTTATATAATTATTATTATGCATTTTAATTTACATATATTTAAACATCTCATACTATTTTGTAGACTGTTATGCTTATAGATTGTTACTGTATTGTTATGTCCAGTCAATATCCACTTATAGTTTTCTAGCTATTTACCTTTTTTGTTCTCCATTTCTTGGGGAAATTTTATATTATTGCTAGATATATACTTCTAGATTGTCAATTATTTTCTCTCAGCATTTTATGATGTCATTCTATTGTCTTGTGCTTTCATTATTTCTCTTGATTAGTCAGCTGTTCACTTCATTGCTGCTCTGTTGAGGGCAATATGTCTTCTCTGGCTGCTTATAATATTTTCTTTTTCTCTCTGGTTTTCAGCTAGTTTACTTGAAGTTTCTAACTGTGTTTTTTCTTTACATGTGACTGGCTTGGACTTATAGAATTTCTTGAATCTGTGTGTTGATTTTCTTTGTCAGTTTAAAAATAATAATTTTAGTATTATTTCTAAATATTGCTTCTGACTCATTTTTTCCTTTCTAATGTTTATGGGACTCCAATGACACAGATGCAAAACATTTTTATTTTGTCATATAAGTCAAGAAGTTTTATAGGGACATCTATACTTAAATGGTTTAAAGTTGTCTGCAACAGACTATGCTGTTTCAAAGGTAATTAGGAAGACAATAAAAATAATAAACCATTAGTTTGCCCTGGCCTCTTGGCTCAGTGGTAGAGCATTGGCTCAGCATGTGGATGTCCCAAGTTTTCTATCTAGTCAGGGCACAAAAGAGAAGTAACCATCTGCCTCTAAAACCCTTCCCCTTCTTCTTCTCTCTCTATCTTCCTCTCTAGCAACCATGATTCAAATGATTCAAGTAAGTTGGTCCTAAGCACTGAGGATGTCTCCATGGCCTTGTCTCAGGCACTAAAATAGCTTGGTTGCTGAGAAATGGAGCAATGACCCCAGATGGGCAAAGCACCACCTGATAGGGGGCTTGTTCTCACTTAATAAAAAGAATGAAAGAAGAAAGAACAAAAAAAGAAAGAAAGGAAGAAAGAAAGAAATCATTAGTTTAAGAGTACTTTTGAGTTGCTAAGACAATAAAATTAAAGGAGCTAACGAGAGAAAACACAATCTTGAAAAAATGAGATTATATCTATAGCTCCTTATAAACAGTATTTTCAGATTCTTGATGTAGGCAAAAGGCTGAGAAAGCAGACTAAGGAGTTTGCACCCCTTACACATTTTATGGGTTGCTAAATCAAATAAGAGAAAAGTTGGATTTCAAGATGGTGACTGAGTAGGTGGTTGTTTCAACTGCCACCTCCCAGTACCAAATTGGATTACAATATAATTTAAGAACAATCATCTTGAAAAACCAACTTGTGACAAAAGGAAAAGGAGTTTATAACCAAAAATCACAGAAGAAGCCACACCGAGACTTGTAGGAAGGGCAGAGACATAGAAAGGGCTGTTCTGCTTTCAGGAACGAATGGTGGCAGAAGGTCCAGAGACTCTCACTGTGGGGAGTGTCATCCTAAGAGGTGTGGGTACTCAGCCCTGGGCCTGGAGCCCCAGCCTAGAGCCCCAGAGCTTAGAAGAGATGCATTTGGTGGTGAAAAGAGCAGAGTTTCTGTCTGCAAGAAAGAAATGGAGCTCTGGAAACTCAGGTTCCAATCTTAACGGTGCCACACCAAAAATTTCATTCACAGCCTCTTACCTGAAGCTCAGGTGGAGGAAGAGCTGAGAAGACTGGAGTTGTGTGAGGAGAATGTAAAGGTGGAAGCCCAGGGAGAGACATTCTGGGAGACAGCCATCAGAGACTATGTGCTGAGTCATCCTCCAATGCTGCAGTCGTCATTTTTATTTTTTATATTTCCAAAGTTAGAAGTGGGGAGGCAGCCAGACACATCTCCACATGCGCCAACTGGGATCCACCTGGAATGTCCTCCAAGGGCGATGCTCTGCCCATTTGAAGCCTTGCTCTGTTGCAGCCAGAGCCATTTTAGCACCTGAGGCAGAGGCTATGGAGCTGTTCTCAGTGCCCAGGCCAACTTTGCTTCAATGGAGCCTTGTCACCATCTTTCTTGGGCCGAGCATCCCCTCTGGTGGCACCAGCCTGAAGAAAAGCAACTCCTCCATCCTCAGGAGTCTCTCCTGCTTCAGTAAGGGTCATTCTGAAAAAATAGGAAGCAAGGGGCACATCCATGATTCAGTTTTCTGGTGGTGAGGTTGGAGCTAGTCCCCCCCCCCCACCAAATGCTCCTGAGTCTAAAACTGGTACATCCACCTCATGGGAGACTCAGTTGAAACTGTACAGGCAGACCACACCTCTGGGTCTCAAAGGCCATACCCATCAGATTCCTGGGGTCACACTTCACTGAGGTCTGTGAAAAAAGTCTGAACAGACTGATACCTGGGGCTGATGGTGAAGCCTCACCCACCATTCTTCCTAATCCCTGAATTGCTGCAGGCTCTAGATTCTAGCAGATGTTTATTCAGCAGCCAAGCCCAACAAGCAGCCGGAAGACAGAGGCAGCGGAAGGATGGACTCAGGGAACCATGGCCTTTTAAGTAAACTTTTCCCCAAACTCAGCGTGGGTAAAAGCCAGCCTAAGCATATGCAGCTGGAATTTTCATGTGCACCTGAGCTCAGCAGAGGCCACAAACTCTGGATTACTTGTAGCTCCCAGAAGGTTACTGAGAGCCAGTCACAGGCAGTGTCTTCCACTTGTCTGCACTGGGTTTCTAACAGGGAGGCCTACGGCTGGCATATCCAGTGGGCAACTAGAAAGCATTGGTTAGGGACTAACAACCCATGCTAGAGTGGTAAACTAAGGAAGGGCTCCTCAGATCTGGCCAAGCTGAGGTGAGTTCTGCTCTCTGTAATCAGAACCATCACAGCAGGTTATATGCATTAGATAGGGTGAAGTTTCACAGTCAGCTTGCCTGGGTGCTGGATATTCTGCCCTGCCAGGCTAGACACCAAAGAGGGAAGGGAGAGAAGCTTGGAGAATGGACATTCAAAGTGTGGGTCCCTGTGAGACTATCATTGGATCTGGTTGAGGGGGTTAGACACTCTCTGAGAGGCACAATCAACCCCAGAAGAGGACTCCCTCAGTCTTCCTCCTTGAGATCAAGATCTCATCAGCTGTAAGAACTTCTTCAGAGGGGATCGTCTGCTCCACTTGATTTAAACTTGCTGCTCACCTTGTTGGGGAGAAATAAAATTTGAGTATTCAGCAGTGGCTAAGAGATTAGGCTCTGGAGTAGGGGATACAATCCCTGTACTAAGCTACTGCCCAAGAGATTCCTAAAGTAAGGGGTCTCATTAATGTTGTATTCCCAATCTCAGTTGCCCTAACCCAACAAGCTTGCAACCAGTAGAGGGGTTGTTTGGGTGAGGACAGTCTGGAACCACACTACAGTCTTTCCACAGAAGACCCTGAAAAGACCAGACAGCTGTGAGAGAAGGTAGAGCAGCTGACAACTGGAGGTTAATCTTAAGGATATTGGGGCTTTTACAAAGCTGCTGTCAAATCTGAGCAAGAGGAAGCTGATCCTTATACACAGACAGGTTGGCCCATCCTACACTACACAGGCACAGAAAACGCAAACACAAACAACAAAAAGAGCAGTAGCTGCAGACAAGTAGCCCACAGCAGGTTACAAACAACAAATGACTCCAGCCTAAGAAGATCTAGAACCAACACAACTGGTAGCTGGTAGCAGATAGTATGAACCCTAGACTCAGCTAGCTACAAAAGCAGCATGCCCAGCGAAGGAGTCTATACAAAGACAAAATGGGTAAACAAAAAAATGTGACCCAAATAAAACAAGAGAAATCCCCAGAAAAAAGGATTAAATTAAGTGGAAGTAACAAAACTACCAGATGCAGATTTTAAAATCCTCAAGGATCTCAGAGTAACAATGGATGGAAATAATGAGAACTTAAATAAAGAGATAGCAAATATCAAAAATGACATTGAAATCATAAAAAAGAACCAGTCAGAAATTACAAATACAATATCAGTAATGAAGACTGCACTAGAAGGAATCAAAAGCAGACTTCATGAAGCAGAGGTTTGAATCTGCAATTTAGATAACAAGATAAACATAAGCATGGAAGTAGAGCAGCAATATGAAAAGAGGCTCAAAAAGACTGAGGAAGCTCTAAGAGAGCTCTGTGACAACATGAAGAGAAACAGCTTCCACATCATAGGGGTTCCTGAAGGAGAAGAGAACTAACAAGGGATAGACAACCTGTTTGAAGAAATCATAGCTGAAAATTTCCCTTAATTGATGAAGGAAAAAGTCACACAAGTTCAAGAAGCACAGAGTCCCATTAAAGAAGAACCCAAGGAGGCCTACACCAAAACACATGATAATTAAAATGCCAAAGTAAAGAGACAAAGAAAGAATACTAAAAGCTGCAAGACAAAAGCAGTTAATTACCTACAGAGGAGCCCCCATAAGGATGACATTAGACTTCTCATCAGAAATACTTGAGGCCAGAAAGGATTGGCAAGAAATATTCAAAGTGATGGAAAACAAGAACTTACAGCCAATATCACTTTATCCAGCAAAGCTATTGTTTAAAATTGAAGGAGAAATAAAAAGTTTCCCAGACAAAATAGACTCAAGAAATTCATTAAAACCAAACCAGTACTGTAAGAAATGTTAAGAGGCCTGCTATAAAAAGAGTAAAGGAAACAAAAAAAATCAAGAAAAAGAGAAATGTATATTAAAAAATATAAAATGGCAATAAATAAGTACATGTCAATAATAACCTTAAATGTAAATGGGTTAAATGCTCCAATCAAAAGACTTATGGTAGCTG
Organism: Rhynchonycteris naso; assembly: GCA_037038555.1. Taxonomy (NCBI): domain Eukaryota; kingdom Metazoa; phylum Chordata; class Mammalia; order Chiroptera; family Emballonuridae; genus Rhynchonycteris; species Rhynchonycteris naso. The sequence continues at coordinate 78,671,814 of CM072997.1, forward strand.
CATGGATAAAAAAAATAAAACCCATACATAAGCTGTTTACAAGAGACCTACCTCAGAACAAAAGATACACATAGACAGAAAGTGAAGGGATGGAAAAAAGTATTTTACACAAATGGAAGTGCAAGAAAAACTGGAGTAATGATAATTATATCTGACAAAATAACCTTTAAACAAAGGCTATAGTAAGGGATAAAGAAGGTCACTACATAATGATAAAGGGAGCAATACAACAGGAGGATATACCAATTGTAAATATTTATGCACCTAGTATTGGAGCACCTAAATATATAAAGCAGATTTTGATGGACATAAAGGGCAAGATCAACAACAATACTATAATAGTATGTAATTTTAATACCCTACTAACATCAATGGATAGATCTGCCAGATAGAAAATTAGCAAAGAAACAGCATCCTTAAATGACACACTAGATCAACTGGATTTAATTGATATCTTTAGAACCTTTTAGCCCAAAGCAGCAGAATATAAATTATTTACAAGAGCTCATGGCACATTCTCTAGAATAGACCACATGTTAGGACACAAAACGAGTCTCAATAAATTTAAGAAGATTGAAATCATATCAAGCATCTTCTCTGATCACAATGGCATGAAACTAGAAATCAACTACAATAAAAAAACTGAAAAACATTCAAACACTTGGACTAAATAGCATGCTATTAAATAATGAATGGGTTAGCAATGAGATCAAGGAAGAAATAAAAAGTTTCTTTGAAACAAATGAAAATGAGCATACAACAACTCAAAATTTATGGGACATATAGCAAAAGCAGTCATGAGAGGGAAGTTTATAGCATTACAGGCATACCTTAAGAAGCAAGAAAAAGCTTAAATAAACAACTTAACCCTACAACTAAAAGACCTAGAAAAAGGACAGCAAATAAAGCTCAGAGGAGGTAGAAGGAAAGAAATAATAAAGATGAGAGTGGAAATAAATGACGTGGAGGCTAAAAAAAATACAGAAAATCAATGAAACCAAGAGCTGGTTCTTTGAAAAGGTATTCAAGATTGACAATGTTTAAACAGACTCATCAAGAAAAAGAGGACTCAAATGAATAAAATTAGAAACAGAAGGGAAGAAGTAACAACTGACACCACAGAGATACAAAGGATTGTTAGAAAATACTATGAAGATCTATAATCCAAAAAATTTGACAACCTAGGTGAAATGCGTAAATTCATAGAAACATACAATTTCCAAAACTCAATCTGGAAGAATCAGAATACCTAAACAGACTAAAATAAACCCACACCTTTATGGTCAATTGATATTTGACAAAGAAGGTAAGAGCATAGAATGGAATAAAGACAGTCTCTTTTAAAAATGGTGTTGAAAAAATCGGACAGCTCCCTGCAAAAAAAATAAACTAGACCACCAACTTCAACATTCACAAAAATGAACTCAAAATGGATAAAAGACTTAAATGTAAGTTGCGAAATCATAAACATTGTGAAAGAAAACATAGGCAGTAAACTCTCTGATATCTCTCGCAGCAATATTTTTGACGATGTATTTCCATGGGCAAGTGAAATAAAGGACAAAGCAAACAAATGGGACTATATCAAACTAAAAAGCTTTTGCACAGCAAAGGACACCATTAACAAAATAAGAAGACAATTCATACAATGGGAGAACATATTTGCCAATATGTCTGATAAGGGATTAATAACCAAAATTTATAAAGAACTTCTGAAACTCAACACCAGGAAGGTGAACAATGCAATTTAAAAATGGGCAAAAGAACTGAACAGACATTTCTCCAAAGAGGACATACAGATGACCTATGGGCATATGAAAAAATGCATATGAAAGTTTAACATCACTAATCATCAGAGAAATGCAAATTAAAACCACAATGAGATATCACCTCACACCAGTCAGAATAACATTCATTAACAAAACAACACACAGTAAGTGCTGGCAAGGATGTGGAGAAAAGAAAACCCTCCTGCACTGCTGTTGGGAATGAAGTCTCCAGCAGCCACTGTGGAAAACAGTATGGCATTTCCTCAAAAAATTAAAAATGGAACCACCTTTTGACCCAGCTATCCCACTACTAGGAATATATCCTAAGAATATCAAATCACTGATTCAAAAAAAAAATGCACCCCCATGTTAATTGCAGGATTGTTTACAATAGCCAAGATCTGAAAACAGCCCAAGTGTTCGTCAGTGGAGTGAACTAAAAAGCAGTGGTACATATACACAATGGCATACTATGTGACCATGAAAAAGAAAGAAATCTTACCTTTTGTGACAGCATAGATGGACCTGGAGATTATTATGCTAAGTGAAATAAACAAGGCAGATAAAGACAAATATCATATGATTTCACTTATATGTGGAATCTTAGGAACAAAGTGAACTGGGGAAGGAATAGAGGTAGAGAAGGGGTCACAGGGAGCAGAGGTACAGCAGTCAGAGGAAAGGAGGATGAGGGAACGGGATCAGAGAAGATGCAGGGATTAGTGGAATTATATATACATAGCACAGAAATAAAGATAACAGGACAGCAAATCCCAGAGGAAAGGGGAGAGGAAGTTAGGTATATAAATAGGGACACAGGGGTGGGGGATCAGGGTATTATATTTAGTAGGGCATTTGAATCCATGTTAACACAATAAATTAAAATTAATTTAAAAAAACAGAAAAGTTAAGTTTTTTTAGGATCACTGTCAAATTTAAGTCTTCTTAACTACTATGGTACATGTTGTAATACAAATAACATTGGCTTTAAATTTGTATAAATCTGCATTTGAATTATAGCTACCTGTTAAATCTATGACCTAGAGCAGTGTTTTTCTACTGCTGGTACATTGACAGGTCTGCAAGAAATTTTGTGCTTATCTGCAAAAGAGTTATCCACCCTGATGTTATATGACGTTTGTAGACACAGTGGCCTTAGTTAAATTTGCTTATATTCAGGGTGATTTCTGTCTTAGCAGTGTCCAGAATAATTCTTCTATTTTCATCAGTCTCCAAGTATAGAAAAGTTGAAAACCATTACCTAGAGTACATTAAGTATTCTCTCTAAAAATGTTTACTACATTTAAAGTGGAAAAAATAATAGTACTAAACATTTTGGATTATGGTGATAATTAGCAATAACTAAAATAAGTGTGTTGGGCACAAAGTAGGCATTTTAAATAGTAACTATTATTAGAGAAGAATGCTTAAAATACTATTATTAACCTATAGATGATTGATTAATTAATTAGTTCTAAGTGCTTTAAAAATAATACCTTTCTTTGTGCTGAATCATAAACCTCTGACTGAAACTGTGTGCAATAACTGAGGTGTAAACTAGCAGATGGGAGAGATATAAGTTTTTCTCTATATAACCAAACCTGTCAGCTTTCTGACCTTTTACCTTTAGAGGTGGATGTCATTCTGTAGAAATGCAAGTGCCTAAAACTATATTTTCCCTCATTTCACCTTACCAGCTTTTCTTAATTTCATGTTAACTCACGTTAAAGACTCTAAAACAGAGAACTTTATCAGAAAGAGAAAACATCTGTTTCTCTAGGCTCATGTATTACACACTGCTATAATTTGTACTGTTTGGGATGTGTATGTACTTTAATATTGTTTAAACACTTAAGTATGTGCCATACACATAGTTATAGCACTCTTACTTTATATGTATTAATATCTTTAATCCTTATAATTGTTATAAAATACTGTAATCTGTAGGTTACATAGAGACACAAAAGCAGGTTAAGAAGAAATTTGAGGAGTTTATTAATTAGCCAGCTAGTTACATGGGGCATGGTCTCAAATCATGTAGGCTGTCATACAGTTTTGAGCCTTCTTTTATACAAAATCAAGTACTGGTTAGGATGGGTAAGGAGGGGGAGCATGGTACAATAGTCAACTACTAACAAGCTTACAACATTTATCTATAAAATCTATTAAAAGGAAAAAGCATTTCTACATATCAAGACCACAAGATAACACAGTGGTGATAAATGTTTTACATACCTGGGAAAGACATTCCCAAATCTTCTATTGTCTACCACCCATCCCTGTTGCCCCAATGAAATGTTTAGCTTAGGATAAGGAGAGAAGCTAAATGAAATTACCTTAGCTAAAAGTTTTAGGTCTAGCTTATTAAGAAACCTAATAAGCTAGTCCCCACTTGCTCAGTTTACAAATTTTATACATATAAAGAATTTCAAAAAGGATGATTATTAGAAAGTATATAAAATGTTACAGAATGCAGGTTTTTCAAGCAAGGGAAGGGGGCTCATGATCCCTTTGTCTAGAGGTATATGTCACTCTCAAATTCCAGGAGGGGCCTGACCAGGTGGTGGTGCAGTGGATAGAGCGTCGGACTGGGATGCAGAAGACCCAGGTTTGAGACCCTGAGGTCACCAGTTTGAGCGTGGGCCCATCTGGCTTGAGCAAAAAGCTCGCCAACTTGGACCCAAGGTCGCTGGCTCCAGCAAGGGGTGGCTTGGTCTGCTGAAGGCCCACGGTCAAGGCATGTGTGAGAAAGCAATCAATGAACAACTATGGTGTCGCAATGTCAACAAAAAACTAATGATTGATGCTTCTCATCTCTCTGCGTTCCTGATTGTCTGTCCCTATTTATCCGTCTCTCTGACTCTCTCTCTCTGTCCCTGTAAACAAAACAAAACAAAACAAAAAACTCCAGGAGGGGAGGAAGTGTTAAAATCAGTGTAGGAATTTTTAATTAAAATACGTAAATTTGTCTTCTAAAGGCTCTTAAGGAAGGGGAATAGGAAGTTTTCAGATAAGTTTTACCTTCTTTGCTTTCTATGTAATAATGTCTCTCACAATTACCACCATTTTCATTATGAACTTTACCTTACAGTTTGGAATTCTGGCTAGTTAAAATCATTACTCTTTAAGGTCAAGAAAAGGAATGTGTGTAGGTTTTGCTATCTAAGCTTGGGAAATTCATTGTCTTGCTATGCATACTGAATTTAATTAAAATTCTTTAGGGAAACTCATGCTATTCTTTAAAACTATATTGCCACTAATCTCAATATCTGATAAGTATATCTACCCTCAAATGTACATATCCACTGAGGATTTTTCAACATAATCTAAAAATTTTAAATGCTCATAGAATATCAGCTCTTCATTTCTAGTTTTTTATATTTCTAATATTAAACATTTGCCTGGACCTATTTATTCAATAGTAAACAAAGAAAATGGGTTACTCGTATAAGACAGTAGGTTCTTAAAGTTATGCAATTCTAAGTCATTTATTCACACTGGATCATAATTTTGGTAGAGAATTTTTTCACATTTCTGTTATTTTCATCATTTATTTAATTTTAAAAATCTCACAGACATATGTCAAAAAGGTTTAATGGTATACTTATATTTTTTAAAATATAGCAAAATTAAAAATCTGTAAAATAAGACGTTAGCCATATAAAATAGCAAACCTGAAATTGTCAGCCAGTATTCTGAATGTGTAAGACAGACAGTCTATTTATTCATTATGTAATTTTAACCCCATCATTTTTCACATTAACTTCGATGGAATAGTCATCAGATCATAGGTAAAGCCAACCTGACATCAAGAATAACTTACAGGCCTGACCGCTTAGTCGCTTAGAGCATTGTCCAGAAGCACAGAGGTTGCCAGTTCGATCCCAGGTTGTTGTTCCAATCTGTCTCTTTCTCTCTCTCCCTTTTTCTTCTATCTCTTTCTAAAGTCAACACAATAAACTTTTTTAAAAAGAATCACATACAGTTTTAAGGTTTCCTAAATATAAAGATTCAGCATATAAATGTCAATTATTTTATGCTTTTTCCCAAACTCTAGCTATTAGATTTGTTATATATGAACCAGTAGATCTATTAAGAAAGGTGTAAATAAAATCCATGGCCCAATCTCCATATTTCTGTATTATATTTGTAGCATTCTATGTTAAGTAACCGTGTTCTTTTGACAAACTCTCTCTTCTGTTACTTGCACATTTGGGCAGCAGCCATTCTAATAAACTGGCTTCAGGAAACTCAGATATGTGAAATGTAAAGAATAAAAAAACTGGTCACTTTTTCCAGGCTCAGATTTTAAGTGTATGAACTTAATCCTGGTGTTCTCTGGGTTCTCCTCCTTCTGCCAGTCACAATTTCTAATTAGCTTCTCCAGTGGAGGAAGAAGATGAATTATATTTTAATATCTGGGACTAAAATTAGTTGATATTTTAGCAAGTTAGCACTTCTTAGCAGTTGATTTACTCTTGAAGCTGCAAAATCTGTGAGCTTGCAATTAATCATACGTTGGTCATTTTCTTTCAAAAATGTTCAGTTTCGCTGTCTGTATCATAATAGGGGAAAACATGTAATTTATGCAGTTTAGGAATTATAGCTCTGTGTTTAACTGTGTCATAATATATTTTCTCACCCGCTCATTGTTCTTAACACTATAAAAGAATGTCATTTCACTGGGATTTATTTAAGCAAAACCTTTATAGTGAGATCCTTAGCAAAACAGTAACCTCTTAGAATTGTGCTTTATTTTTCTTTAAATTAGTGCTTTTAGGATTTGTTGTGATCACTCTTGATTTTCTAGCAACTTTTAAAATACATTTTTAAGCAGAGAAACACATTCTTGGCTTTCTTCTTACAACAAGAATGCTTTATCTTCTTAAAATTGTCTTTAATATTCTCATGTGCATAACACATGTAAAAGTATTCTGTTAATATGCACAGAATACATAAAACTACTCCCAGGTGGCAATGTGATAATTTAAAGACAGTATAAATTCAAAGCAATAGATATCTTTTAATTCACTGAATTAAAAAAATACAGGCACTTATTTGAAAATTAAAAACAGTACATGTTTTAAGCAGTTTAACCAAATAACCTCTGCCAGAAAATTAACCCCAAAACTGTTTGACATCCTTGAATAGTATATCACAATGCTGCTGGCATACTGATCACTCACCACGCTCTGAAACAAATCAATTAGCCTGCCAATTGTGTTCATCAGAATTCATTCATATCTCTATAAAAAGTTAATTAAAAGTAAGAGCGAGGAGGAAATCATGTCTAATATTCTTATTAAACCCAAATTACCAAAGTAATTTCAAATCTAAATCAACAATAATTACTAAAATTCTCCCTCCTAAAGGTATAGTGTAGCTGAAGATCAGATAAAGCAGATGTGAAATTACAACTTTTTGATAAAGATTTCCGAATTAACTATCATTATTATTATTATATCTTCTTGTGGATTTCCCTTCTCTCTGACAAAGGTGTCTCTTTTTGGTTCAACCTCTGAATTTTATTAGCATAGGTGAATTCTGAAACTAGCATTGTACCTCCTTTTTCAAGACTCTCAGTATAATATAGCATTTGAAAATGAATGACAGCACAGAATAAACAGGTACGTGGCATTCTGAACCAAATGAAATTATCTTGATATAAGGACCACAGTGTGTAAAAACCAGCTGCCAAACCACTAACAACTTGACAAGCTGTAGCTTTCTGATTCTTAAAAGAGATGCTATTCCTAACATAATATCTAAATGCCTCTGGTAGAGCTGTTAAAAGCAAAACGTGTTTGAATGTGAAATGTTCTGATTATAACATGAAGCTCTCTCCTGGCCTCTTTATTTCTTCCATATTGGGTTAGGTATCAGATTCTATTGTTTCCAGAGGTCCAAACTGAGAGCCCTTGTGAGGGTGGAAGAATCTTTCTGACAAGCCACAGAAAGCTTTAGACTAATTTCATATTCAGTTTTTGGCACTGAGGTCTGGGTGGAGGTGGGCAGGTCCACCCTGCCTTTCAGTCTCATTAATCATTTGGCTTTCCCTGGCTGCTCGCAGCATCTTCTGGAGGAACCCTTCTCTTTATTCATTCAGACAACCCTTCGGATTAAACAGAGCCAGCTAAATGTCAAAGCAAATCTGAGTCTTGATGCAGATAATCATTTCAATAATATTTCTCCATTTGTGCCCAAACACCAGGGGAATAAAGCTTTTCTGCTGTCAGGTACTGTAAGACTGCAGTTGGTGTAAATGCTTGACACTGAGCCAGATGGCTTAGCCGTGCCTCAAACATATGTTCAACAAGCAGGCTTGCACACATTGGAATTTTATTATTTTGAACTGGTGAAGCTTGCATATTTATTTACTTGACCCCCTTTGGTGTCACTTTGGTATTAAAACAATCAGATATAAAGCTTCTCCAAGCAATTGGGTAGGGCTAGTTTATAAACTACTTGTCAGTTTCATATTACCACCAGCAGTGAAGTATTTTTTGGTCTCATGGCTTCCTCTTGATAATTTAAAGAGAAAAGACGGCAAGGTGTATATGGTGAAGGGAGGAAGAAACTGAGAACTGAAGGAGAGAATGCTTGCCTACCCCGAAGATAAAGATGAATGTGCCCTTTCTAACCAACTCTTTATACGACCTAGAGACAAGTAGTTTTCTCATGTATTACCATGTATATTTTACTCTGGAAATCATCTCTGGGGTTAAGGAAGTCAGCCATTAAAATACACTGCTACACGTGCCTTTTAAAATATCACATGTAAGTCTATATATGTGTATATTCTATACCTTTGCACCCACTATTATATATGTGTATGTAACAATATGTTTATATATGTAGTAAAAATAAAAAGCCACACTATTAGTTTTCCATAAAACAATTTGCAATAATTACAAATGTTTATAATTCTGCTAATATACTCTTCAAAATAAAATTTAAATGATTTGCTATTGAGTGGAATATATATATATATATAATTTTATATTATGTAATATTTTCAAATTTAGCATTAACTGAACTCTTTTCCTTCCATTAGACCATTTGTCATAATTCTTGTCCTTCTAGCTTTTGTCCCAGTAATAATGAGATTTATAACACAGTTTGTCTCCACCAGGTTATAAACCCTACTTATACCCAAGGAATCCTGCCCCTAGATAGGAGACACAACCTCATTTTGTGTTCAGGCCTCATCGTCCCTCTGACAGAGAGCAAGGATCTCTTGGCTCTTAAAAATACATTTCCCCTCTTCAGTAGAAAATAGTTATAGAGGAGACCTTGTACACCTTTTCCTTGAAAGAATTCAGAGCCAGGATTCTTGAAGGGAACTGTGGTAGACAGACAGATGTGAGCAGAGCAAGGATGAAGGTTACCAAAGCTAAGACAGTAGGCCAAGTCTCAGTTGTGTTTCACCTACAGGCTCCAAAAAGCAACAAAACTAGCCAAGTGACTCCCTGGTGCTCATCTATTAGTGGAGACCACCACTCTGAAAAGACACACTTGGAACACTGAGAACTATTCTATTGAGATCTTCTCCTGGGACCTTTACTAAAATATCAACCCTTAAAAGCCATCCTAAGGACGGAGAACGAGCACCCTCTTCCTGCTAAAGGCATGCCTGTGTCTTTCCCCTTTTCCTCCTCCACTCCCTGCCCCCCGAAATGATACTTTTACCATTCTCTATCCTAAGCTCTAAGGGCTTTCTATTTTGCATGTGTAACTTGTCTCCTAAAACCCACTTTTTCTACCTCTGTGACTTTCTAAGTAAACTATCTCTTATAAAAAAAAAATTAAGAACAGATATAAAAATCTATGAGTACTGTACATAAAATACATAGGTTTCTATGTATAGAGTCTATACATGGAAATAAATTTCTACCTATAATAACATGGTGACTTAAGAATTTTTAGAGTTCATATATTCTAATACTTTAAATTTAATCAAAAGAAAATACAGGCCCAGAGAAATTTGCTAACTCACTGTAAGTCATACAGCAAGTAAGTGTGCATCAGAACAACTCAAGACATATATTTCACACTTGACCCCTCCTGTTTTCTGTTATATGCATTTGCCCTTCTCCCAAAATAAACTTTTGCTAAAAAATTAGCTATGTTTCAAGTGTCCTTCTTGGAGACATAAATCTGCCTGAGATCAAATTCCCATAGGACAGTGATTCTCAACACTATCAGACCCAATATACCTCATTTTATAACAAATATATAGTGTCCGTAAAGTCATGGTGCACTTTTGACCGGTCAAAGGTCAAAAGTGCACTATGACTTTACGGACACATTGTATTATATAGATCCTCAATTTTTCTGAACTAAAAACATAGGTAGCCTGACCTGTGGTGGCGCAGTGGATAAAGCGTCGACCTGGGAACACTGAGGTTGCCAGTTCAAAATCCTGCACTGGTCTGGTCAAGGCACATATGGGAGTTGATGCTTCCAGCTCCTCCCCCCTTTCTCTCTTTCTCTCTCTCTCCCACTCTGTGTCTCCTCTCTAAAAATTGAATAAAAAAAAATTAAAAAAAATACTCATTTAAAAAAAAACATAGGTAATAGAACTTACTACCTACATAGATAACTTTTAAATATCAAATCAGTGTCTTAATTATAATAAAAGGAAACAAATGAAAAGAAAGTAGTAATTGATGAAATATGTAAGTATGTGTGTGTGATTTATATGTAAACACTTAGAGGCAACTTCACTAGATAATATAGAGATGTAGTGAGATGTTTGCCCCCCTTCAATAATGGTCACAAACTCGTAGCTACAAAGGCAGGGTATTTAATCAAGGATTCAAACTCTGTTGAAGGGTTGTTACTGATGACTCACAAGATTTTCCAGGATGGTGAGCTAAATCTGGGTAAAATTCCTAACCAGGTTGCAAGCAATGCAATTTTATTATTTTGGTTCTCTTGTTGTATATGTTTTTGCATTCTTTGAAAATTTTGTACATATTAAAACTATGATGATGTACTTTGTTTTAATATGCAAATTGAAATAAGTTCTAGGCTCAGGATCATTACCAACAGGATTTTCAACTCCCTGAATGTCTATCTGGAAGTACATTTAAAGGTCACATGGTTTAGGACAGTTCTTCATTGTAGAGACTTCCTGTGAAGTACAAGATATTTAATGTTCTACTTCCTGTCCAATAGGTGATGTTAGTTCTCCTCAACAATTCCAGCAGCCAACAATGTCCTCACAGCTGTCAAAATACCCTAGAATAGAATCATTATTATGGGATATTATATGAGGGCTTTCTTCAGCGTAGAAATCAAGGTAACCAATATCAAAGTCATGAAAAAGTGAGCCATTTATGAAAAATATATTATTTTAAATCAACTCTTAATTTTAAATATTACACATGCTTGAGTTTACATTTTTCCTACATCTGCTGAAAGAAATTTCATTATTAAATGATAAGCTTTAGTATCTTTGCAAGCAGGTTACAGAACATAATTTCAAAATAAGAAATCTTAAGCTAACATTAATATAAAATATAGTTTAATTTAAAACTTAGTTTATGTTAAATTTAATATTGGTTTAATAATACTGCATAATAACCCATAACCCAATACTTAAAAACAACATTAACTTATTTTGCAATACTGACACAATTATATTTTTAGATGTGGGTATTGTGTAAGTGCTATTTACTCACAATATAGAATTTACAAGAGATTTTTATGTCAGTATAGGAAAACAGTGCAACTCATTTTGTAAATGAAAGATCTTGACATCATCAAGAATAACTGTTTTAGATATTCTACACGTTTACATCTTTATATTGACCTATGATTCACTGCAATCAGATTCAATAATTATGCTTTTTCTGAATCCTTAATTGACCAGACTGCTGAGAATTCTTCTTATATGTGACCAGTTGCTATCAGAGGTTATTTTTTGTTTTTTTTAGGTGAGAGGAAGGGAGATAGTGAGGCAGATTCTTGCATGTGCCCTGGACAGAATCCATATGGCAACCCTATCCGGAAGCCAATGCTGGAGTACTGAGCTATTTTTAATGCCTCAGGCTGATACGCTCCAACAGAGGTATATCCTCAGTGCCCGGGAACCATGCTCGAAACAATTGAGCCATGGGCTGCAGGAGGAGAATAGGGAGAGAAAGGGAGGTGGAGATGACTCAGATAGTCACTTCTTGTATGCACTGACTGGGAATCAAACCTGGGATATCCATACACTGGGCCAGCTCTCTATCTACTGAGACACCAGCCAGGGCCTATTAGAGGTTTTTTACCTCTCTCAACTCACATGTCTGTCAGTAACCTGTCACACAATTATTATGAGAATATCTCATTATATATGTAGTTCTGACATATCATGAACTACAATATATATTATTTGTTCATTTTCTTTTCTAAATTGGTTAACATTCAGTTACAGCATCTTTTCAGAGAAATATACATAACTGAAGGATAGCCCATTTTTATGTCACAATGATTGTATACTGAAGTATATAGTACAGCTTTCTCTTTTGAACATCACTTCATGTCACTTGGCTAGTTCCAAGATTCTTAATAAAACACAATGGAAAACTACAAAATACAGGGACATTCTCAGTACTGCATTATGCTAAACTTCAGTGAGCCACTTTCTAACCATATTAACAATAAAATCACTGTGATTCGGACTAATAAGAGGTGGTAGAAATATCTTTTATTCCTCATAGTATCTAGCACAGAGAGAATACTTCTTTCCTGAGGCTGTTCTGTCAATAATATACCCAGTCTTACAAATGAGACAATCTCCTTCTTCCCACACACAACCAAATTGGCAGAATGAACACCCAAGCCCAAAGAGCTGAGAGAAGAGATCAGAAAGCTCACTGCATCTGAGCATCCATGTGGACACAAACATCTGTTAACCAGGTTGATGCAGTCCTGGCTCTGACGTTAGCATAATCAGTGGGGATAATATTTCATGCAGCTAAACAGCTGGAGAGAACACAAAGATCAGACCTCCAAGGGTATGGATCTGGGGCAGATTCTTCAGAGCAGTGCTCTTATTTATTAATATGATATTCATTCAGAGAGCTGATTAAAATACAGATTCTGGCTTAGCAAGTCTGAAGCACAGCCTGACCAGGGAGTGGCGCAGTGGATAGAGCCTCAGACTGGGATGTGAAAGAACCAGGTTCGAGACCCCGAGCTCGCCAGCTTGAGCGTGGATCCATCTGGCTTGAGCAAAAGCTCACCAGCTTGGACCTAAGGTCGTTGGCTCCAGCAAGGGGTGGCTCGGTCTGCTGAAGGCCCGCGGTCAAGGCACATGTGAGAAAGCAATCAATGAACAACTAAGGTGCCGTAACGTCAATGAAAAGCTAATGATTGATGTTTCTCACCTTTCTCCGTTCCTGTCTGTCTGTCCCTATCTATCCCTCTCTCTGACTCTCTCTCTGTCCCTGTAAAAAAAAAAAGTCTGAAGCACAGCTTAGGGTTTCCTTTCCTAACAAGCTCCCAGGTGATGCCCTTGCTTCCGATCTGAGGACCACACTATGGGTAGTAACACTTCAGAGAACCTTGGAAACAGGATTTTTCTTCAGAATTGAAAGGCTTTGGGGGAGATGCAACATGGAAAAATAAATGCAAAGAGAAACTCAAGAAAGAAATGCTGACAAATACAAACAGAAACCTTGTAAGGTTTACTTCATGCTTCAGGAACAAAGTGCAACAGGTAAAAGAAAAGTCATCCTGCTCCTGCCTAGACAGAAAAATACCAACCACCAGCAGTTTGATGCAGCGCATAAATGTGCAAACGCAGCCACCCAGCAAAATAAATTATGGAAGCAGCAGAAGAGCATTGTAGGCTGAGACTCCCCTCCCTCGTCTTGTGCTTTATCAACCTGACCTAAAAATATTTGGAGGAATATAGATAATACTGTTAGAAAACAAAGTAAATAAGTTGTGGATAGAGTGTGGGGGGAAAAAACCCCAAAAAATATATAAACAGAAAACTGTTTATACTGCAGGTCCTAATGGCTAAAAGTTACTTTCCTAGTAACTAATTGGAGTTCCTGATGATATTACCAGTGTTTAGCTTAAATTTAACCTATCTTGAATATAAGTGTAAATATAAAAATGCCAATTGTTTTCATCCCTACTACAAAGTGAAGATATAAGAAATTAAGTTGCTATCACAGCAGCCAAGGATGACACAAATGAAGAGGTGACAGTTGAGGTGGAACCGACCTCCTGGCTGGAGAGAAGGATCCAGGCTCAGAGCTTCCCTAACGTTCCAGGTGATCGTGGGCCACCTCAGAGACAGGGCTTTATGTCTAAGGTTGCAAGTGAGGTGCCAGGATGCAGTAAGTATGAAATTCCAGAGGACGGACCTGACCCTATTAAAAACTTATCAAGAGCTATTTTTGGTCCTTCAAAATTCCTCACTCACTCTAAAAGTATGAAAGAGTTGAAAATGGATTTCCAGATGGTATTTCTTTGGTGAACATTACTGCCAGACTGTGGGCCCAACCATGAATGTATTGCAATGTTTGCCTCTCAGTTTTTATCTAGAATAAAAGAGCTTCAACAGGACAATTCAGCAGCGTACAACACAGTAGACAAGGGTCTGACACTTCTTAAGGAATCTCAAGGCAAGCAGCTGTACTAAGGGCAGAGGTCGCAGGTAAGAGAGAAAATGAAGGCTGTTTGGGGTAGAGGTGTTCTCCTACCCATGAAAGGCACAGAATGTGTGAGTGTTTCTCATTCATCGAGCCAAAGAGGATTAAGAACTGACCTGAGCCACTTCAAATACTTCCCAGGAGTGCCACTTGGAATTTAGTGTGGAGAAGCTCATGGGAAGACCAGGTTCTAGAGGCATGCCTGTTGTCACTGCAATGGGAAGGCTTAGAAAAGAGACCCTCTAAAGAATCCACAGAAGTTCCTGGACAAGAAAGGTATCTTGAAATAGTACTGAGACTCAGAGAATGTGAAGCAATCTTGCCTAACATTGGTGTACTCTTTGTATGTTCTTTAATTTTCCCCGTCTTCGCATACTGTCTGGCTGGGGAAGAGCCAGAAACCACTTTGCAAGCTGAGGAAGGAGAAGCAGAAAATGACAGAAGATACTGACCGTACCCACTTATCAGGTGTCAGCAGTCTATCTGAAATCATCTTGAACTGAGAGAATGGAAGATTTAATTCTCAAACAAGTTTGGAACTAGGTGCCCTAATAGCAAATTGAGACTCTATGTGAGTGTGAGGGATTATAGAACATATATCATTACCTAAAAATGATGACAAACTCATGGGGTCCCATAATTTTTATCCAACAACAGAAGAAAATAATTTGCTTATTGCACATATTTTGAGTGAAGAGTGGGAAAGAAAAATAAATTGAATTTTGATTATACTCACTCAGTTGTGCCAGGTCAGCATACGAGGCATGCTACTTAATTTGTCTGTCTGTTTCCTCATGTGAAAGAAAGGTGTGGAGAAGCTGTTTTCTGAATTAACTATTTTTTATCATGGAAGTCTGTCTTTTCTGGGAGATAAAAAAGGAAGAAGAGATGTAAAATCATATTTTATGAAAATACTTCAACCTTAATAGCAAAACCTGATCAAGATAGCTAGTGTGCACCCACAGACTCAACTGAACACTATGCATAAAACTCTTTTAGTGACAAAGATAAATATCACAAATAAAATAATAAATTTAATTCAGAAGTGTATTACAAAATAATAAGCTATAACAAAGTAAATTTTTATGCTATAAATGTAGAGAGAGATCAATAAAAATAGATCTGCTAATATAATTTCTTATATTATCATCTTAGGGACAATAAAAAGCATTTTATTTAAGTCAATAAGGATGTCTGATTTTAAAACAAGTAAATATTCTGAAATCTAAGTGAAAGGATTTTTGTTTAAAATAATAATTGCTATTACTGTTTATTGTTAAGACTCAAAGGACTATTATGTGTCAGGAAAAGATAAGATTTTCCACTATCTACTCAATGTTCAACATTGCTCAGGAACTTTTAAGTAATGCTATAAGAAAATAAATATAATTAGATATAATAAGAGAAAAAGTCTCAATTTCAGCAATATTATATCACAATTTAAGAATGACCTTTTTATTGCAGTTAATAAATCAGCCATTTATATGTTTCTTAATATGCTAATACATTTAAAAATTTAGCAGTAGGTAATAGTCTAAATTTTATTCAATATACATAAAATTAGAGCAAGAATCTTCACTGAACAATCATTTCCCACCTCACTAACTCAAAACACCCCCCTTACTGTGTACAAAATGTTGCTTACTTATTCTTGAATCAGTTTCTATATTCTGTACTCTTCCAGATTAACTGTTTTTTTGAGTTATTGTAGCTTCGTAATGTATTTTGAAATTTGATGAGAAAATCTGCCCACAATTGTGGGCACTATTTGACCCAGGAACTACTTTGAATTTTTGCATGTTATAATTGTCATGGGGACTTATTTGTTCTATTGTTGTTAAATACTGCTCATATAATGTAGACATTCCTGTTTTTGTTTAAGAGATTTATTGACCATATGAAAAATGTGCCATGAACACTTAAAATAATTTTCTATATGAAACAGATTTAATCAGCATCATTATCATTCCAATATTTCCTATCCATATTTGTCTTAATCTCTTCCACCTATTTATTCAATTTTTAATATGTCTGTTTTATATGTGTAGTAATATTTTTTTTTTGCATCTACAACTCGGGTTATAAGAAATGTAACTTTTCTCTTCCCTAATTAAAGTTAAGTTCTCTCTGAAGTCCCAGTTTCCCCTGTTGCTGAAAACTTGGCAACATAAAGGAATGAGTACTCCTGTATATCACATTTAGACTCTTTGTCCATCTGGATCTGGCTTGTTTTGCCTGTCAGCACTGGCTCTTATGTTAATGTCGATCTCTGGCACATAGCTATATGACTCCTGACATGTAACTTATAAAACCTCTTCAAACCTGCTGGCCTAAACAATTTCTCTAAAGCTTTAGAGAGATCTTGAAATTTTTAGAAATTCTCTAATATCTTTATATGACTTAACATTTATATAATCAAATTTCAAATGTGATTTTTTTTTTTAATTTTAATGGGGTGACACCAATAAATCAAGGTACATATGTTCAAAGAAAACATCTTCAGGTTATCTTATCATTCAATTATGTTGCATACCCATCACCCAAAGTCAAATTGCCCCTCCCCTCCTCCCTATCCCACCCTCTCCTCCCTCCCCCCACCCTGTAACCACCACACTCTTGTCCATGTCTCATAGTCTCACCTATGTATGAAATCATGCTGTTCTCAGTTTTTTTCTGATCTATTTATTTCACTCTGTATAATGTTATCAAGGTCCGTCCATTTTGTTGTAAATGATCCGATGTCATCATTTCTTATGGCTGAGTAGTATTCCATAGTATATATGTACCAAAGCTTTTTAATCCACTCGTCTTCTGACGGACACTTGGGCTGGTTCCAGATCTTCGCTATTGTGAACAATGCTGCCACGAACATGGGGGCGCATTTCTTCTTTTCAAACATGCTATGGTGTTCTTAGGGTATATTCCTATAAGTGGGATAGCTGGGTCAAAAGGCAGTTCGATTTTTAATTTTTTGAGGAATCTCCATACTGTTTTCCACAGTGGCTGCACCAGTCTGCATTTCCAACAGCAGTGCAGGAGGGTTCTCTTTTCTCCACATTCTCGTCAGCACTTGTTCTGTGTTGTTTTGCAGATGAGGGCCATTCTGAAATTTAAAACAAAACAAAACAAAAATTATAGTCTTGATAGCTTCTCCTTGTTTTTATTAGTCTCTTCAGAAGTTTTCTCTATCATATATACTCTTCTCTAAATTTATTAACATATCTTTTTGTTTTTACTAATTTGATATCTTTCCTAGTACAATCTGCTCTATGTAATATATTCTCTTTTAACAGAATTTTCTCTTATAATTATGATGTGTCTTGGTGTGGGCCTCTTTGGCTTTCTCTTGTTTGGGACTCTATGCTTTCTGGACTTGAATGTCTATTTCATTCAACAGGTTAGGTGAGTTTTCCATTACTATTTTTTCATATACATTTTCAATTTCTTACTCTCTCTCTATTCCTTCTGTCACCCCCATGATGCAAATGTTGGTACACTTGAAGTCATCTGAGAAGCACCTCATACTATTTCTTTGGACACTTTTTACCTTTTGTTGTTCTAATTGACTATTTTCTGCTTCCTTATCTTCCAAATATCTTATTTAATCCTCTTCTACACTATTGTAATGTAATTTTCATTTCTGATTGGTTCTGTTTTCTGTTTTCTATCTCCATTTTTACATTTATCTCTTTATTAAAATTCTTACTGAGATTATTGAGCATACTTATAACCAGTGTTTTGAATTCTGTTAGATTTTCAGCTGTTAGATTTCTGTCTCCATTTTACTTAGTTCTTTTTTGTTTGTTTCTTTTTTCTTCTGGAGATTTGCACTGCTCTTTCATTTGGGACATGTTTTCTTCTCTTCTCATTTTTACATACTTCCCTTGTTTGTTATTACGTATTAAGTGGAGCTGCTACATCTCCCAGCTTTGGTAGAGTGGCCTTATGTAGTATGTGTCTTGTAGTGTCCAATGACACAGCTTCCCTTTTCACTTGAGCTGGGCACTCCAGATATGAACCCAGAAGCAGATTAAGGTCAATTGAGGCCCTGCGTGCAGAGGAAAATATTTGGCCCCTGAAAAAAGGAGAGAGACAGGGAAAATAAAAATACATGTTAAGCATATTTTTTAAATAAATAAAAAATATTATGTACTATTAATGTTAAAGTTGCACATATGAAACCAAACTTGGTGTCATTGGAAAAAAGTGTAAAGTTAGGGTTTTGTAAGGCCCTTTAGAAATCGGGGCCCAGGGCCTTCACCTGGTGTGCCTGCCGTTAAATCCTCCTCTGTATGAACTTCATGTGGGCTGTGTATACCTTCCTGTTGTAATTAAGCTTTGGTTGTTTTCACCTCAATAGGTGAGATTTACCCCCAGGCCATTGGCTGCAAGGATTGGCTGTAACCATCCTAGAGGATCAGCTGTGCAGGGAGCCAGCCCATGGAGCAGAGCTTACTTCAGCAGAGCTCTGGTGCTAACTGGTTCTGTCTCTTCAGTGTGTCACTTGTAGAGGTGGCTGGGTGGTGCTTGGACATGGTCTGAAGCTGTCCTCCTGATGCACTGGCTCTGGAGTCTCCCAAGAAGCACAAGTCAAGCACAGCTGCCACCTGTGACCTGTCCAGGACCACCCCGCACGAGTTACAAAGCAATCTATAGAAAACTGCTACTTGTGCTGTGCTTGCAGGTGCTCAGGAGAAGTCAAGCTGTGAACCAAGGCTGGCTGATGCTAGTGACAGGCATGGGCCTGCTTAGCAAGAGATATGGACACACTCAGGTCATTTGCTTCTTCTTTGAGAGATTTTTTTAAAAGTTTGAATCATGAGCCAAGACAGGCTATTTTGTAGAAAAGCCATGGCAACGGCTTGGGTTGGGCCCTCACGTTGGGTGAAGTGGGGTCTCAGAGAATCAACAGGATGGGACAAATAATGTTAGTGAATTGATGGAGACTCAGATATGGCAACCACCTGCTGACTCTAAGGAGAAGGCTCAGAAAAAGAACAATGGTGTCTGCCAGCCCTTCTGTCTGAAAGAGAGCTACTTCTCCACCTTCCTTCCACGTTGATGCCAGACAATTCAGTCCCTCCCCGTGTGTTCCTGGTGAGTGTGTGTCTGAGTAAGTCTGTGTGTGAGCCTTTTAAGAAGAACACATGTGTCTCCTGCAGCCCTCTGTCTCATTCAACCACACTCCCCATTGGTTTTTTCAGCCAGAAATTATGGGACCTTCTTTTCCTGGTACTGGTACCCTAGGCTGGGGACCCTGGTATGGGGCTGGTACCCCTCACACCTCTAGGGTGACCTCCATAGCCCAGATATTTCTCCCAATTTTCATCAGCCACACATGAGGGTGGGACCAGGCTGTTCCACTTCTCCCCGTCTCCTACCAGTCTAGATGTGGTTTCTTCTTTATATCCTTAGTTGTGAGACTTCTATTCAGTTAGATAGAGTTCAGGCAGTTCTGAATAATGGTTATTTTGTAGTTTCATTGTAGTTTTGATGTAAGTGTGGGAGGATTCAAGTACTGGATTTACCTACATCAACTTCTTGACCAAAACCTCTGGCCCCTATATTTTTTAATTTACAATATAACATTTTGTTTTGGGCGTTTCCTTTAAGCATCAATCTTTGTTTCTAAATAAGATATTTAACTCATTTATAATGTCATATCCTATATTTTTAATCCTTCCATTTGCTAATTCATTATTTTAGAAAACATTTTCTTTTCTTGATGTCTTTAATAAATATCTTATCTTTATTTGCTTCTTTTCTCTAGAGACTCAGAAAATTATGTGATTAATTTGGAGAGTATCTATATAATTTTTAATATGTTTATGGTTTTTTATATATGTATATGTGTATTAATATACATAATATTTATTTACAATCAATAGTAAAATTATTTGATGCCTCCTGTTATAAATTAAAGAACAATTTTAATTCCCTTTATTATTTATCTAAAAATGTTTTTATTTTGTTATTATCTAATATTTTGAGCCTATTATATGGTTAGTAATTATTTTATACCATATTTTTTGTTCAAGAACTGTTTTACATGTTTTAAGTATATTTGCCAAAATTGTTTAAATGTAATTCTGTACTTATAGTCAAATTATAGCATAACTCCCTAATCTCTCCCTTCCACTTGATTTAAACATTAGTCAGTTGTTTTATATCTAATTATTTTTTAAATATGACTAACTTTTTAAGGAAAGGAACATAGGAGGTATTCTCCCAACTATCTTTCCAAGTAAAGTATATGGGAAGTATAATTCTATATATATATGAGAATGGCACGTGAAAAAAAAGATAGAAATTTTGAATGCTGGAAGAACAAACTCTTTTGCTATGGTCTATATACCTGAATTTTGGTGACACTATTTTTCCTTTTAAAAAATCAATTGATATTTCCCTTGATTTCTGATATTTGTTATTCCAAAGATATCTAAGGTTAGGGTAATATTTTCTAAAACTTTTAATATAATTTTTTAGTAAATGTGTATTAATATGCCTAAGTATTTTATTATAAAACACTCACCAGAAAAATTTTAAACACTATTGTTTCTTGAAGATACTTTCCCTGAAGAATTCTATTACTATCTAAAGTTTTTTTTCACCTAAGGAAGTTTCCTTTCTGACATTGCTGTTATAGATTCTGTTTTATTTGTTTTTATCTCTTCATCAAGAGCACCAGTTATTTGTATGCTTGATTCTTTTTCTATATTTTGGGTAGCTATCATTTTTCTCTCACACACAATTTTCATTTTTAATTAAAAGGTACTGTGCTTTCTTGAGAATTTATTTATGTTTGTCTACAATATAATCTTACTACTTCTATAATTTAGATTTAGCACTATATTGCTTCTAAAGCAGATTTTAACTGTGCTAATGCTTTTTAGATTTCTTTATAATCTTTATATGTTTCTACATTGATTTTCATCTTTGCTTACATTGACTTCATGTTTTTTATTTCATCCTGTCATTGTTATTATTTTTATCTTGTTAACAAAAATTTATATATAAAAATAAGTGCTATTATATTGCTTTCATATTGTACAGTTTTTTTATCTCTTGAAGATATAGTACCTTGATTTTCATATTAAATACTATATTCAAAGTCTCATGTTGAATAAATTTCATTATACACATTTTTCAGAGTACACAATTTTCACTATTTTTCTCACACTTTTCTCTTTCTCCATCAATTTAATTAGTATGAACATCTATATTCAGGTACATTGCACTATTAAAATATCTTATACCTTTATAACTATAGAAGAGTGGCCATGATAAAGATGATAGAAAAACGAATATCTTTAGTTAGTTTAAAAAACAACTACCACATAACCTGTTCAGTCCCCCAGTCAGCAAAGATCTGATGTAAGAGTAAATGTTAATCATTGGTCGAAACGTGCATACAGCCTAATTTTGTTAAACAGAAATTTCTTACAAGGTTATGCAGACAACTGATGAAAATCTCTGTTTTCTAATGTTGTAGAAGTATTTCACCTTTAATGCAGAGATGTCTGTGAGACTTTCATGGGAAATTAGAAGAAAAAAAAAAACAATTTCTGCTAGTTCACCTCTATTATTCCAGAACCAACCTCATCATATTATTTAATTAAAAATAAGCAATGTTTATTTCCCTTTTAGAATAATTCTATTATTCACTTACGAGTTTTTTTCTAAGATCTTAGCAATGTATATGTAAGTAGAAAATAATTTTTTTCCATAATTAGATATATTAGCACTCTGAAATAACCATTAAAAAACAAAACTAAAAAAATAATGGGCATTTTTTTCTTGAGTCTAATGAATTCTTAAAAGCCAAAGACTATCTTTTTTTTTTTTTTTTTTTTACAGGAACAGAGAGAGAGTCAGAGAGAGGAATAGATAGGGACAGACAGACAGGAACAGAGAGAGATGAGAAGCATCAATCATCAGTTTCTCGTTGCGACACCTTAGTTGTTCATTGATTGCTTTCTCATATGTTCCATGACTGCAGGCCTTCAGCAGACCGAGCAAGGTTGCTTGAGCCAGCTACCTTGGGTCCAAGCTGGCGAGCTTTTTCTCAAGCCAGATGCCCCCGCCCCCTGCGCTCAAGCTGGCGAGCTTGAGGTCTCGATCCTGGGTCCTCCACATCCCAGTCTGACGCTCTATCCACTACGCCACCGCCTGGTCAGGCAAAGACAATCCATTTTTAATAACCAATCTGTTAATAGTAACTCTTGTAAAAATCATAAGTCAAAGAAGGGACTCTCCAATATTTGCTTTTATATACTTTTACACCTGTCAGATTTCTCTTAACAGAACTGATACTTACAAACTGACACACAATTAAAAATACTTTGTGTATCTTCTATATAGAACACACTGTATTGTACTCACCAAGCTATCAGACATGACCATATATATACTTTAGACAGAGAAGTCAGGGCACATTCAAGAAATGGAGGCTCATATACTGCTTCTGCTAAATGTTATGCTACTTCTACCTAAAATAAATATTTCTGAATTGTAGAGTAAAAAGTTCACAACCTCAGGTATCATAGTTTATTCTTATAAAAATTCTTGTTTGACAAGCTAGAATTGAATTAAACTTTGGAATCTTTGTTTCTAGACATTAGATGCATTTTAGATTTTTCAGAACAAAATAAATTTCTGAATTAGAATTTTAAACTAAAAAATAAAAATCTATGGCCTATATGGACCTGTTAAAATAACCATTTATGAAAGTATATCTTGTTCTTTTGTCCGTTTCCTCTACATACACTGCTGTAATTGTAACTCTGCTTTAAGGAACATAACCCAATCCTATGTCAGTAGACTTTTCCTTTGAAAACACCTGTCACTTTGTGTCAATTGCAAGAATTTGTGTGAATTTCTGAAGTCATTTCATATCTGCTTTGCATTACATCATTTTGCTCATGTCTCAAGCAACTGAAGATGTACCTGAAAATTTATTGGACAAGACAGCTCCCTTCCCAAGTGCAGAAAAGCATGAAAGGCAAAGGTGGAAAACAGTCAATGTTTTAAGAACAACTAAAGTGAAACAAAACTTTAATGTTTAAATTAAATATGGTATCATTACTATTAATTCTAAAAACAATAAATTGAGCTACAATTGACTCATACTTGATTCTCAATTTTCCTGGTATTTTTGTAAATTTCTTATAAACTTCATATATATTTTAAATACCTATCTTTTAAGTAATTAAATTTTATATGCAATGATAAAATAAAATTTAATTTATTGGGTTGTTTTCTTGCAGTAAGTTTATATCACATCACCAACACTCACTACTTCTCTTGTGAGAGAGGTGTGGTGGAAAAGTAGACCTGGTCCATGGAAAATGCCATCTCATCATCAATACAGATATCTTACTTGACCTCATAATTTAACCTTCCAAAATGATCTTTAGCTTATCTTATTTTCTAAGGCTAGCTCTTTTCTGGAAATAAACAATCACTTAAAATTGAGGGACTCATAAATATATGCCAGTCTTGAAATTCTTCTGTCCCCCAAATTTAAGATTTTCTTGGCATCTTCATGTATTTTACTCTAAGGCAGGACCACTGAAATTTTAGTATACCATACTGAGTTAGAAATATAAAGATTAATATTCAATATATGGACAATCTATAAAGGAACAAGTCTTTTATGACATTCCTTTTCATGAGTGAGAAGGGACCTAATAAATTACTTTATTAAATCTCTTCTAGCAAGTGAAGATAAATGTCATCAAGGGCTTAAGCTCTCATGTATTACATATAATGTACTGTGCTCCTGACTGTCTTCCTAGATTTCTATGTTTTATATAACTTATCCGATGGAATTTACTTCATCATTAAATACATTTTTTTGAAGACAACAACAAAAAGAAAATACTGAGAAGAAAATGTCTGATTTCATTTAGGTTGTTGCTCTACTTTGTATATCTATTCTTAAGTTAGCTACTGCTACAATTTTTTTTCTGTAAATTTTCATCTCCAAGGGCTGAACAAATGAGGGTAACAACAGCACTGACCTCTTATGTTGAGTAAAAGTTTAGACATATTTTGAATCCTTTTCTAACCATCCTTTGTGTCTTTATAGTCTTTCTCTGTTTAAAGTGATGTTTTTCTCAAAACTTGTACCTCTTTTCAGCAAAAGTTATTACCGAACACCTAGTTATATAAATTAGATAATAAATATACCATGCTGCATTCTTCTGTGACCCTCAAAACGATTCATTAAACTCTATATTATGTAGGTTCTACATTTTATTATTGTGCCAATGCGCTTCCATTTTTTTATGCCTTGGCTAAATCTTAATCATAGTATCTTACCTAGATAGTTGTTATAGTCCACTACAGCTTGGGCTTTCAATTTGTTTTTTTGTTTATTTGTTTGTTTTGTTTTTGTGACACAGAGAGGGACATATAGGGACAAACATACAGGAACAGACAGAAAGTGAGATAGAAGAGAAACATCAATTCTTCATTGTGACACCTTAGTTATTCATTGATTGCTTTATTATATGTGCCTTGACCGGGAGCTACAGCAGACCGAGTGAACCCTTGTTCAAGCCAGCGACCTTGGGCTCAAGCTGGTAAGCCTTGTTTAAACTAGATGAGCCTGTGCTCAAGCTGGTGACCTCGGGGTTTCAAACCTGGGTGCTTCATGTCCCAGTCCGATGCTCTATCCACTTCACCACCACCTGGTCAGGCTCAATTTGTTTCTTTATAACCATGAAGAATGCATTTATATTGTGAGTCACTATGCACATATATTTATGAAATAAAAGTTTTTAAAAATTTTAATATGTGATACACATTGATGTTTTCAATTCCATTTGTAAAAGCAAACTGGATTTTACAACCTCACTGATGGTGTTTTCCAACCTACAAATTGAAAAAAAAGAAACAAAAAACAGCAAAAATCCTGGCCTGTCTCCAGCCAATACTCTGGCTAATGAATTGTCCACAGTGGCTACAAAAAGTTCTGTGTTCTAGCTGAACACATAATTTCTCCCATTAAATTCTCTCTCTCAATTACTACATAGTATAAATTTACTAGCATATCATGCAATCAGGGCTCTTTTTGTTTATATCTCCAACCTACACTTCATTCTCTCCAAACTCACATGCTCAGGTCACTCAATTTTTATATCTCTATGTTTCCACATGGTACTTCTGCTTGGAAAACAACCACGCTTAATCTTCATATTTTCATCCTGCATCTTAGCTCAAATATCTTTCTCTCCTCTGTAAAGCTTTTTTTAATCCCTCCCTAAATAAAAATAGTGCTCTTTCTTGTTCCCTCTACTGTACTTGTAAATAGTCCTTTTAAAACACTTAATGAGTCACACGAAACTCACCCCTGGACATGCTTCCATCTTGCCTGTGTAGTCATTAAGCACAGATTTATCATAATGGTATTTGATACCTTCTGGTCCAAATTTTCCAATTTTATATTACTCAGCAAGAATTATTTGTACTTTTGTTCAGGAGAAACATTGTTGAATAAATACGATTCTTCAATATCCAGGGTACACTTTCATCCATGAAAAAGTAAATGGTATGGGTCTCAGTTTGCACCAAACACAACTAAAAATTAGAAAACTAAACTAATTATGTGAAACAGTTATTTTCCACCACTGGATTGTGAGAAGAATGGGAATGTGTTCCCTGATAAATAAACAAATGAGAAAAAATTTATGATCAACTTGGCTTTCTGCCAGAGTAGAACAAACTCAGGTTCACAGAGAGCAAAAAAGATAGAGAACAGAAGTTCAAGGGGAACGAAGAAGCTAGAATTTGGAGGGCAGAGTATTGGAAAAGAAGAAATTCCTGAAAGAAGGACTTCTAGAAATGTATCCAAGGGCCCCAAAATTCTTAGGCTAAATCTTAGGTTGAGTACCACTCGGCATATGCACCAGGGAAACTCTATGAGGCCTGGCAAAGATCAACTGTCAGAAACCTATCAGCTTATCAATGTCAAAGATCACATAGGGTTAGCAAATATGCAAGGTCTATCAGCCATAGTAAAGAATTCTTGGTGAATACCTGGGGTATTTCATACAGACCTGGGAAGGATCCCTCTTTTGAAGTAAGATTAAACTAACCTGAGATAAAAGGCTATTTAAGACGTGGGGTAACAAAAAAAAAACAATAAAGACCTTGAAAGAATTATACTGATCTGCAAATAATTTAACTGCATGACAAAAAAATTTTTATAGTCTTAAAAAAATCCAAAATAATTAACAATGTATCATTCATAATATCTAACATTGAATTAATTATATTATACAGGTATAATAAATATGTATTATAGATATTACTGGTATTCTTTATTATACAAATATTACTAGCTAAAGAAGTAGCAACATTTAAAAAAACAAACGGAACATCTAAAATACATTTGAAATGTTAAAAAAAATCACTGGATAGGCTTAACAACATCTTATTTTTCAGGAAAAAATAAATTGAGAACTTTAAGACATACAGTAAAATATATTCAAATCAAAGTACAGAAAGAAAATAAAAAGCTGAAAAAATATTTTGAACCCTAAGTCATTTGTAGAATGATATTAAGTGTTCTAATACATATGTAGTTGGGATTAAAAATAGAGAAAAGAATAACAAAAAGAAGACAGAAAAATTACAAAAAGAAATAATAAACAAAATAGTTCAAATTTGATGAATTATTACCACAGATATTCAAAGGAAGACATACCAAGGACATTATAACTAAATTGCTTAAAACTAATAATGAAAAATATTTTTTAGCCTGACCAGGCAGTGGCACAGTGGATAGAGCATCAGACTTGGACGCGAAGGATTCAGGTTCGAACCCTGAGGTCGCAGGCTTGAGCACGGGTTCATCTGGCTTGAGTGTGGGCTTACTAGCTTGAGTGCAGGGTCACTGGCTTGAGCTTGGGATAATGGACATGACCTCATGAGCACTGGCTTGAGCTCAAAGGTGGCTTAAAGCCCAAGGCCACTGGCTTGAGTCCAAGGTTGCTGGTTTGAGCAAGGGGTCATTCGCTTTGCTGTAGCCCCCTAGTCTAGGCACATATGAGAAAGCAATCAATGAACAACTAAGGAGCCATAATGAAGAACTGTCTCTGTACATCTCTTTGTTCTTCTCTCTCTATCTCTGTCACAAAAATATATATAAATATTTTTTTATTGACTGATTTTTTTTAGAGAGAGAGGAAGGGAGGGAGAGAGATAGAAACATCAATTTGTTGCTCCACTTATTTATGCATTCATTGGTTAATTCTTGTATGTGCCTTAACCATACTACCCAGCCAAGGCCAAAGGTAATTTTTAAAATGACAAGAAAAATAATTGACATTATACATATCAAGAAGACAAACATAAGAATGAGTATGGACATTCTCGTATCAAAAATTAGATATTTTTCATAACAAAAATGCAAGAAATATATCAAGCCTGCCCAGGCGATGTTGCAATGATAGAGCATTGGCCTGAGATGCTGAGGACCCAGGATCGAAACCCTGAGGTTGCTGGCTTGAGTGTAAGCTCACTAGCTTGAGCATGGGGTCATATACATGACCCCATCGTTGCTGGCTTGAGCCCAAAGGTTGCTGATTTGAAACTCAAGATCACTGACTTGAATCCAAGGTCATGGGCTTGAACAAGGGGTCACTTGCTTGGCTTTAACTCTTCCCTCCCATCAAGGCACATGTGAGAAAGCAATCAATGAACAACTAAGGTGCCGTAACATAGAACTGATGCATCTCATCTCTGTCCCTTTCTCTCTCTCTTCCTTTAAAAAATATAAAAATGAAATAACTCAACAAATAATTCTATATTGAATGACTATTTTAAAATTGCAGAGTAAATAAACAATTTTTCAGACAGTTATAGCCAGGAGAATGACTATCTAGAAGATTAACATAGAAAGAAATATTAATAATGACAAATAGTAAATGTCAAAAAATTAAGCTGAAAAATAATAGCAGATGTATTAGGATAAGAGTACTTGAAATAATATACATAAGTAAATATTAAAAATTCTTTCTTACTTCTAAATTTTCTTTAAAAGACAATTGATTATTTAAAGTGAAATTTATAAAAAATAAATTGTTGGGATTACATGTTATAGGAAAATATATAATAAAATGAAACAAAACACTATATTATTATAAATTTCTTATGTTCTGTGAAGAGGTATAATATTCAAAGCGAGAGCATGAGCTGGTAAATTATGACTGATAGGAAAAATCTGCTCTGTATCTTGTTTTTGTAAAGCCCACAATCTAAGAACTTTCATACATTTTAAAAAGATTATTTTAAAAAAAGCATATATGACAGACCAGATTAACAGGATGGTAGGGAGATAGAAGGGAGAAGAGTGAGGATAAGTGGTGATAAACAGAGACTTGACTTGGGTGGTAAACATAAAATATAGTGTTCGGAAGCTGTGTTGTGAAATTGTGCACCTGAAACCTGTGTCATTCCAATAAAGTCAATAAAAATTTAAATAAATGACATGAAAATTAAATAAATAGAATATATGACAAAGAACTTATGAGACTCATGAAGCCTAAAGTATTTATGATTTGGGGCTTTACTGTAAAAGCCTGCCAGTTTCTGAGTTGGATTGTGATATGTTAAACTGCATATGGAAAACTCTAGATATAGTGGGGGCAAATGGTGATAGAAGAAGACTTTACCTGAGGTAATGAACAGACAATATGTCTTATAAAATTGTACACATGAAACCTATATAATTTTATTAACCAATGTCATCCCATTAAATTCAATAAAAAATAAAAGAATCTCAGAGAATTTACTAAAAATATAAAAGTATAAACAATAAGCCAAAAATAATTGAGATATAATAGAATACTAAAAAGTATTAAATTTAAAAGAAGAAGAAATAAAGAGCAAAAGTAACAAAAATATTTGAAAAATATATATAACAAGAGGATTGATTTGAACTTGAGTATCAACAGCTACATTAACTATAAATTACCTAAAACTCCAATTAAAAGAGATTGTTCTTTTAAATAAAATATCAAGACCCAATTATATTTTGTCTACATAAAAACTACTTAAAACAGAGATATATATATTAAAAGTGAAAACATAAGAAAAGGTACTTTATGCAAACATTAAACAGAAGAAAGCTGAAATGTCTATGTCAGTATATCTGAATATTTTTAAAGAAATCTATAAATGGATTCCTTTTATAAAGTTTATAATATAACCTTAATAAAAGAGACTACTTCCAGGAATAAAAAAAGATATAATTTCAAAATGATGGATAAAAAAGGGCAAAAGATCCAAAGTCATTTTTCATAGAAGATATATGAATGAGTAACAAAGACATGGAAAGATATTTAATGTGACTAGTCATTAGTGAAAGACAAATTAAAATTATAAGTAGGTACTATTACATACTAAAATACTTAAAATAAAAGTGATTGACTATATCACATGCTGGAAAGAATGTGCCACCACTGGAACTTTTCTATATTACTAGTTAGAATGTAAAATGGTACACTAACTTTGGAAGTCATTTTGGCAACTTCTTTTAAAGTTAAAGATACATTTACCATGAGCAGCAATTTTAGACCTAAGAGATATTAAACCTGTTTATATAAAGTCTGGTAAACAAATGTTTACAGCAGCTTTATTCATTATAGTAAAAAACTGGAAACAATCCAAGTATCTGTCAAGAGGTGAATAAACAAACTATCATACCTCACAGTGAAATGCTACTCAATGATAAAATGGAATAAACTACTGAAATACACAATAGCATAGATGAATCTCAAAAGCATTATGCTGAGTAAAAGAAGACATGAAAGAGTACACACAGTATGATTTATTTATATGAACTACTAGAACAGGCAGAATAAAATTTTAAACACAGGAACTCTGTCAGAAGTTGCTGAGGATATAGGATCAGCATTGGATGGGGGTAACTATAGCATTTTTTGAGTCAATGAAAATATTTCATGACTATAATGGTGTTGCATGAATATATATTTGCCCAAAATTATCAAGCTCTTACAAATTTAAATAGATAAAGTTTACTGTATATAAATTATATGTCGACAACTTTTTAAAAATGAAGAATGACACTATCTTTATATTTCAGCTTTCATTCTTAACCAGAACATACTTGAAAACCATAGCTACCTATTATTATAATCCCAGCTATAAGTGCAGTGCCTAGTGGATAGTATTTAAAACATAAATATTTAATGAATAAGAAATCCATATTTGAATAAGTAAATCAAGAATATTAAATATATGCAGACAAGATAATAAGCCAAAACTTAAAAATAAATATAATTTTGGGAGGCATTATGGAAAAACTTCCTGTCTGATTGCCCTTCTATGAACCTGCCATGACATGATTTCTGATAATCCACCAGCAGAAATATGTAACTCTAAATAAAAAGCATTATCTCCCTAAGGTTCCAGTTTTTAAATAACATACCTCTGCCAAGGGATAAAATATTGAGCATTTGATACCAACAAAAATTAACAAATCACATTTGCTAGTATTACTAGTAAGCAGCTCTTACAAGAGGTAAAACGTTAGTTACTAGGTTTGATTTGGGAAAGATGTATTATTACTAGCAGGCATTGGGCTGGGTAACTGAATGCTCTAAAGGAGCACTGCATCTGAGCAGTCAGTGATGGGCTGAATGAAAAAGAAATGTGTAAACAAGGATGGGAAAACCAGAAAAATAACTTTTGGGGTTTTTTTTGACATATTTTCCCCTTAGAAGTAGTTATAAGGGGATTCAGTCTGTCTCTAGGAACATTCTAGGAGATGTTTCTTTTAGGAAGTGATCTATACAAGGCCCATCTGTGTGAGAATCCCAGAATGTAATGATGTAATGTTTCTCTTCTCCTGCCACCAAATCAGATATATATATATGGTAGAAATAATTTTAGGATCAAACATACAAAAGGAGGCAAAGGGTCAGATCTGGCCCACAAACTATATATAGTTTGCTCTCCCTACTATAAGAAGTGACATCATTAATTGCTATAATAACACTACCATAGCACTCTTCTTCTGAAGTCATTGGAAGAAAAAAACAAATGTTTCAAGTGCTTTAGAAATTGCTGAATTTCTTAGATTATTTGCATTCACAAATCTTTCCATTCCCATGCAAAACTATCCTTTTGCCTTAAGATGGGTTCCTTATTTTTCACTTGATGCCATTAGGATTTGGGTGGTAGTTCATAGCTGTTACTAAATAATCATATTCAAGTATATACACATGTAAGAGTGGGTTAATGAGGCAAGTACCATGTGGTCCAGTCTATCTCTAAGGTCCCAGAAGCACTTAATTTTTCTTCTATTTATTCATGTCGCTTTCTCATAACTCTGTTTCTGCAAACCACCTCTAATAATATTTCAACAATACCCTTTGTGTAAAGCTGTGATTAAGATTCTTCTCTCTAAACCACAGAAAAGAACAATAAGTGCTGTGTTTCTGACATGGGATATGTGAAAATACCAGATACTACTTGCTTAGTCTATAATGCTTCCATGTAGGAGTTTTTGTTTGTTTGGTTGTTTCGGGGGGGGTACCTCAAATTAAGAAGCAGAGGTGCTTTTATGAGATTTTTACATGGTGGTTTTCTAAGGAAAGTTCTAGGTTGGTTCCAAACAAAAGAAGCATTTTATTGTTTTCTCTTCAAAATTATATAAACAAGGTTATATCAAAGTCATGAGTAGCTTTAATTTTAGGTACTATTTAAAATCTCATGAACACAGTTATTTGTTTTGATATCGAGAAGAAAACTGTATAAGATTCAAACCCTTCTTTCTTTCAGTTATGCTATACATATGCTACAAATGTGACTTAGGCCCCATACTGCCACCTGGAACTATTAGAAATCAAGACTTTTAATAAAGCCTGGAAAGCAAGAATAAAACAGAATAATGGTGGGGGCACCTAAAGAGTTCTTTTCATCCCGAACTAGACCATTCTGTTCAGAAATTCTTCCAGAGTAGGCAGATTTAAGTTATTGTAATAACTGAAAGTAGCATTTAACTTTCTGACATGCTGTAAAGTTCTTCCTTCTAACCAGCATAAATCCCTCTTGTTGCAGTTTTAGCTCACCTCCTGCAGTTTGGTCCTTCATGATCAGGAAGAACAGCTGGTCTCTATCGTCCTTACAATAACCATTCATATTCCCAAAGTTATATTCCCCTTGAGTTTCCTCTTCTCCAGGCTTAAAAGCTCAGTTCCTTTAACCTTTTCCCAAAGGTCCTATTTTTCAGCCATTTCATCATTTGTGTTGATTGCCTCTGGACTCTCTCCAAACTCTGTATCTCCCGTCAGTTGCGCTTTTCTCAGACTAGAACAGGACTTGATGGTTGAAGACCTTCTCACTGTGTCCTGTTCTTACAGGCCGGCTTTTACTAACAGAACAATAAAGATTAAAAAAAATAAAAACAGACCCGAATAAAACCATGAGCTGCCACTCCATTCCTGCTGTGACCCCCACCCTCTACCCTCGCAGGCATCAATAGAGATAGAATGCATTTTTGCAGCTGAGAAGTTATGAAATGGGGCAAGTCAAGCTTCAGAGACATACCACCTTTCCTCTTAGCATCCTTCCTCTCTCATGCCTCCTTTTCTTTCTGTGACTTTGTTGGAATATCTCTCTTGCCAGCCTCTTAATATTTACAAATGTACATCTACAGTTCTTGGAGCATTATCCTGCCTCATGGCACCCTACTCAAGGTTCTGGGAGCCCTCCAGATATCCCTTTTCATCTTCTTCTCTTCCCTCAAATGTCCACCATACTATTAGGGCTCCTTTCAGTGCAAGTAAAAGAGATTCAGTTCAAATTGTTGATGAAAGAGAAATGCCTATATTGGTTAGTTTTTCAGGTTTATGAACTTTATATTATTATCATACTGCATACATTAGTCTGCGATTTTTTGACATTTTCAATAATACTATGCTCAAAATTTTTACCTATGTAGCTACATATAGTTGAAGTTACTTATTTTCACTTTCATTTAATATTGCAGCACATGTTATTGCTATTACTATTTAACCTGTCAATAAACAAATCAGATTATTTCCAGATATCTTTTGTGATTTTAAAGAAAGTTATTACGATAATTTTACCTGAAAATATTTCTGTCAGGTGTATCCCCAGGAACTGAAATGCTGAGTTATTAAATATTTGCATTTTTAACCTTAAAAGAGGTTCAATAATTTTCCAAGTAGTTGGAACAATTTACATTTTTATCAGCTGTGTATGAGTTTTTGTTGTTCTACTTCTTTTCCAAAAATTTTCCATTGTCTGACTTTTCAATTTTGCAGATCAGATCCGGTATGTACTAAATGATATTTTGTTGCAGTTTCAGTTTGCATTTCTTTGGTAAATAAGATTAAAAGTCTTTACATATATTGAGAAATTGTTTTCTTAAATTATTTTTCACTTATTTTTTTCTTTGGTTATTTTTTGGTGTTGATTTATAGAAGATTTTATATATATTTATGCACATAATAAATAATATGTGTGTGTGTGTATGTTCTGAGCATTATCCAATTTATATACTCCAGAGTATCAAATAGCTTATCTTTTAAATTTATCAGGTTTCTTTGATTAACAGAAGTTCTTAATGAGACAGATTTATTTTTCACTTATCATTATGCTGTTGGAGTCTTATTTAAGACTTCTTTCCCTAACTCAATAATATAAATGTATTTAACTGTATTTTCTTTTTAAAGTCTTAAAGTTTCTATTTCATTTTTAAACTTTTAATTTATGTAATATTCACTTATGTTATGGCATGAGCTAGAAATCCAGTTTAATATTTTTATATGTGGATAACAATTTTCACTGTGCTTTTATGCACCCATTTACGTATCTTAAATGTCAATTCTTTCATAGGGTTTGATATATATGTGAATCTTATTTTGGACCTGTATTCTGTTCCACTGATATTTTGTGTATTCAAATACCAATACCACATTCTAATTACCTTAAGTTTCCCACACTGTATTATTCTTATTCCAAAATGTTCAGTGTACAGGATTAAACATATTTGTTAAATTTATTTCTTTACATATATAGTTTATATATTATTCAAATAATATACATATAATGGTTTTTAATGCTACTCTGAATAGTATTTTTAATACCATTTTTCAATTTTTAATTATATGTATATAAAAATACAACTAGTTTTGACCTTTGTACAAAGTAAGTATCGTAGATAAGGTAGCTATGCTCAGAACAGCTTCAGAAATCATGAAATTTCCATGGTTTTTATCACTAAGCACTAAGCTGTGCATGCTTAGGTTAAAACTCCACCAAGCCAGTCAATGATATACTAAATAATGCTAAGATGAATTAACTTATAAATGCATAGAATTTTGTTTTTGTTGTTTTTTTGCCTGCTAAAAAATATTTCAACATTTCATAAAAATAAATAACAGAATCCAGACACTTGACATTTTAACACTGACAATGTCCAGCGTCTAAACAAAAATGTTTCAAAAGAGAATGAAGCAGGAAAATGTGATTTATAAAAAGAAGGAAAAATAAGTTAAAAATGGACAAAAGTTAGTAATGTAATAAAATTTTGAAAGTTGCAAAAATAGGTAAAGAAAAATATCTATAAATGGTAACAAATATAAATGACAAAAAAGTAAAAATATTTAAAAACAAAAATTTTAAATGAATATAAAATTAAAGTAAACACATAGCAATAGGTATATTTATATTCAATATTACATTTTTATTTCTAGAATTTCCAGTTGGTTTTTTAATCAATTTTCATTAATTTTAATTTATTGTGTTAACATGGATTCAAATGTCCCACTCAATATAACTGAGGAACAAAATAGAGGCAGAGGCAGGGTCACAGGGAGCAGAACAACAGCTGTCAGAGAGAAGGGGGATAAGGGGATGGAATCAGAGAAAGTAAAGGGATTAGTGAAACTATATATACATAACACAGACATATAGATAAAAAACAGCAAATCACAGAGGGAAGGGGGGAGGGAGTTAGGGAGAAGGGGACAAAGGGAGTATAATGGGGGACACGAGGGTGGGGGGTAGTTGGTTTGTTTTAATAGATTCTATTTTTAAGTTGAGATACGTTATTTGTATCCTTATTATATTCATATATTTCTTTGAAACCATGACAATATTAATATTAGTTCTTTTAAGTACTTGAATGCTGTTTTTGTCCATCTTTCTGTTGTGTTTCTGTGGATTATGGGTCACATTTTTCTACTTCTTCCATATTTAGTAATATTTTACTGGATGCTGGCCAATGTTAATGTTACACTGTTGTGTAGTTAATTGGCTTCTAGATTAGCTCAATTCTTTTGAGAGAGGTTTGTAAGATTTGTTAAAGTGTGCCTGGAATAGGCTTTTCTCTAGGTCTGGTATAGCTCTGGTACAAACAAATGATCTTTCTAGTGGTCTCTACTGAATGCCCCAAATCTTCAATAACGTTTCTGAACTCTGGCTCTATGGGACTTAACATTGTTCACCTAGGTTCTGGTAGTTCTTTTCTTGGCAATAATTCTTTCACTGTTAGTTGTTTTTTGACCCATCCTAAAGAGCCCTGCCTGCCCTGGGTCCAATCATCACAGTATTATGCCAAAGACTCAATAAACCCTTATCCATGTTTTTTAATTTCCTTTTCTGCATAACTTTATTCTCACTGGTATTTTGTATCTCAATTTCAACTGTTTTCAGAGCTCTTAACACTGTTTCCTGACTACTCCCTTTAGCAAGACTGCCATGCTCTAGTTGAACTCTTCTTCCTTGTATTGCAATCTAGAAAATGCTTCCAGGCAAAACAATGAAGACAGTAATGTTATTCATCTTGCTTATTTCCCTTCCCTCATGGATTACAGTTCTGCACTTCCTGATTTTCATCTTTAAAAAAGAATGGTTATATAATATATATCTGCTAACTTTTACAGTTGTTGACTCTGGGAAGGCTAGTCTGTTACCAGATATATGACTAGGTAAAGACGTGTTTATATCTAATTTTCACGTTGCTCTGACCTCTATTCTGCAAGTGGGCTGCCTTTTATTTGAAGTCTGCTAAATTTGAAAAATGCTTTGCCCTGAATGAGTGGTTTCCCTCCAGTTCTGAATATACGTCTCTTTGGGATGAGCCATGTTGTTGAAAAATAAAAAAAGATTAAAGAAAACTAAAAGTGTTTTTTTGTTGTTGTTTGCTTGTTTTATAGGACTGTAATTATTTACCTTTGTGTACCTTATTTACTATTGTTGGTCCACAGTTATAAAAATGGGGTCACATAGAAAGTGGCCACTTATCCATGGCTTTCACTTCTTCCTGAAAATCTGGGAGATTTCCCCTACTTGGGAGAAAAAACATAATGTAATTAAGAAGCCAGAAGAGGACTAAGAGAGCGATAAGCTTATACATATTTCTTGTTTTAGTCCTGCCTCTGTATTCTTGGATTGAAGTTCATTTGCCAGCCAAAATTGTTTAATTCTTAACTCTTTCGTGGCATTCCCACTATTGCAGTTCTAATCCTTTAAAAGTAGGGCATATTAGTTGGTTTCTGTAACAATTCTCTAACTTGTGGTAAATGGAAGTTTTCTGTTATGCAAAAGACTCTTTTTTTTGTTTTAAATTATATCTGTTAGAATGTTTTAGAAGTTTGATAGATCATTCATATATTTCAGAACTAACTTTTATTATACTCTGGTGTCATGATAGCTGCTCACTGGATATTTCTAGCTCCCTTTCTTACAGCACCATGGTGGAATTGTGTTTTCTTTAAACTGCTTCTTAGAAATTTAGGCTTCTCCAAGTGATTTACTTTGACAAATGAACTGAATAAGGAAAGGATGAGTATTATTTGCAGACAGAACTTTTAAGAGTCAGTACACCATTGAACATGTTCTTTTTCTTTACGTGGTTTTTGCTAAAGTATATACAGTGTATTGAGATGAAGCATCTATCAATCTATCAGTCTCAATCATTGAGCAGAGTGCTCCCCCCATCAGTTACTGAGCTGAAAACTAAAGCTAAGTTCAACATGTACCTGTAGTATGATTGAGAAATAAGTATGGTTGTGTTAAGCCATTAAAAATTTGTGGTTGTTTGATACAAAAGTACCACCTAACCTTTCTTTGTTAATACACTAACTTTCATTTTTCTTCTCAGTGATCATTTTTTGCTGATTCTTATAAGTAGCAAATTTTGAAAGACTGTTCTTATGCCATCTTAGTTGGAAGTCTAATGTATATGTGTCAATAATACATATATTTCAATAAATAATATTAGTTCTTTTAAGTACTTGAATGCTGTTTTTGTCTATCTTCTGTTGTGTTCAATGTATATATAATGTTCAAGTGACAATCTACCCCAAACATAAACCTGGATAGAGGAGAGATGTAGTACTTTCTAAAAAAAATTTTTTCATGTGAGTCATTAATTTTGAGAAGTGATGATTATTCACTTGGACATCCCAGGTGATCAGATTTGCATTTTTAAGTATTAAACCTTCTATTAGGAGAACCCTAGGCATCCCAAAGGTTAATCGTCAGAAGGCCATATTCAGAAGGCATGATAACTGTCATTAGGATAAGATGCTGTAGGCCATTTAAGGAAAAAAAATTAACTTGCAAACTGAAATAATATACATTTGACCTAAATAGAGAACAAAAACGTCATACCCAGAAAAAAGACCCCAAAGCAAAAGTAATTTAGGGTAAAGTGCTAATTCCTACTCACTTTTAGTGTGGCTAGTACTTTAAAAAAATAGTACATTAAATAGGTATTTTATACCAAAATTAAAAGAAGTTCTTAAATATTTGTAACTTACTATCATGAGATGACTAAAAAATATCAATAAACATATTTTAGCAATCAGGAGGAAAAGAAGCATAACACTCAATAAGAGACAATGTTAAGTTGATTAATAATGTGGACACACTGGTGGAAGACTGCCTACTTTTTAATTAGGTACTTCTCCTTTCTAGCTTTGTGACCCTGGATAAATTAAACTTTTCTAAGACTCAATTTTTTCTAAATAGGATACTATCAGTATTCACTAGGCAGTGTAGTCATACAGATTCAATGAAATAATACATCTAAATAAAGTCCTCAGACTTGTGATTAGCACATAGTCATACTATTTTGTTTCAATAAAAATTAGCTATTACTATTATTTTGAACCTAGTTCTTCTAATCTTTTTTGAATTTATATTTCTAATTCTGTAAAATTTTTTTACTCATTTTTCTAAACCTGCAACTTGACCAATCCATTATATTATACCCTTATGCCAATGTACCATTATTCACATCTTAAGATATTAAGTCATATATATTATCTATTCTAACCAATTCATTGTATCAGTAAGAGACCTGATAAATTTATCTATCTACATTTGTTTTACAAATTATTAATATTTTATATATTTCTATATATACACAGTTGTCCAGTAAATAAATATTGGTGCAGCAAATAAATACATAGATCAATCATATATACCAACCATTTATAAACACAAAGAAGATAACTTTAACCTAAGAGACCTAGGAATCTTTAATTAGCTAATTTTAATATTGATAACCTGGTTTGAATGAACATGTATCTTTTGTATATTTTGGGGTAAGTTTTACAGTGTGTTTACTTGTTTTTTCATATATTGCTTCTAGATTTTTCATTTCTAAACTAAAAGTATAATACAGTAGTTCATGAAGTACTTATTGAGCCTTGCAATTTGTTTGTAGCTCAGAAATTCTATTCTAAAACATACTACTATGAAAAGACACTCCACAACCAATACATTTCAAAAGGAAGATTAATGGCTAAACTGGGATCTGGCATTGTACCTCTCCCAAAACTACACTTCAGTAGCAACACTATTGAAGAGGAAGAAGAACCAAGTTAGCTAATACTTACTTATTGTGCTTCAATTAGTAGGAAAGCCAACCCCTTTTCTTTAACCTAAATCACACAAATTATATTGTTCCTGTTATTGTTTTTGCTATGTCCAAATATTAAACACAATATTTAGATTCTAAATAAGGTAGTAAAATCTAAAGAATAACTTAATTCCATAAACATTTATAAAACCTTACTGAATGTCAGGCACTGCCCTGAATGGTAGAGATGCAAAGGTAAGAGCACATTTATCTACCTTTGATTGACTTACCATTCAGGGTTTGGAGTTTGATGGCTGTTTACAAAATAATTTAATGCAATGATGTGTTAACTGCCAAGAACTCTGGGGACACCAATAACTGACTGGCTCAATCTGAGTATCTTCAATGCCTTTGGAGAATATGAAGCCCACACTCTACCCTGAGGATCATTGCATGTTAACTAAGTGCAGAAGGGGGAAAAGCATGTCAGGCAAATTCCCATCTGCCTAAGCCACATCACTGGGTGAAGGGGATGAACAAAAGCATGACGCAGATCTTTGAGCATAATGGACTGCATTCAGTAGGTCATGGGAGACACTGATATACTGTAAGCAAGGTGCAAAATAATAAGATATATTTGGAAGGCAGGGTATACTATATAAAACTACAGTTCCCAAGTCTCTTGTTTTAGGTGCTGCCATGTGATTAGTTTTGGCCAATAGGCTGTGAATAAGGACAAACATCACTTCTGGGCCTAAAGAGAAAAGAGCCTCTGTGTGACCTGCCATCGTTCCATCACCTGTGTTTGTGGAAGTACATGTGCAGAAAGAGATCTCATAATAGCAAAGATGGGCAGGATGTTGAATTTTCACAAGGATGGCTAATGCAGAAGACTTTTGATAATGAGAAATAAACATTTGTTTTGTGAAGCCACTGAGATTTTGGTGTCATTCATTACTATAATATAATTTGGGTCTGTGCTGACCGAAATGTTTCAGTAAGGGTTTATTATTGTTTTTGTATGAAGGGTAAAGAAAGGAGAGAAAACATGTGTGACTCTCATATTTCTGGTTTGATGATTGGTTGCATGGTTTAATGACTAGCAATGAGATAAAATTTAAATTGTAAAAATTAACTAAATTAGTTTGGAAATATATGTGATGATGTGTAGAATTTGAAGTACCTGTGTCATCCTGGTAGATGTGTTCAATAAACACTTAGGAACATGAGCTCAGTGGATTCTCAGGGTTGAATACAGAGACTTAAATTTTCTCTAAAAGGTAGTTGAAATTATAAGAGTAAATAAGATCATCCAAAGGAATCATGAAAAAATTACTTAATAAATTTAGGCTAAGCAAATAACCCAGACCTCTAAATCAATGTCATCTCAATTTCCCAACTTGGCAAAACACACTTAGAATAGAAACAAAACAAAACAAAACAAATTTCATTGAGTGTTGCCATTTTTGTAACTAGCAGTAAATTATTTTACCTCTGCTTAAATAAAAATAAAATAAAAACCATAATGGGTTTTCTTGTATTAATACAGTGTAAGTATGGTTTTTGTTTCCTATCTCTTCTCAGATTTGAGGAATATCTTTATTTTTCTGGCAGATATTACATGTTAGTTTGTGACCCTTTAATGTTCTTTCATTTTTCTATGGGTAAAGAAACCAGACTTCATTAATGTTCAATGTCATATATTTAGTAAAAGAAATGTCCACTTAGGTGTGGGCAAAACTTTTAAAGCAGAATCCTTTTTACAGATCATCACCAAAAGGTGAACCTACAGATTATTCATGACTGTGGATGTTGCTTTTAAGCATGTTAACATGGCTAGTTATTTCACAATAAGTTCTGCAATCTTCTTTATTTTTTAATTTTTATTTCCTCTATTTCTCCATTTTTCTCCTCTTCCTTCTTTCCCACTAAAATATGAGCTCAGAGAGATAAAGGATTTTGCCTGCCTTATTCTTTATTATATACCCATCATTGTACCTGCCCCATGGTATCCTATTAACATATGTTGAGTCCGTTAAATGAGTGAATGTCTTTATATTAAAGAACAACATAGCATGACAAAATAATTATTTTTTGTTTTCTACCCTAATATACGAATATGATCACAGTTTGTTAAAAAATAGAAATTTTAAAGGATATTTAATCACTTTTTTTTATTACTCACAGTCACATCCAATCTCTTTGCAAATTCTATAAATTGTGCTTATATAATATATCCAAAATCTGACTCCACTAAACTGTACCACTATGGTTCTAGCTCCACTTCTTTCTTCCCTACATTATTATGGGAGTAGTTCCTTCCCGGTCTCCCTGTTTCTACCCTGTCTTTCCACTCTCCCTTTCCCTTCTACCTCAGGTTCATTTCAATACAGAGTTCAGAATGGTAGTCTTAAAATGTAAATCAGATCCTGTTACACCTCTGCTCAGAGGCTTCCCCTCTAGCTCAACATAGAAGTCAAGACCCTTACAAAGGCCCACAGGCCCTACATTAGCTGGCCAGTTGTCACTATTTTGATCGCCTACTGCAGGGGTCAAGAACCTATAGCTCACGAGCCAGATGTGGCTCTTTTGATGGCTGCATCTGGCACCCAGACAAATCTTTAATAAAAAAATAACATTAAAAA
Organism: Rhynchonycteris naso; assembly: GCA_037038555.1. Classification (NCBI taxonomy): domain Eukaryota; kingdom Metazoa; phylum Chordata; class Mammalia; order Chiroptera; family Emballonuridae; genus Rhynchonycteris; species Rhynchonycteris naso. The sequence goes on from CM072997.1 coordinate 78,713,761, forward strand.
TATAAAACATTCTCATGTATTACAATCCATACATTTCCTACCACTCATGTTCATGGTTGTAGGTGGCTAGAGCCAATCACAGCTCTCCTCCGGGACAACATCAAATATTTATTGGATAATGTGTAATGTACATGGGTCATTGTGAAGTCAGGAAGTAAACTTCTCTCCTTTTAATCAAGTAGTCACCTAATTGCAGAAACCCTTTTGACGAAGAAGAGGCTAAAAGAAGAAAAGATGAAGAGTATTGTAATTTTCAGCAGGAATGGACAGAGAAATTCACCTTTGTGGAGAGAACAGGTTCTTCAGTGTGTCTAATATGCGATGATAAAATTGCATTGATGAAATGGTCAAATATAAAGTGGCACTTTGACACACGCCATACTACATTTGCATCAAAATATCCAGTGGGAACAGCAGGAATAAAGCATGTCAAGAGCTACTGTGCAAAGTGCAAGCTAGTCAGCAGCAATTCCGTGTTTGGACACAACAAGGTGACTGAAATTCAGCTAGCTTTGCTAGTGCTTTAGCAATTGTAATAAACAGAAAGCCATTCACAGATGGGGAGTATGCCAAAACATTCATGTTTGATGTTGCCAATGAACTTTTTGATGACTTTTTAGATAAAGACAAGATAATCAAATGAATAAAGACATGCCTTTGTTGGAAAGAACTATTCATGATCGTACCATTGTGATGGCAAATCAAATTGAGGCAACACAAGTGAAGTACATAAATGCAGCACCATTCTTTTCTCTCAATTTGGATGAGTCAACAGACATAAGCCATTTATCCCAGTTCAGTGTGATTGCAAGGTATGCTGTCGGTGACACACTACATAAGGAAAGTCTTGCTATTTTGCCTATGAAAGAGACAACAAGAGGGGAGGATTTATTCAAGTCTTTCACTGAGTTCACTAAAGAAAAATATCTACTGATGGATAAACTTATTTTGGTGTGTACTGATGGTGCTCCGTGCATGGTGGGGAAAAACAGAGGATTCATAGCACTTCTTTGTGAACATGAAAAGAGACCCATCCTAAGTTTTCACTGCATCCTACATCAGTAGGAGCTTTGTGCTCAGATGTGTGGCGAGCAGCTTGGTGAGGTGATGTCACTGGTCATTCAGGTGATCAACTTTATTGTTGCCCAAGCTTTAAATGATCTCCATTTTAAAACAGTGCTGGATGAAGTTGGGAATAATTATCCTGGTCTGCTTTTTCACAGCAATGTGCATTGGTTGTCAAGAAGGAAGGTGCTCAGCTCTTTTGCGGCTTGTCTGAGAGAAATCTGGATTTTTCTTGAAATGAAAAATGTCAACCATTCTGAGTTAGCTAACACCGAATGGCTTCTGAAGTTCTACTATCTTGTCGACATGACTGAACATCTGAACCAGCTCACTGTGAAAATGCAAGGCATTGGAAATACAGTCTTATCCCTTCAACAAGCAGTGTTTGCATTTGAAAACAAGCTGGAACTCTTCATTGCTGACATTGAAACAGGTTGTTTACCACACTTTGAAAAACTTGCACAGAAAGTGACCCTGCTCAACATCTTGATTTCCAGCAGCTAGTGGGCTTCACATCTAATCTCCTGCAGTCATTCAAAGCACACTTTGGAGAGTTTTGTGAGCGCGCTCATCTTTTTAAGTTCATCACCCATCCACATGAGTGTGCAATGGACAGCATTGACCTGAGTTACAACCCCAGTTTCTTCATCAGAGATTTTGAGCTACAAGCTGCTGATCTGAAAGCCTCAGACATGTGGGTGAATAAATTAAAGTCACTGAATGAAGATTTGGAAAGACTTGCATGACAGCAAGCAGAGCTGGCAAGCAAACACAGTGGGGAGAAATGAAAGAACTTTAACCCACGGACCAGCTGATTGTCAAAACTTGGAACATGCTTACCATCACATACCACACACTGCAGTGCGTGAGTATTGCTATACCGACAATGTCTGGCTCTACGTATGCATGTGAGCAGCCTTTCTCACATCTGAAGAACTTTAAGACCAACCTAGGATCATGTTTAATGGATGGAAGTCTCAATGCCTGCATGAAGCTTAACCTTACCATGTATCAACCAGACTACAAAGCCATCAGCAAAACCATGCAGCACCAGAAGTCTCATTAATGGTAAGAAGTAAGTACTTTATTCATTGGTTAGCAACAGCATAACAACGTTATTAAAAAAAATTCAGAGACTTATTGTACTTTAAAAGTGTTGGTCTTATATAAAATGCACACATTTACTTGTATTTAGTGTTAAACACATTGTATGGCTCTCACGGAATTACATTTAAAAATATGTGGCATTCATGGCTCTCTCTGCCAGAAAGGTTCCCGACCCCTGTCCTACTGCTGTCTTCTTTGCTCTCTTTTTTCTAGCCAAACTGACTTTCTGGCATTTCTTTAAAAATGACATAAATGACCCCACTTCAGGACACTTGCATTTGCTGTTTTTTCTAATTCCACATATCCATAAGGCTGGCTCCCTCATTGTTCTCAGATCTTTGTTACTGTCATTTTGTCAGTGGGACATTGCCTAAATATCCCCATGTAAAATGTCTGTGCCATCCTCCTCACTTCCTATCCCTTTGCTTCTTTTGTCTTCATAGTGTTTCTCACCATACAACATATGATGAGTTTACCTATACTTTTATTTATTATCTTTATTCCTGCAGCTGAATAGAAGCTCTGTGAAGTCAGAGGTTTGCCTGTTTTGTCAATATTGTATCACCCAAAATATTATCTGACACATATTAGACCAACAATTAATATTCATTGAGTAAATAAACTGTACCTCTAAACACCTAAACCTTAGCATCAAGTCTTGGTCAATAAAAACTAAGCCAACTAGTATTTTAGAAGCTTCATGAAGGCAGAGCTGTTGGAAGCTGGGAGTTAATTTTCAGTGCAAAACTGGGACACATCAGTTCACAAGAACTTCAGCGGCCTTTTCTCTTTCTCTCTCTCTATAAATCTCAGTTTGTAAGAGAACGTTTCAGACTCCACAGCTAATCTTGAACCTTAACAGCCTACCAGGGCCTGGAAACATACCTGAAGTTTAAAAATTATTAACATTAAATGGTGTTTGTTGGACAAATAAGTTTGTAAAGTGTACTTAGGTTTGCTCGCTTGCATTTTGCATTGGTGTGGGGCAGAGCCATGTGTGTGTAGTCTGTGGAAGGCTGTGGGTGCTTGCCCTCAGGGTGGCAGATTGCACAGTGCCTGCAGTTGCAATTGGAGAATTACATGCCTCCATAGGGAGGGGTGATTGTTTGCTATTGTTTGCCGGGGAAGGGCCTGTGAGTCCGGTGAGTCTGGAGAATGAGTCAGGTGAGTCCAAAGTGCTGAGGGGATGGGGACCCCTGGGAGAAAGGGAAGCAGTCTTCCCTGCCTGTTTGCTCATCCGCCATTAGGAGATTTTTGTAAACAGAATGGCCCACCATTTTTTGGCTCCACAGTTCCTTTACTAGAGGTTTGAATCCAGTGAGAACCTGCATGACCATGGCAGTGGCATCTGGCCCTAGAGATACCATCACTTTAATCTTAAACTTAGATTGGAAGATTTGCAACTAAAACCATTCACCAAATGTGTATCAGATAATGTTTGATCTCTTGCATGGAGTAGATGTTGATCAAGAACAAGAAGGCATTTATTGTACTAGTGACTAATCAATAGGAAATATTGCCAACTTTATTTTCCATGATGGAGATATGTATATTATTAACTTTTTATATACAGGTGTAGGTGGTGTTAGTTGTCACAGACACTCACTTTGGGTAGAAAATGTTCAAGGCCAGAATAGTCCTAAACTCTGAGTCTTTTGAAATTCCTCATATATATAAGGCTGCAGTGCTGAGAAGCAGTACAATGGTGGTACCTTGTCTCTGTACTCAATACTCAGCTTTCCATTCAGTGACGAAAAGTACTTTAACAAATACAACAATCAGATAACACTTGCAAGTAATTAAATGAGGAATAAAACCATGTCTCTTTAATATAGGACTTATATTTTATAAGATCATGTGACAACTCATCCCCAATAATATTTGGCTTTTTCTCTTCCATAACATAAAGACTGAGAAAAGAGAACACAGACTTAAGCATCCCTTTTTATGGTATTGTCCTAATTTTACTCCTTTGAAATGAAATAAAAATTTTGTAAGTGACCATATTCATAGTTATTTTAAAAATTATCCACATACATATTTCAACCTTTCTAACATCCCTATGAAATTTTTATTCCCATTTTAAAGGAGGCTTTTGTTTCTCAAAATGTTAAGGAATTTGTCATATCCTTGGTAGACAAGTAAAGAGAAGGTTCATCTGACATTGATACCCTGGTATTTTTCTAGCTCCTTTCCATTTCTGGGTGCTTAGAGATTTCAGTCCCACCCACTGCCAAGCACAATGGCGCATCCACCTCACCTTTTCTCAAGGACCTGTGGCTTCCTGACCTCAAAAGAATTTATTCCCTTCCACTGTATTGAAAGGGCTTGTTTAAAGAAATCTGCTCCATTTTTGATTGGAAGAGCCTTGGGAAAGCCTAATCTTTAGTGACCTTTAGGAATTCCCAACCTTCAAACCAAAAGGAAAGTGCACCTCCTGATTCTCCTGACCTACAGCCATCAGTTTTACAGGCAGCTCACTCTCCTTTAAAACCCTCCCCGGGCACCACCTAACACTCACGCTTCTGGTGCAGAGAAACTGGGACCGGCCAGGCTATGGTAGCAAAGCTGCACAGGGATTAAAAAGTACCCTTCTCATGGCTTGAAAGTTTGTAAAGAAAGTACTGAACACAGACTTCCCATAGTATCAAAAGGAAAATTTATGCATCGCCTTTGAGTTCAACTTCTCCATTAAAGCTTTTTCCCTATAATCTAGGGAGTTCTTATCTTGGTGACTTATGATGTTATGGAGGGGCTCATGCATGGAAAATGTCAATAGAAATAGTAACTCTGGAAGGGAAGGGCCTCCTAATTAGTCCCCATTTAGATTTTATGATGGCTTTGAGATCTGCTCATCCTGACAGTGCGCACTGTGGTTACATATTGTTCTAGCCTGAGGGAACCATAGGAAAATCCAGATTTATTGTACCTATCATACCAGCATATTTCATTTGCCATTATGAGCAGCCATCTCGCAATGATGCAGGAGTATTTATTACAGATTAAATTGTAGGACCTGGATGGTTTAGTGAGGTTCTTGAGGTATCATTTATGTCATTAACTGGCTCATTATCAGATCTGCAAATCTCTGTTCTTTTCTGAGCCTTATGTTTGAGCAGGGAGACTTCCAGCTCTGTCAGCTCTGGGCAGAATTTTTTCGTGCCTTGGGCATTAAGTTTAAAGACGGACAAAGCAAAGCGCTTGCATCTCACCCTGCCCCTACCTCCCGTGTTTTTGTTTTTTGTTTTAAGCTGATTTCCTGCAAGGTGGTAGCAAATGCCTCTTTAGTGCTATTTGCTCGGGTCAGGATGTAAGGTTATTATCCATCCAGCTGCTAGTGCTGCCCAGGTGCTGGTGTGTATGGAGCAGTGTGGGGGTGGGGGAGGGAATTTTGAATTGCAGGATTCAGGGGATTTATTTTCAGAGGTGGCTAACGCTAATTAGGTTAGGAGTGCCTGGCTGCCTCCTACAGACACAGCCTCCAATTTCTCTTCTCTGATAAATAACCCCACGTTTGAAAACCAGGAAGGGAGAAAAGAGAGTGTGAAATTTAATTGTGGTTATTTAGGAAGTTAGCTGCTCTTCTGTGCTGCTTATCTGCAGCAAGAGGGTTTAGTTTTCATGTCCCAGTGCTCTGGGACTGCGTTTTAATTCTACCTGTGAAGCTGAAAGGAGAGGATTCACTCATGGCCGATCATGATTTTTTTTTTAAGATTGCAGATTATTTTTCCCTTAAACATGCTGGTGAACCTTTTTTTTTTGCAAGGAAAGAAAAAGTATGCCACAGTGTCCCACCCCCTCCTTTGGTTTAGCTCTTCTATTTGCATTTATTGTTTGACTCAGAGTAAGGTTTTTTTGTTGTTGATATTTGCCCTGTTTTCTCTCCTATATTGCTTTTTCATAAAACCAAGCGAATGGCATTTAAGTTGCTGGGTTCTTTGATATTAAAATACTGTCCATACAGGCACAAAAGTACCTATAGAAATGCTGAAATCAAATTCATAGATTATCTTGGAGAGAAATGCCTTGCAATTTAATTGTTGAGGATAATTAATTCACTGCGTAGACAATAGTTGCTGGTAAAAGGCTCATTTCCACAAAGACAACTTACAGGTAGAAACTATCATGTATAAAAGGGATTTGATATTATAAAACTGGATTTGAGACAATAAAATTGGTTGACCATTAATATTTGCACAGATTTATCCTTATAAAATATCGCTTCATTTTTTATTTATAGAGCTATACAAAATAATTTCATATTGACTAATAATTCTGGAGGCAGTACACAAAGTTTTACATCTGCTACTATCCCTCTAAATCTAAAAAGAAACAAATTTGAAATGCTCTGGTTGAATGGGAATGAGTATTAGTGAATGTATAGCAAGCATGGCTTGCTACGCACAGAATTACTCTCATTTAGCACGTGAGTGGTACCCGGTCTCCTGAACAGATGCAGCAGCTACTTTTTTTAAATCAGTTATATCAGAGGGGGCTGCAGAGAGCTATGCATTTTTACTTGTTGCTCACAAGTTAGAGTTAATGAAGCAATGTAGAAAGGTCAGAAAGCATCATTTTTACTTTTTGCCAATGAGCAGGATAATTTGGAGGCTTGATAGCGATACTATTGCCTCTTGTAGCAAGAATGAATTGCACAAGCTCTGAAGAGAACCTGTCATTTTTACTAAGCATGATTTGATTACAAGGGTTATATAAGTTCTAATTTATCCTTCTTCATAATCAGTGTCTCTTCCACATATTGTTTTGAGATATGAAGAGATTTTAGGGCAAATAATGTGTGGTGATTATTTTGCCACCCATCCTCAACATACAAAACAAAATTAGTTTGACTCCAGAAAATTTATTTTTATTATGTTGTTTTTTAAGTTTAAATAATTCATAATCATTTCTAATTTATCTCTCATAGGTAACGTAAAATTGTATAACTTTTTGTATAAAACAGATTTAGTCCTAGGTTTCTTGCACCTGCTTCCCCACCTAAATCTTTAAGAATTGTCACTTGTAAACAGAATTTAAGGGAATATGCAAAGTTTCTGTTAACTATTTATTTTTGTTCTGATACTCCTAAGAATGCTCTTTATTTACTTTCAAATCAACCTTTTGATAAGAGTTGAGTTATAGAACTAGAATAAAGAATAGATCAGAGAATTACCGTTAAAATAACATAAACATCTATTTAAGAATCATTTTTTCAATAAATGTTTAATGACATTTTCTTATATCAAAGCTAATTTTAAAGACTTCTCTTTTTTTTACGCAAGTGCAGTATTTAAGGGAAACATCCATAAGCAAAACTTCTTGTAATATTGTTTATACAGTCCTTTGATAAATGTGTTAAGCAGAATATAATTATATACATGTACATATATACAATATGTATGTGCATGTATAACACTGTACCTGAGCCGATAGCCAATTAAGCAGAATTTAGCACTAAATGAGTCATCTCTCTTACTTAGTGTACACTATAGGCACTCTTGAATAAATAAAATCTGTGCTGCTATAAATAGGCTCCTTGAAATAAGAAATTCTTATTTGAGGCTTCTTAGTAATACTCCTCTCTCCAATCTTATTGCTTGGTCTTTTGCACTATAGTCTTAATATGAGGTTGCTCATTAATCTCCATCCTTTTTTAGGTTAGTCTAGGCTGTTCTTGTAGCTGTAGTACTCACTGGGTTGCCGTAGGAACAAGAGATCCGAGTAAATATGCTTATGAAGAAGAAATGACTACTAATTAAATGTGAATAGCATTTATAAATTGCCTAGTTCTCACAAAATGTAGAACATAATATGCTTTGATGTACTTCATTAGTAAAGGCACCTATATTTTTTAAATACATACTAGTAGAGAAAACCAAATTTTAATGCAAAAATGATCTTTACGTGGTTTCGTTTTTTCCGCCGACTGTAAATCCTGTAATTTAATGCAGATATCTTTTTACTGCATTTACATGGCAGGGGAAGACATTTGGCTGGCCTGTGAAAGTGCTGGAAACCTTTACTATTCCCTCACTAAAGTGTAATTCATTTTTTATTGTTGGAAGTATAGCATTTTACCATTACCTTTCAGACAAAAAGAAACCAGCTTATAATGCCCACTTTGAATCTAGGTAGGTGGTATTTTCACATCACAGACTGTTGTGCTCTTTTGTGCATATTGCCTAGAAAAATGAGGACTTTGGTGCAAAACTACCAAGCAAGCTTGCTGTCATGGGTAGTTTTAGTTTCACTTTGTTTAATGCTGAAAAAAGCATCTCTCACCCTTTCTAAGATGTTAAATCTCCAACTTCATTATCATTCTGTATCTCACAGCAGATGACCTAATCAGTTTTCCCCTTTTGAATCTGCAATTCAGGAGTACAGTCATCTTCTCTAACATTTTGTCTTTCATTTGGAGGCCTGAGAGTTTGGAATTAACTTCTTTCCAAACAATCGGTACATAACTGGCCCACAGCACTCTGTAATAAAATGATTATTGTAAGCCCTATCCACAATTACAGGACAAGGAAACCATTAAGTTAAATGGACAGTGGGCATAGTTATGTTAACTTCTAGGTTAACTGAGGCACTATTGCAGTTTGATTATTGTTTTCTAAAGATCTCTCTCCTCAGAAATACTATCCAAAACATAGTATAGCTAGGAAAAATAATTTTAGAGGTTTCTTTTTAATGTCTTGACTGACCTACTTTATATTTTCCTTTATTATATATACACACACATATATATGTGTATATATGTGTGCATTATATGCATACATATATTTAACAAAAAAAATGTGTGGCTTCATGTCCCCTCATTAATCAAAGTAAGAATTTTCTTTCCATTTGCTTGCATAGAAATCTGTCCCAGGGCTCACATTATCTGAGCATGAGCAGTTGACTCAAGGGAGGGCAGAAGGACTCCAGCTGCTTGATCTATGGGTGTGATTAGGGCCACTTTTTCTTATCATTGATTTTCAGAAAAGCATTTGTTGCCATGCTCTGTGCCGGGCTGAGAGTCGTAACTGAGATGTGTTGTTTATTTTCTGGACTAATCTTACTTCTTAAAGCAGCTAAACTTTTAACTTTTCATATCTGTTCTAGAGAAATAAAACTGAGTAGGATGATGGTTATTTTAATAGATACTGTACTTATGCTGTCTCTCATGAGTACTATTTTTGTACAGTATTTTGCATAGATTTAATTTAAAGCAGTGGTTCTTAACCTGGGTTCTATCAAACCCTAGGGGTGCGATGAGTTCGTCTCAGAGCTTCGAAGAAGCCCCTGCCTCGGAGGCCAGAATAAAGTAATACCGTAATTTGTTGTGAGTTCATGCACTTTGTTGGTTTTGTTCTTTGAGCAAGGTGATGTTCATGCATAGCTCATTTTGTGCACCAGTAAAATAACATATACCTATGTCTTGAATTTGGAGAAAAAAAATCATATTTTATTTATCACTTAAAGAAGGGTTCAGCGCATATGAAACTGGTGGGTTCGGTACCTCAAAAAAGGTTAAGAACCACTGATTTAAAGTATTATAAAGTTAATACCATTCGATAAATAAATTTCAGGCTTTTGTAGATCTTCAACAAATAAATGTTAAATTTAATTGAACAACAAATCTTAAAATTATCAATCTTTAAAAAATCTTCATTTTCTGAATTAAATTTTCCCTTTTGAGTGTTATAGGAGAAAACCTTCTAAAATGAAATTACATCATTAAGTATTATGAACTGGCAAGTTTGATTGAAAGGTGATTGTTCTCACTCAGTAAACCATAGTTTTTTCTTATTGTTAGTTTTTGTTTGTTTTTTTAACATAAAAAGAGGGCATTGCCTGAGTGTACCAGTTAAGTTCTTAATATTAATTGCAACCCATTTATAGCAGAGTATTTTATTCTGGTTCTGATGTTCAAAATCTTTTCAATTCTGTGTGTGATTGTGGATATAGATCATTTTATTGAGCATTTACTATGTACCAGGATCTATGCAAAACATTTTATATGCATTATCATTTTTAATCTTCATAAAGTCCCATGAAAGAGTACAATTGAAAGATGAAGTTCAAAGATATTTAGTAACTTGGTCAAGATATAAGTGATAAAGCCAGGATTTAAACCTTAGCAAAATTCCAGATTCTGAAGCTTAACCCTTTTTGTCACACTTATTTTCATCTTGTAAAAGTTGATAACAAAGAACCTCATTTAAAATGAAATCAGGGGGCCAGAAAGGGGTTGCTTTCATGCCCCACTTCCAGCGTAGACCCCAACAGTAAGAACTGTTTGTTTATAAAGTGCTCTTGAGACTTGCATGTGCTTCTGCTTTAGCTGGCATGCCCTGAATTGCAGTGCTTTGTTGTTACTGAATAAAGTCATTTTGCTGGAGAAATATCTGGCTATTTGCTTAAGGTCAATAATCTTAATTTCTTTTTCTTTTGTGTGTCTTATTGCAATAGCCCGTTCTTTGTTCATATATGCGTTATGGCCATTTTATACTTCTTTCTTTAGTTACTTTTTATATTTAATGAACATAATTCTCTATTTTTTTAACTGCTGTAAAAATAGGCCTTGGAAAAATGTGGTACCCTTGCAAACCCTTACAAAGTATGGTGTAATTATCCTTGTTCTACTTTATAATCAGTTTTCCACCTGCATGTCTTGAGTAAACTGGGAGCATTGTATTTTTAACATCTGTTTGCCATTCACTAAGAATTCACATATTCTTTTAGAGCTTATAAAGTTATCTTTTTGACAGTATTTTAAGAGATAAAATTATTCATATAGAGGTTGTGGTTGTCCCAAAATATTGATTTTTATATTAAATGAAACATAGATTCTTAAACATATCTGGGGATTAAATTATTAATTTGGATTAAAAACAAACACCAACACTTCTATAATTATATTATATCTGAGTTCCATTTCTCACTTAGAAAATCAAGTTAATCTCTTAGCAATGCCTAATGCAGGGTTCCTTCACATTATTGAAGTCAAAGCTTATGATACTTTTGGAGTTGTAGTGACTCTTATCTCTAAGCACCACAAAGTACCATAAGTAGATAGTGCTGTTGCTCACCTGCATTGCCTGATTATCCCAGTCTCTCATCAGAACAACATTTCTATATTAGATTGTAGCAACTCAAGACAGTAAACTAAAGAATTAATATTAGAAAACATTTATATTTCAAAACAGTTTAGAGACAAAATAGGTGAACACAAAGTGCAATATACAGATGATGTATTATAGAATTGTGTACCTGAATCCTATATAATTTTATTAACCAATATCATTGCAAGAAATTCAATTAAAAAGTAAAAAATGAAAAAAAATAGTTTAGAGACTTTTTAATTGAGTTTGATGATCTATAATTTCTTATGCAAAAAATAAAATAAAATATTTAAGTCAAAAAAACAAATACATTTTTTTTTAACAGAGAAAGAGATGCTAGTGGGTAGAGGATCTACCAAGAGGACAAAAACTAGGTCATCCTTCCTGCTCTACCTCATTCTAACCATGTGACTTCAGATAAATCACATACTCTTTGTTAGTTTTCTTCACATTTAAAGGTAGATTTTAAATCTATTCTGATTACTATAAATGTTTTTCCAAGGATCAAATTTACAAGAAAAATTTTGGAGACAACATATTATTAAATATAAGACTTGTTAGCTGAGTCTTTAAAAAATCTTTCTCACATAAGCTAACTCGGCTAGTATTTTTTCAGTTCTCAAAGCATGTCCCTACTAATGAAAGACAAATTTTACTAGGATGCAGTATTTTAAATTTTATGGGGATCTGTTCATAGTATTAAATTTTCCATGCTTTTAATTATTGACCTCTTGGCCTATATGGGTTCCATGCCACCTGACTATTTAAAAACAATTATTATCTATAACAAAGTAATTTAGAAATATACTTTCTGACTATGTGATCACTATAAGGTACTAATAATTATTAATAGAAAATAATTATTGAAGGCTGGCTCTTCTTGGCATTTTGTTATGCAATTGAGTATACTGTTTAATTCTCACAACAACCCTGTAACTATTTCTTATTTTCTGTTTTACAGGACTCAGATTTGAACTCATATCTGATTTCAAAGCCTTTGTTTTTAGCCATTGTCTCAGTCTCAGGAAATGAGGTCCTTATTTAAAAAAATAAAAATGATACATTTCTTTCTTGTCCTTAGCAGGACTAAATTTTGAAAGTTCTATACTTGCCTAAATAATAGTCAAATCCTTGAAATTCCATGTTAAATATTCTTTCTGAGACATTTTCAAAGTATAACTTTTCTGAAAAATTCAATTGTATTGTCAGCTTAGTTCTGTTTCCAAACCATAATAAATACTTTAGTCATTAAATTTGATTAAAAGTAATTTTCCCTGGTTCCAAAAATCAAAACTACATTAAGAATATAATTTACTTATTAATATAGTTATAGTATATACAAATTTTATATTTTAATCTCTAAAGAAGATTATAAAATTGTTCTAAAATACATTGAATGCTGTCAGTATCATTAAAATATATCTTTAATTACACAAGATGACAGTTTTGGAAGGGGAAAACAATCAATCACTTAGTGCTTAAGTTTCAATAAGTTGGTTCAAAATGTAAGAAAAACAAAATATATTTGCTTTTATTTTAACACTTTTGTAAGGTCAGTGGATAATGGGGACAGTCACATGAGGATCTCAGACCTGGGAATTTTGGCTAGAGCCGCCCACAACCAAGCATGCCAAAAGAAATTTCCCAGGAGTCCTTGGAGAAGAGCAACTGTCTGTGAGCCAGTGAGATTTCGCTATGTCATATTAGCTCAACCCCCCTAAAGGACCCCTTTAAATTTTGCCCCACTCAGTCTCTCCGCGCGATTTTCCTGACCTCCATCTTCCGGGGCAGTGAATCTCCTCCGAGAAACGCTCTGTAGTAAATAAAGCCTTTACTATTCCACTCTTGGTGGCTACACCCCTTCCTCCTTCCTTAGTGGTGGAAAAATACCTTACAACTTTCATTTCACAAATTGGAACACTGAGGTGCAGAGGATAGATTGAATATTCCAGTTAACCCAAATCTTATTTCCCTTGGTGTTCGACCTCATTATGCTTCTTTCTATGTGTATTTTGTATTATTCACCAAGGCCACAGACAGCAACAGCCAATTCAAAAATGAGATTATATCACACTCAATCTAAATACATATTTCCCAAAATATCTGGAAATTGCTTACTAAAACTGTGCATACATCATTCAATTAGTTCTTTAGATATAACTCTTTTTGCTTAAATTATCAGCTAGATGTTCAACAAATTTAATAATGTACTAATTATACAAATAATTCCTTTTTTAGCATATTACCTCAGAAAATGAGCTCCTCAATTTACAAGATCTTTAAATAAACATTTAATATAACAATAATTTATGAATATAATTCCTCCAAACAAATGATTTGAATGTATAATTTTTGATGTTTAAAAGAATATTTTCTTTGATGAAGTGTCTCCAGTGATAGTTGAGTACCTTGAAATTTAATTCATTGTACATATTTATGTCTTATGTATCCCCTAAAGCTGAGTAAAGCATTTTTACAACTTCAGTGAGTTAACAGTAAAATTTGATCCAACCAGTGATAACGCTGTGAACATGACTATATTAAAGGTGGCACATGCCTGACCTGTGGTGGTGCCTGTGGTGGTGCATTGAATAAAGCATCGACCTAGAACGCTGAGGTCACCAGTTCAAAACCCTGGGCTTGCCCAGTCAAGGCACAGATGGGAGTTGATGCTTCCTGTTCTAACCCCCTTATCTCTCTCTCTCTTTTTCTCTCTCTTCTCTAAAATAAATAAATAAAATCTAAAAAAAAAAAAAAAAAAAAAAAAAAGGTGGCACAGAAGCTGGAAGGAGGCTTCTACCTGACATGGGTAAGTCTGAGTGAAATAAAGGACAAGTGCCCCGCGTGAAAACACAAATGAGTAAAGGGAGGGACTTGTGAAAGTGTGTTGTATGTCAGGGAAGAAGAAAGGTACAGAGTTCCCAAAGGCATGAACAGAAGGTAAGAGAAAATGAAAGAGTTGAAGCTCAAATATTAGCAGAAGAGTCTGCAGAAGTCCTTTACTAAAGAGTTAAGACTTGTAAACAATGAGTTCTTATCAGGGAAAAATATGATGTATCTTTGTTTCAGGAAGATAGTATTCACATGAAAAAGAATGGACGTCAATTATTAAAACTTAGATTTAAAACAAAATAAGGAAAGGGTAGTTGTTTAACTAAATTTAATTTTTAAATCTTCAAATATTTTTCAAATAGAGTGCTTCCTATTTTTCTGAGACCACAAAGACTGATTTTAGATTTCAGAATTTTTTAAGTTCTCTCTTTCTCTCTCTCTCTCTTTCTAACAGCTTAACTCATACCTCCAGAATGGTCTTACTCTTATCATATTTTCATGCAATTATAAAAATGCCCCTACCACCAGACAAAATGTCACTTGCTTATTTGAATCCAGCTCCTTTCTGACTCCCCTACCGTGGAAGTTTTTTGGTTGCTTCCCCAGAGTGTATTCCCCCTTATTTCCAATAGATATTTATGTGCATCTAAGTTCATGTTAACCTCAGATCCAGCATGGACACTGGACCTAAAGTAACGTGTGCATTCCGTTCCCCTGGCTCAGTCACTGGTTTAACAGTGAACATTGGTTCTAAGTGGATTTGATTAGAATGAATTTCTGAAATTTGTGGAAATAACTGGAACAGAAACATTTTAGTTTTGTTTGCTGAAGTAAATCAAGAAAAAAAGTAGATAAGGTAACAAATTGGGATGGAAAAGGAGGGAACTTGCTGAGGATGGCTCCTAATAAAGAGGCGATGAATGGAAAAAAAAAATCCAGTCCTGACCAAATAGCTTGAAATGTTGGGACAAGATTTACCTAAAACCAGACTATTCCTGGAATTTTAAGTCATTAGAGACAATAAAATATTCTTTATTGTGAAATTACACTGATTTTAGTTTTCTGCATTTACATCTAAATACATTATAACTGTCTCATTTTCTTCCAGGTATTTTCATAAATTGTAGTTTCTTTGTATTGCTAGAATAAAATATTTTATATATTTAATAATTCATGCTAGGGTGTTTTAGTCATTTCCATAATCCCCTAAGATTAATAATGGTCTTGAAATTATATAAAAATAAAGATGTAATTTAAATTTGATATCAGCTTTATTTAATTTTACATTATAAACATTTAATTTCACAAATAAAATAAAAGTATCATTTTTAATGAGGAAAAGACAATTTGACTATAAATAAGTACATTGATACACATGTACAACTATGTTTTTAAATTTTCTTTGCCAGTTTTAGTTGAAGCCAACCTACATAGCTATGTGATTCAAAGGAACTTATTTTTAACAATCTTTAGACAACTGCATAGGTTCCCGATAACTTTAGAGAGCCTTTTTCAAAGTGGTGCTTGAAAGAGAGACAGGCAAACTTTTGGAAATCCCAAAGTAGCATAACTAAAGTAATCAAGAATATATAACTATGAGAAGTTTAAATAAAATTTAAACATAACTGTAGAAGTACGAGCAAGACATTTCTTTTTAATTAGACAGGTTTTTCATTAGCTAGCTACATCATAACTATCTGTAGTAAATAGAACCCTCAACAGTTGGCCACGAGAACTGGCCTGTTTATAATAGCCTTAGGTTAAACTGTTATTGTTGAAGTTCAAGGCATCTGTGGTTTTTATCTATAGAAGCTTGCTACTACAGGATCGGTCTGTGTGGCTTTTAATATGCATTTGATATATGGGTCTCATTAAAATGCCGATTCTGATTCCCCTTACTTGGGAATAAGACCTGGCAACTCTGGATTTCTAACAAGTCCCATGTGATGTTGATCCTACTGACTCCACCCACCATGTCTTGAGAAACAAATATATAGCAATCCTTACAAAATTCAGGAAAACCTTTTTTTATGTTAATATTATTTTCAGAATTATGTTTTTGTTAATTCAGCCATAAAATTTTAGTCTGGAAGGAATTGGAGAATGCCACACTAACTGCTTCATTATATATAGGAGACAAGCTAGGCCTTTGGGGAGGGGATTCTGACCAGTTTCCTCATCCCCTTACTAGCAAGCTTTCGGGGAGAAAGAATTGCTAATCTGGTAATTCAGAGCTCAGGACATTAAATAGGCCACTTGTAACTTGTGCACTAATGGGTCTTAAAGGCCAGCATCCTTGCAGTGTCCTGCCATGAATACTCTCTCTCCCACTTCCTCCATTTGTGCAGTCATGTGGGCAGGTTAGGTGAGCCCTGTTCTGCATGCCCATGTGCTGCCTTCCTCTGCTAGCAAGGCAGTCCTTTGCTTGGCTGCAGAACAGAAAGGAATGAGTGAAAACCATTTTGCAGCTCCAGACTCTAAGATCAGCCCTATAATCCAAACCATCCCAGAGACAAGAAAGGACTTTGAGTGGAGCGTTGTAGTCCGGTTTAGACAGGAAAAGTTCCTTGACTTATGAGATGAGACTAAGCTTAATAAAAACTCTGATTATAAATCCTCTAAATGCATGTACTCTCTGTGCTGGCCAGAACATAGTAGATCCCCAATAAAAACATTTAGCAAGTGAATTATTGCTTCACTTTTATGAAATTGTATAGTTTATTGCATTTTTTAAAACATTTTTAAAAGATTTTATTTATTCATTTTAGAAAGTTGGGGAGAGAGAAAGAAAGAGAGCAAGGAGGGAGGAACAGGAAGCATCAACTTTTGTATGTGCCTTGACCAGGCAAGCTCAGGGTTTCAAACAGGCGACCTCAGTGTTCCAGGTCAATGTTCTATCCGTTGTGCCACCACAGATCAGGCCTTTAAATTTATTTTATTTTATTTATTGATTTTA
The DNA here is from genome assembly GCA_037038555.1 of Rhynchonycteris naso. Taxonomy (NCBI): domain Eukaryota; kingdom Metazoa; phylum Chordata; class Mammalia; order Chiroptera; family Emballonuridae; genus Rhynchonycteris; species Rhynchonycteris naso. The sequence goes on from CM072997.1 coordinate 78,730,828, forward strand.
GAGAGAGAGAAAGTGAGAGAGAGAGAAACAGTGATCTGTTTCTGTTTGTGTCCTGACCGAAGATTGAACAGACAACATTTGTATATTGGGATAACACTTTAACCAACCAAGATATCTGGCCATGGCAGTGTAATGCATTTGATACATAAAACCTCTGTTTTCCATTGCTGGTCAGCATTTGACACTGTTGCAAAAATAACTTTGTTTTTTCTGAGAAGAACTTAAAGTTCTTGCCAAACAATTCTATTTGTTTCCAGTCGTTAAACTTTGCTTCTATTTATCATGAAAATTATTTTTGTGTTTATTTAAGTAAAGTATATGAAAATAAGATTTAAGTCCTCTGACCTGTGGTGGTACAGTGAATAAAGGGTCGACCTGGAATGCTAAAGTCACTAGTTCAAAACCCCAGGCTTGCCCGGTCAAGGTACATATGGGAGTTCATGCTTCCTGCTCCTCTTCCCCTTCTCTCTCTCTCTCTCTCTCTCTCTCTCTCTCTCTCTCTCTCTCTCTCTCATTCCCTCTTCTCACTAAAATAAATAAAATTTAATAAAGAAAAGATAAAAGATCACAAACACCACTAACAAACCCTTGAATTTATTTTCCCATGAAGGTACCCTTGGGATCCACCAAAGTGGACTGGCTCCCCAAAGACCCTTAGGATGTGTTTCCAATCACTTCCCAACAATACGACTCAATAGCTAGATTTGAGGGTGCAGCTCAGGCTGCCTTGTTATTGAAGAACTACAGAATATAGTGTACATCTAGGGTATGACCCGAGTGTGCGACAGTTCCTCTTTGGGCCTTTTAGTTCACTCACAGAGTGTTAAAGGTAAAATGCAGCAATGCAGAAGATTTATTTATGCAGAAAGACAACCATCAAAAAAGTGAGATTTTATTTCAAATGCCTTATAGAAGACTGTATTTTCAGATCACATTGTCCCATGTGGAGGACTCCCTTTTTGTCTTTATTGCACAGGTGATTGCTTTCTCCACATTCATAGCAGCTAGTCATCCTGATCGTTGTGGCCCAGGTGGAAAAGATGATTTAAGAGTAGACATGGCTTTGTGTTTGCTCAGAGATGGCATCAGATGAAACTGATGCCCATGATGTCAAAGGCATCCCTAAGTGTTAACTCCAGTGGTTAGTTTTTATTCCTTATTTGATGTATCTGCAATATTTGACACAAATTTTTACCCCTGTATCCTGGAAACACTTCCCTTACTTAACTTCAAGACATCACATTCTCTTGATTTATTGCCACCACTATAGTTACTTCTTTGTTTCTTGTGCTGGTTTTCCTCATTTTCCACGGAGCTTCTATACATTGCAAACCCCTAAAGCTCAGTCTTAGATTATTAACCCCTTTAGCTCTACAAGCACTTTAAGGATGAAGTTCATTCAGTCCTGTGATTTTAATCGCAATTTTGTGCTCACCATTTCTCTCCTGAATTCCAAGTTCATAGATCTAACCACCTACTTAACATCCCAACGCTATTTAAATTTAAATGTATTTAAATGCTGTTAGTATTTATCATCCCCTCCAATTCTACTTCTCTTTCAATGTCTCTCCCTTTAGGAATATAGTGACTTCCTGTTTCCAGTTACTAAGGGTCCCAACCTTGAGGTCAACTTTGTCTTTCTTAGAGCCCACATGCTGTTGATAGTATATGCTACCAGCTCTAGCTTTGAAGTAGATTATCCAACCACTTCCTACTTCTTTACCATTCCCATCAATCCACCATAGCCTCTGCCTTGTATTTTATAGATAACGTCCTACCTAATAAATGACCCTGATCCTGCCCTGTCTCCTTGTTACTTTTCTGCTCATAAACTCCTGTGGTATCATTGTATAACTACCCCTGCCCCCAATTTACAAACAAACAAAACAACAACAAAAAAATATACCCTATCATGGTCTACAAGGCTTCCTCTGACCACTCAAATCTTATTTCTATTACTCTCTCCCTTCTTCCCTGTGCTGCTGGCACTCTGGCCTCCTCTTTTGCCTTGAAAATTCTAGGCACATTAACAGCAGGGGTTCTCTGTTCCCTGCCAAGGCTATCCTTCTCTCCTCTCTTATGCATTTGCAAAGTGTTACTTTCCAAATGAGGCCTTCCCTGGGATTCCTATTTAAAATCGTATCGTCCCCTTCTAAGGCACTCCCTGACCTACTTCTTAACTTTCTCCATAACACTAAGTACCATCATACTTACTATATGTTTATTTACTAACCTGTCTTTTCCACTAGAATGTAAACTCCATCACAATAGGAGTGTTTCTGTTTTATTCACTGTTATATCTACCATGTGTCAGACATTCAATATTTTTAATGAATGAATAAATGAATAAAACTGTATATAAATAATACATAGAATCTATTATAATAAAAATACATATACATTTTCTTTAATAGAACCCTCCCGCCTGACCAGGTGGTGGCACAGTGGATAGAGCATCGGACTGGGATGCAGAAGACCCAGGTTCGAGACCCCAAGCTCACCAGCTTGAGCGTGGGCCCATCTGGCTTGAGCAAAAGCTCGTCAGGTTAGACCTACGGTCGCTGGCTCCAGCAAAGGGTTGCTCAGTCTGCTGAAGGCCCATGGTCAAGGCACATGTGAGAAAGCAATCAATGAACAACTAAGGTGTTGTGATGGCAACGAAAAACTAATGATTGTTGCTTCTCACCTCTCTCCGTTCCTGTCTGTCTGTCCCTATCTACCATTCTCTCTGAAAAAAAAAAAAAAAAAGGAAAGAACCCTCCCTAAACTTGCTCCTTATGGAGCTTATACTCAGCACCACAGAGTCCACAAGCAGGTACTCTCCTGTCTCTGCGTCATCTCTTGAAGGGCAGTGTTTAGGCACATGTCATAAGCATGCTGATGAGTAACCATTTCTTCACTTTAAATATTATGTAATAAAAATAATGTTTTTTAAGTGAGAGGAGGGGATATAGTGAGACAGACTCCTGCATGCGCCCTGACCAGGATCCACCTGGCAACCTCTGTCTGGGGCTGATGCTCAGATCAACTGAGCTATTTTTAGCCTCCAGGACAAGGCTAGAACCAATTGAGCCACAAGCTGTGGGAGGGGAAGAGGGAGAGAAGGGAAAGAGGGAGGGGGAGACAAACAGATGGTCACTTCTCATGTGTGCCCTGACCCAGAATCAAACCTGGGACATCCTCACACTGGCCAACAATTTATCCACTGAGCCAATAGGACAGGACTTAAATTTCTTTTATTTTTACATTTATTGATTGATTTTAGAGAAAGAGGAAGAAAGGGAGAGAGAGAAAGAAACAGAAACATCAATCTATTCTTGTATGTGCCCTGATTGAGGATCAAACACACAACCTTGGCACACTGGGGCAATGCTCCAACCAACCAAGCTCTGGTCTGGGCTTAAATTTCTGAGCAATAATTGCTGGTCCTAATAATAAAAATATTAACTGTATTTCTACATTTTGTCTTCAAATATCTTAGACTAAGAGAATAAAGCACAAAGTGTACTGTTTCATTTTGATTCTTTCATTAAGACTATATATATATATATATATATATATAAGAATATATATATATATATATATTCTTAAAATATTTTTATAAAACAAAAATTTTCTATGTAAAATTCTCACTAAATACATCAAACCTCTTAAGTCTGTTCCAGTGCTGGAGAGGAACATAGATAGTATTGATTACCAGAAGTCCTGACAGAAGTCCTGAGTGTAGATGTATGTTGCTTGCTACTGACCTGGCAGTTTTGAAAAAAACTCTATTGTTCTTACTAGATATTGTGGATTGCTATAAAACAGACAAGGGTTGATTTAACCTTCAATTAAATAATCATACATAAATTCATGCAAAAAGTGACTATGGGATCACCACACTCTGCATCACTTAACTGCACAATTAATAGGCATAGATAATTAAAAGAATGAAAACAATGATAATGAGCTGAGTATACGCTATAATATCTAACAGTACTCTGACCACCTCATGTTAGGGCATAGATCTAATATTTACATTATTGTTATTTACTTAAGGGCTTATGCAATCACTGGTTAATGACTTAGAAATATGTCTTCAAAATTGTTCTCCCTAAAAGTAGTTAATGAAAGGAAATAATAGCATTTTAGGGTCAATTAATTGTCACATCAAATTATTAATATTATATAATCTAAATTTAATAACAAATAATTAGAAAAAATTATTTTTGTGTGTGTGATTAAAGAAAAAACCACTTTTCTGTCTCTTTTCCAAGGTTATTAATGAAACATAGGATCAGTATGAGTAATTACGATATCATGAATACTTAAATTTCTCTCATGCTGATACAACCATGATAAGATTACAGCTAGCACACTGATTTTGCTGTGTGACCTTTCAACTGGAAAGCTGAAACCATCTTGACTTAGAATGATCTCTTACATTCCATTCTACCTGACAAAAAGAAAAATAAGAGAAATGCCTGCAATCCGATAATTTGCAGTTTGCACAGAAACAGTCTCAAGGAAGTAGTGGTATACCACAGCTACCCCGTCACCCTTTTGTATTTCAGAAAGCAGCTTAATGCTATTAAATTAATTAATAAGGAGGCCATTAGTCTGAGGTAGCCTTAATGCCTTAGTGGCCTAAATAAGCCAACCAAAATCAAATCCTGTAGATTTCTAAAGGTTATAGAATTGAGACCTAAGAACAACCAATCACAGCAAACTACGCTTTAAGCTCTAGCCAATTAATAATTTTCTTACTTGGTTGTGTGTTTTTTCTCTATATTTTTTGTCTATAAAAATGTTCCCCAAGCTTCTGTTGGTAAAGCACTCCTTACCATTTCTGGTTTGGCACTGCGCAGTTCAAATCAATTTTTGTTCAAATAAACTCTTAGCATTAAAAAAACAATAACAACAAAAAACCAGTTTCAAGGATACTTAAAGCTTGTAGTATTTATAATCATTTATAATCCGGTAGTCAAAGCTGTTGTTTTTGGTATAGACTCAATGATTCGGTGTATGTTCTCTATTTTGCATTGTTCTAGATAATTTCACTTTAAAGTTCTCAAATGTAGGTATAATCTATAAAAAAAAATAATATAGACAAATATCATATGTAGCAATAAATATAATAATTTCAGTGAAATTTAACATCCTTTAGTTCAAAAAATTGCAAAACTCAGTTTGCAGGATTATGTAGAATAAAACCTTGTAAGTTTGTGTAAATACTAATTCATGGACCCTTGTGTAGCATAAATGCATACTCCCAAATTTTGTGCACTTTATGAGGAAATGGAAATAAAAGTTTATATTGAGCATCTTGTATATACCAAGTTGTTATTTAATTGTCTTTACCACACACTATCATAGCAACTAGTTCAAAGCATACAGTAGGTACAAAGCACAGGAACATTAATGCTCCTTACGATCACTTACTCCTACCTGTTGTATCACCTCACGCAGTAGCTTTCCACTTCCATGCCAACCAGTGCCAGTCTGAGAAAAAATGTTAACACCCTGATGTTGTATGAAGATTATAGAGTCTATAATCATTGAGTCTATAATTTTGTTCAAATCAATTTAAACAAAAATTAATTTGAAGATTATGGAGTCTGTAACCATTGGGTCTATAATCTTCATACATCAGGGTAGTTAAATCTTTCATAGACGGGCACAAAAATTTTGTTGGACCAACTCCAGTCCGTGGACCAGTGGTTAAAAACCAATGATTAGCCCACTACTTAGCATGCTTTTTTTTTGCAATATAGTCCTTCTGTAAGCAAAGGTGACATGAAAATTACTTAATAATGGAAAGTATTGACAAAGACACCAACTAATTAGAACAAATAGAGCCACAACATTATGGCAGGGTCCTGGAGGTCATGTGCTGGGTAGATGTTATTAACATTTTGTCATTTTGTAGCAGTAGTCCAAAGAGTCTCTGAAAAGGGGTTGGGACAGCTAGGACAGAGGGCTCATTGAAAAGCTTGAGACAGCTATGTCTACCACCCAATATACAAATAATTCAATATTGTAATATTCACTGTGATAATGTAAGTATGGACTATCAGCTAACCACAATTTTTATCCATTTGTGTGACTCCAAATAACACATTCTTCAGGTTACCAACAAAACTACAACTCTAGTTTTTGGCTCACAGTTACACCAATGAGTCTAATCTTGAAGTCTAGTAGAGACTCATCACTGTCCAGTATGTAATTTTTGTGACATACACTGATAAAATTAAAATCCATAATTCTACGTATTTTACACAAAGGTAATTTTATAAAATGCCTCCCCTCTTCCTATTTATTTTAGATGAGTGAGACAACTGAGTGGCCTAAATTACTTTTATCATCAATAACTCAATATTCACTTTACAAATGTTTTTCTTCACCTCAAGAATTATTTATTTTATATTTTGGCAACTGTTATCAACAGTTAATGGAAATAACAAATGTCATAATACCATACATCATCACCATACTTGGCTTCTTTAAGGATCATTGGTCCTTGATTAACAATTTCCTTCAGAATTTCCAATTCAGATGACTCATACATATTTGAAACACATAGTTAAATATTTCACTATAAAATAATTATATCAAATTACATTTTTTAATTAAATTTCTCACTGTGTTTTATTCAGATGTGTATAGAAAGCAGTTTAGATAGAATGCTAAATAAAAAGTAACAGTTAATTTGGGGGGCTATTACTGTAAAAGTATGTTATCTTTTATATATATCACAACATTACTTATTATCAGCTTTACACACAGCACTTCGCCTTTGATTTACACAAACAACTGTAAATGTTTTATATATTTGTGAGGAAGTGAATGATATTAGACCATCAATCCACAGGGACTGCAAATCAGGGGGGAAAAAGGCTATTACATTTCAGAAGCTGTTAAATCAGTTGTGCCCCCTGGCTGGTTTTGTCAGCTATATTTGCTGTGGGTGAAACCATTGATGCTTGGACTACTGGAGCGGCCCTGGGAGTGTTGGAGAGCAAATAGCAGCAGAGTTGTAAACTACACCACACATCTCGCACTTACTGCGTAAACCTGGTTTACGCTTCCCCCTGAATAAATCCAGCAGCTTTAAAAAGAGCAAGGGAGAAAAATAAAGACAAGAGGAGGAGAAACGAAGGCAAAACTGGGCCCACGCCTTCTGTCACTGCCTCCAGCATTAGCCACTCAGCAGCCTGCCAATGGGACACTTTTCTGCCAGTTGTAAATTTTAATTGGCCATCTGGGGAAAGCACAAACCACTGACTAGAGATTAATCAGCAAATTAACCCAGGCATAATACACATTTCCCACTGGATCAGACACTGCTCTAGGCTGGGGCTGAGCAGCCCGGCATAGAGGAGAACTTGTGAAGAGTGCCATTACTGTGTTATTGCTTACTGCCATGCAGAAGAACATCTTCCCAGAGTCCTGAAATTCTCTTCTGTGTGACTTAGTTAGTGCCCCTGATTTGTATGGCAGTCGCACAGAGCTTTTTTTTTTTCTTCTGTAAAGTGCTAAACACAGATGGCACAGGTACTGTGATTGCTGAGAAAAATGTTGATGAGTCAGTGAAAGTGACAACTTTTCTCCAGTGGTCTATTCACTTGGTTTGCTAAAGTACCTACAGGAAGAAACAATAGTGTACCGGGACTTTTACCAGCTCAGTGAATCACTAGATAAACACGTTTAGTTAGTCAGTTTCTTGTGTGACATGGAAATGCTTTTTCACATCTCTGTAATGTAAAAGCATATTTTTAAATAATAAAGCCTTCTTCTTCAAGCCTAGGTTATTAAAATTAATTTAAGACAAACAAGCTCAATAGAGGACAGTATGGCCTCAACTCTTTCAAAAGGTCTTCTCATCATCTCATGGCCATGACCTGAGTGAACTCAGATAGGGAAAGAGGCTAACCCTAAAAGATGGACATATTAAGGTGTTAACCATTAGAATGATAAAGTGACGAATTGGTGGGAAATAGGGAGTGGTTTTGATATAGGTGGAATGAGAGGATGGTGTGGAAGCAGTAGTTTTACGTAACTTTTGGAATAATAGAAATGGAAGGACTTTGTGCTTTATTATAAGCAAAGATCTTTCAGATAATAGAATATCAGGAAAACTCAGAGGTGATACAATAAAGCTCAAATAAAAGACACATTGAATAAATTTGTGAGAGGGGCCTAAGGAAGATTAGACAGTGACAAGCCAGAGAAGGTCAGGGAAGAACTGAGATTTTTCATCATGTTGACAGTTGCATCTTCAGAATTTAGCATGGTACATAATATAGTGGCACATACTCAGCACTCAACATGTTTTAATAAAAGAAGATATATCTACTTTTAATAACAATAGAAGCCATTGTTTAATCAACATGTCTTTCCTGCCTACTGTTGCCATTCCTGACTGTAGTCCATGCTGAATGAACAATAGACCATGTGATGAGGGTCTCCACTCAAACCCCCTCCGAGGCCCCAATTTACAAGTTGACAAGAGAGAAAACTATGATATCACCTAGTGCAAGGACCTTGACCAAAACACAGATGGGCTGGCCCATCAGATTTTTTTCCTGGAAGTTTGAAAATGAGGCATTGAGAGAACAGTTAGTTAGCAACGGACTTACAGCATAAAGGCTGTGATACAAGAAAGGAAAAGTGGGAGATGCAGTGAATAGTATGTGTAAACAGGGCAAGATAACTTCCTGAAAGAGAAGAATGGAGCCTCTCTGGGAGGAGAGGCAGTAGTGAGGCAGGCAGCCCCTAGAAACAGAGCACAAGTTCTTGGTCTCAGTTCCATTTTCTTCCAAGTGCCTACCTCTACATCTTATCCTGGCCTCAGATATTATGTAATTTGAGTGAGTTTACACGGCATTCTGATCACTGCAACCAAAGGAACCTTGACCAGAGCCACCATCAATGGTAATAGCACCATTATAAACCAATGGCCTGAGAAGACAAATAAAACTAGTAATCGTTGCACCCACCCCTTTCGGTAGTACACAGAATTTCAGAACTCTGAAGCGTGTTGGTCATTTTCAGAAATACAAGTCATGGTAGGTTATTTTATACAGCTCTGCTCTGACCCACCACTAAATCACACAGACCCATTCACCTGCCTCTGGCAAAAGAGATAGATTTTTTTTTTCACAACCAGGTATGGATTTCTTTCTGTTTTATTACATTATTGCAAGCAATGCTGCCTGCCAAACCACATGCCCTTAAACTGAAATGGCTTCTGGCCAAACACTGGATGATCTGTGACAGTAAATCAGTCAGTACGCAGGGCCTGGAGAACCACAGCAGTTAAATAGACATCTTTGGCTTCAGGTGGGAAAACCTTTGCTCAAATACCCAACCCAGCTCCTTGTAAGGCCTTCTAAATAGATTTTATTTAAGTAGTATTTTAAACTGCCCAGCAGTTTAGTGTGAGGTTTAATATGGATTCTAAAGGCATGAAAAGAGAGTAGGCAATGGTTCTGGATTAAACATTGATTGCAATAAATGGTAGCAGCAAAATGTTAGTCTTTTTAGCACTTCTAGTATCCCAACAAAAACTTTTAAAAGCGTTGGCATATCTGGCCTCTGCTCATTGTCTCTGACTTGAATACCTGGGCTGTATATACTGCACACAGGTAATAATTCCTAATCCAACAGTGGCTATATAGTATAGTCAGTATTTTCAGGGTGCTTTAGTGGATGGATTAATTTTTCTCATCTGAGAGGGATAGGATCCAAAGGTTATAACAGGCTCAAATAAATTATGTTCAGTTTTTGTGAACTCTTCTGAATTATTCCAAAGCCTTGATATCAAGCTTCAACTTTGTTTCCCTACTTCATCTTATCTCAATCACATATATGAAAAATTGGAAGAAATTGTATAGACTCATTTGACAAGGCATTAGAGATTCTTGACAAGAAGATATCTGAAGTATAAAAGTACAGAATAATATAATGATAATATAGATAACTTGTAATGTTTGCGCTTAGTTCTCATGCACCATACATTTTAATGAAATAAAGACAAAAGCATGGTAGTATTTTGAGTTTTTATATTTCTTTTTTCTAAATCTCTTAAAATATGTTATGTTCTTATTTTATCTTTATATCTAAAAATAAAATAGCTTCCTGGGGATGATTTCACACTATGTTGCTAAGATATAAAAATGGAGTCAAGGAAACTGAGATCTATAATAATCAGGTAAAAAAATAGAAGATCAGTTGACAACAGTGCCCATTACAAAGTAACGATGTAGGTATACCTATGAATTTGATTTGCTTAAAAGAGTAACCTGCAAGTTCCTTCACATCTGCTTCACTTTTCTTCTTCCCCATTTCCCACCATTCTTATATATCCTATGCCTCAACCACCTGGAACTTCTCTGTTCCTGCAACTCATCATGGTTTTCTATGGCCAAGTATCTTGCACGTACCCAAAAATGCTTCTTTCACTTTCATTTCTTCTTACCTGGAACACTCCTACTCATCTCCAAGATCCTGGTCATATGTGCTTTGAGAAGATTTTTTTGTCTTCTTCAAGTAGAGTTAGTTGCTTTGCTCTCAAAGGCTCTTTTAGAACTTCCACCATACCATTGCTTTACCTCTTGTAACATCTTATAATGAAGTTTATCTGTTTACACATTACTTCCCAAGTATTGCAATAGGATGAAACTCATTGAGGACTAAACTCAACAACCAGTATTGTGTCCCATATAAAGTAGATAATCCATAAATATTTGGATAATGAAGACACTAATACATTATTTGCAACATTGTGAACATTAGGATATGGCAAAAAGCCTCCAACCACTGAATGTATTTCAGGCCCAATCTTGTTTACCCTGATGATATAGGAAGATTGAGGTAATTTCAGGTGTAATCAAAGATGACCTTGGTTTTCATAACTTTAACCTGGTCAACACTAGCTATACTATTGTTTTAATTTTGGCCATTTTATTAAATGTGAAATGAGATCACTATGGTTATATTTAGTATTCCCCTTATGCCTAACAGCGTTGAAAATTGTTTAATATGCTTATAGGCCATTTGACTATGTTCTTTAAAAATATTCCATTCAAATCATTAGTCTATCTGAGAAAAGTGGGAGAAGTAGATGGCTTCTTATTAAGTTGTGTGCATTTGTTGTCAGAGATGTATATTAAAATTTTTCTCCCAATCTCAGGCTTGGCTTTTCATCTTATTGATGATGTCTTTTAACCTATTTTTTGAGTTATTATTTGTGTATGATACGAGGTGGAGGCCACAATTTATTTGTTCCATATAAATATGCAGTTGTTCCCACATTATTTGTTGAAAAAATATAATTTCACTTGCTAAATTATGTTGGCACCTCTTGAAAAAATTTGAGCATAGATTTATGAGTGAAATTTGGACTTTTAATTTATCGATATGTCTATCTTTATGCCAATACCACACTTTTCATGATTGCCACTGCTTTCTTTCCCCACTGTCTTTCTGATTTCTAGTTAATTGGTTTTAGCTATTAAAGCTTTGTAATTGGTTATTAAAAGTCCTCCAAAATTGTATTTTTTAGTATTTTCTCTATTGTTTTCAATATTGTTATGGTTTATATTTCCATATAAAATTTACAATAAATTCCTAATTTCTAAAAGTGCTTACTAAGATTATTATTAAAATTGTGCTAAATCTGAAAACTGTTTTAGGGAAAAATGTATATCTTAACACTGAGTCTTTCAATCCATGAACATATATTTTTATTTTTTAGTTAATTTAAAAATATTCTCAGCAGTGCTTTCTAGTGTTTATTTTAGAAGTTTTGTACAGCTATAAATTTATTCTTAGGTATTCTATTTTTATGTTGTTTTGAATAGTTTATTTTTTAATTTCACTTTCTAATTGTTTGCTGTTGGATAAATAGTTGATTTTTGTATATTGATGATGTGTTCTATAATCTTAATAAATTCATTGATTAATTCTAATAGATTTTTGTATATTATTTAGGGTTTTCTATGTTGACATGTCATCTTCAAATAAAGACATATTCTTTACTTCCAAGGTTTAAGCTTCTAAATTATTTGGCATTATTTACTAGACCGTCAGTGCATATTGGATAGAGATTGTAAAAGCTATATTCTTGCTTTGTTCCTGACCTTAGGAATAAAGCATTAAGTCTTTCAACATTAAATATAATGTTATTTGTAAGTTTTAATAGATTTCTTGGGTTGAAGAGTTGTTTTCTATTTCTCATTTCTTAAGAGTTTTATTTTTATTATGAAATTGTTAAATGTTTTTTCTGCATTTAATGATTCTTTTGAATGATTATGAAATATCACACTAATTTTGAATTTGTGCAATTATTCTAATGGTCTTGGTGCATTCTTTTATATATATATATTGCTGACTTAAATTTGCTAATATTTTGTTAAGAATTTTTGTCTCGATCTGTGAAGAATATTGATCATTATTATCATTGCTGGTACTTTCTTGTCAGATTTTGATATTAAAGTCACGCTGGTTTCAAAAAATGAAAAATAAATTTACTTTTCTCTGTTTACTAAAAAAGTTTATGAAAAATAATTATAATTTCTTCTTGAAAATTTTGATAGAATTTATCTGTAAGATTATCTGGCCTTGGAGTTTCATTATGGGAAAAAAATTAAAATACAAATTCTTCAATAGATACATGGCTATTTTGATTTTCTGTCTCTACTGTGTCAATTTGAAAAGTTGTCCTTAGAAAATTTGTCGTTCCACCTTTGTTATTTAATTTCTTTTTTTTTCTTTTCCCAGGGACAGAGAGAGAGTCAGAGAGAAGGATAGATAGGGACAGACAGACAGGAAAGGAGAGAGGTGAGAGGCATCAATCATTAGTTTTTCATTACCGGGCAACACCATAGTTGTTCATTGATTGCTTTCTCACATGTGCCTTGATCATGGGCCTTCAGCAGACTGAGCAACCCCTTGCTGGAGCCGGTGACCTTGGGTCCAAGCTGACAAGCTTTTGCTCAAGCCAAATGGGCCTGCGCTCACGCTGGCAACCTCGGGGTCTCGAACCTGGGTCTTCCACATCCCAGTCCAACACTGTATCCACTGGGCCACTGTCTGGTCAGGCCGTTATTTAATTTCTTGACATAAAGCTATTTAAAATATTAGATTTATAATTTTGATGTTTGTAGAACCTGTAATAATATTCTCTCTTTTTTTAATTCCTAAAATTTCTGGTTTTCTCTTTAATTTCTTTTGCTAATTATAGTCAGTTTTAATAATTTTTTCAGAGAACTGACTTTGGTTTTGGTTGATTTTCTGTTTTTTATTTTATTAATTCTGTTTCATTCATTTATTTATTTTATGCAAACTGAGTTAATTTGTTCTTTTTTTCTTAATATGTTTTTATTGATTTAGAAGGCAAAGAGGGAGAAAGAAAGAGAAAGAGAAATCAATCTGTTGTTCCATCTATTTATGCAATCATTGGTTGATTCTTGTATGTTCCCTGATTGGGGATTAAACCTATAATGTTTATGTATTGGGACAATGGTCTAACCAACTGAGATACCCAGCCAGGGCTTAAATTTGATTTTCTTTATTTTAAGTTTCTCTTTACATTTACAAAGTAGAAACTTCAAAATGTACAAATCTTGATTATTTTGCGATGTATATAAATATCAAATCATTACGATGTATACCTGAAAATAATAGAATGTTCTATGTCAATTATGCTTCTTTAAAACTGTTTTAAACTAAGAAAGTACAAATCTTAAGTGTATGTATGATTTTAGAGTTATGTCTGTATCCATGTAACCATTTAAAACATTGAAAATTACCATTACCATAGAAAATTTTATTTTATGCTATACCTTACATATTCATATATTTTTTAAATCCTTTTATCCCTTTCTTGTTAATAGTCTCCCAGAAGAAACTACTTTTGGTTTCTATCCCTGAAGACTCATATGGCTGTTTTTTTTTATTTCATATACATAAATTCATACAGTATTTACTTGTGCCTGACTTCTCTCTTTCAAGTAATATTTTGAGATCTGTGATCTATCATCATTCAAGAGTTGTTTTTTTCTTATTGCAAAGTAACATTTTATTGAACAGACTAGTATCTGTTTATTCATTGTCTTATTGATGAACATGTGGTTTGTTTCCAATTTGCAGCTGCTATGGTCGTACAAAGTTATAATTGTATGTTTTGTAACAATGAAGACTAAACTATAATAAAGCCATTCAACCAGTGCTAAGTCAAGAATTAACTAAAATAAAAAGATAATTTTAATTTTTAGTTTGATACTGTTATTTTCCAATAAACTGACCAGTTTCTTCAAATATACCTAGGTAACCTTAGTCAATTTATATTAAAACTATATTAAATTATGATATAATTTCATACCATAAATTTTATCTTTTAAGGTGTGTTATTGTATATTCACATGGCTGTGCAACCATCACCGTTATCTAATTCCAGGACAATTTTATCATTCTATGGAGAACTGCTAAATGCTGTCAATCCTTATTTTCCTTTCCTCAAATATAAACAAACATAAATTGACTTTCGTCTCTATAGATTTAACTATTCTAGACATTTCATATAAATGCAATCATACAATTTGTGGTCTTTTGTCTATGACTCGTTTCACTTACCATGAGACTTTCAAGGTTTATCCATATGGTAGCATGCGTTAGTACATGCTTTCCTTTAAAAGCTAAAATTTGTTTTATTTTATGGTATACTGTATTTTACTCTTCCATTCAAAGCATGGATATCTGGCCTGTTTCTACTTGTCAGCCATTATAAATAATGCTGCTATAAACTTTGTGTACAAATTTTTGTGTGATTATGTTTGTAATTCTCAGGCGTTTATAACTAGGAGAGTAATTGCTGGGTTATATGATAAGTGTACATTTAATATTTTGAGCAACTGCCGAACTGTTTTTGAATGTGGTTGCATCATTCTACATTTCCAGCAACAATGTATGACTGTTCTAATTTCTCCATATTCTTGCCAATACTTGTTATTGTCTATCTTTTATATTGCAGCCATCCAAGGAAGTGTGAAGCAGTATCTCATTAAGGTTTTGATTTTCATTCCCCAATGACTAATAATGTTGACCAATTTTTTAATGTGATTATAGACTATTTGCATAGCTTCTTTGAGTGTATGTCTATTCAAATCCTTTGCCCATAGTTTCACTGGGTCATTTGTTCTTTTGTTGTTAAGTAGTTCTCTATATATTTCGAATATATGATCTTATATATAATTTTGATAATATTTTCTTCCATTCTGTAGGTTGTCTTTTATAACTTTTATAATAGTGTCTTTTAAAGCACATGAAGATTTAACTTTGAAAAACTCTAATCTAATTTTTCTTTTACTTGTGTTTTTGGTGTGAGACCTAAGAAACTAGTGCTTACTTTAAGGTCAAGAAGGTTTACACCTATGTTTGCTTTTAAGACTTTTATAGTTTACCTCTATTATTTATTTTATTTTATTTTATTTATTTCATTTTTTTGTGACAG
This sequence comes from Rhynchonycteris naso, assembly GCA_037038555.1. Lineage (NCBI taxonomy): Eukaryota > Metazoa > Chordata > Mammalia > Chiroptera > Emballonuridae > Rhynchonycteris > Rhynchonycteris naso. The sequence goes on from CM072997.1 coordinate 78,746,324, forward strand.
AGACAGAGAGAGAGACAGATAGGAAGGGAGAGAGATGAGAAACATCAATTCCTCATTGCAGCTCCTTAGTTGTTCATTGATTGCTTTCTCATATGTGCCTTGACTGGGGGGCTATAGCAGACTGAGTGATCTCTTGCTCAAGCCAGCAATATTAGGCTCAAGCTGGTGAGCCTTGCTCAAATCAGATGAGCCCATACTCAAGCTGAAAACCTCAGGGTTTTGAACCTGAGTCCTCTGCATCCCAGTTCAATGCTCTATCCACTGCACCACCACCTTGTCAGACTATAGTTTATCTCTTAAATTTAGGTTTTTGATCCATTTTGAGTAACCTTATATATGGTGTTAGACAGTAGTTTAACTTCATTTTTTTTCATATGGCTATTGAGTTTTCCCAGTACCATTTGTTTAAAAGAGTACTTTTTTTTCCATTGAATTGTACTGGCACCTTTGTCAAAAATTAATTAACTCTATATCAGTGGTTCTTAACCTGGGTTCTATTGAACCCTAGGGGTTCAATGAGTCGGTCTCAGGGGTTCGGAGAAGCCTCTGCCGCGGAGGCCAGAATAAAGTAATACCAAAATTTGTTGTGAGTTCATGCACTTTGTTGGTTTTGTTCTTTGAGCAAGGTGATGTTCATGCACGGCTCATTTTGTGCACCAGTAAAAAAACATATACCTATGTCTTGAATTTGGGGAAAAATCATATTTTTTTAATCACTAAAGAAGTGTTCGATGAATGCGCATATGAAACTGGTGGGTTTGGTACCTCAAAAAAGGTTAAGAACCACTGCTCTGTATACATAGGTTGATTTCTGCACTCTCAAATGTATTTTGTTTACCTTATTTATCCTTAGGCAAGTACAAAACAACTTTGATTTCTGTTGCTTTGTAATGAATTTTAAAATTGGAAAATGTGAGTCCTGTAATTTTGTACTTCTTTTTCAAGATGATTTTGCCTATTATGAATCTCTTGCATTCCCATATCAATTTAGAATCAGCTTGTCAATTTCTTCAAAATAAAAAAAAAAAGGAGCTGCGATAAGGGTTGCACTGTATCTGCAGAACAATTTAAGGAACACTATTGACTAAACACAATTAAGGTTTCTAGTCCATAAACATAAGTGCTTTTATATTTATTTAGGTCATCTTTAATTTCATTCAATGATATTTTAAAAGACTTTCACTTCTTTTCTTAAATTTATTCCTAAGAATTTTAGTTTTTAGTGCTGTTTAAATAAGATTACTTCCTTTCCAAATTATTTATTGCCAGTTCATAGAATATAGCTGATTTTTGTATAATGATCTTACATTCTGTAACCTTCCTGAACTCATCTATTAGCTATAACATTTTCTTATGGATTCTTTAGGATTTCTATATACAAGATTATGTCATCTACAAATATTTATAGTTTTACTTCTTCCTTTCCTAAAACCAATTTTATTTACTTTCCTTACTTAATTGTCCCAACTAGAATCTCCAACAAAGTGGTAAAAAGAAGGGGGAGAGTGAACAACTTCATCTTATGGTTATCATGGGAAGAAAGTTTTAGCCTTTCAACATTATGTATAACATTGGCTGTGGTTTTTTTGTAGATGCCTTTTATGTGATTAAGGAATTTCCTTTTATATCTAGTCTACAGAATGTCCAACAGATGTATGAAAAGATGCTCATCTTTGCTAGATATTAGAGAAATGCAAATCAAAACTACAATGATATACCATCTCACAGCTGTTAGATGGGCTGTTATTTACAAGGCAGGTAATAATAATGTTGGAGAAGCTGTGGAGAAATAGTAACTCTCATTCACTAATGGTAAGAATGTAAACTGGTTCAACCATTAAGGAAGAAAGTATAGTGATTCCTCAAAAAATAAAGAATAGAACTATTATATGACACAGCACTCCCTCTACTGGGTATATACCCAAAAATCTTGAAAACGCTGGTATGCAAAGATGCATGCACCCCCATGTTCATCGCAGCATTATTCACAGAGGCCAAGACACTAAAACAACCGAAGTATCCTTCGATAAGGGACTGGATAAAGAAGATGTGGCACAAATACACAACAGAATATTACTCAGCCATAAGAATTGATGACAGATAGCTATTTACAGCAACATGAATGTAACTTGAGAACATTATACTAAGTGAAATAAGTAAATCACAAAAAGCTAACAACTATAGAATTTCACACATTGGAGCAATATAAAAATGAGACTCATGTACATAGATTAAAGTGAAGTGATTACCAGGAGAAGGGGGTTAAGGGGGAGGGAAGTAAAGACGGACAAATATATGGTGATAGAAAATGATTTAACTTTGAGTGATGGGTAGAAAATATAATAAACAGTTCAAATGTTATAGAAATGTTTACCTAAAATCTATGTACTCTTATTGATAAATATCGCTCCATTAAATTTAATTTTTTAAATATAATGATCTTTAAGAGAGTGTTAGATTTTGTCAAATTCATTTTCTGCAACTATGAAATGGTGTGCATTTTATCCTTTATTCTATTAATATTGACTTAGTTTTGTATGTTACTCAACCTTGAATTCTTGGGATACATCTTACTAGGCTATTCTGTGTAATTTTTTTGTATGTTGCTGGATTCACTTTGCTAGTATTTTGTTGAGGGTTTTACATCTATTATAAAGAATATTCCTCTACAGTTTCTTGTGATGCACTTGCCTGCTTTTGGCAGTACTTTAGTTCTTGCCTTATAGAATGAGTTGGGCAATGTTCCTCCTCCTTTTTTTTTAATAAAAAAGCTTGTGAAAGTTTGGTGTTGATTCTTTAATTGTTTAGTAGAATTGATCAGTGAAGCTATTTGGGCCTACATTTTTCTTTGTGAAAGTTTTGGAATACTAATTCAATTTCCTTACTTAGTCGAGGTCTGTTTAGATTTTCTATTTCTTCCCTTTAGTTAGTTTATGCTTTTCTAGGAATGTGTCCATTATATCTAATTAATCAAATTTATTGACATACTTATTTTTACTCTTGTTTAATAATTTTTTTAAATTTCTGCATTGTCAGCAGTCATATCTCCTCTTTCATTTCTAATTATAGTCATTTGAATCTTCCTTTATTTTTTATTTTTGGTCAATCTAGTGAAAGAAAAGACTTTTTAAATTTGTTAATCTTTCCAAAAAAAGTTTAAATTTTCATTGATTTTCTCTATTCCTTTTCTAATCTAGTATATTATTAATTCTCACTTTAATTTTTATTATTTCCTTTCTTTTACTTGTTTTATGTTTAATTTCCTTTCTTTTTCCAATATCTTAACTTTTTTTTTTTACTTTTATTTAGATTTTATTTATTTATTATTTTAGGGTTGGGGGAGGAGCAGGAAGCATCAACTTTCACATGTACCTTGACGGGGCAAGCCGATAGCTTCAAACCGGTGACTTCAGTGTTCCAGGTCAATACTCTACTCACTGCGCCACCACAGGTCAGTATCCAATGATTTAACTTTCTAGTGGAAAGTTAGTTTATTGATTTGAACTCTTCTTTTTGAACATAGCCATTTATATAGGCAACATATGCTATAAGTTTTACTGTAAGCATTGTTTTAACTGTATTCCACAACTTTATTTTGTTTTGTTTTGTTTTGTTTTTGTGACAGAGAGAGAGACAGATAGGGACAGACAGACAAGAAGGGAGAGACATGAGAAGCATCAATTCTTCGTTGCAGCACCTTAGTTGTCTATTGATTGCTTTCTCATATGTGCCTTGACTGTGGAGCTATAGCAGACCAAGTGACCCCTTGCTCAAGCCAGCGACCTTGGGCTAAAGCTGGTGAGCCTTGCTCAAACCAGATGAGCTCACGCTCAAGCTAGTGACTTTATGGTTTCGAATCTGAGTCCTCCACATCCCCAGTCCGACAATCTATCCACTGTGCCTGGTCAGACTATTCCACAACTTTTACTAAGCTGTGTTTTAATTTTTATTCATCTCAACATACTTTCCTTTTGAATTTCCTACAATTTTTTCTCTGATCCTTTGACTACTTTAGAATATGTTATTTAATTTCTAAATGCTTTTGAATACCCATATTTTATTCAGTTATTGATATTTAACTTAGTCCATTGTGTTTGGAAAAGACACTTGTATTATTTAAATTCTTCTAAATTTATACAGAATTGTTTAATGCTCTAATATGTGGTTGATCCTACAGAATATTCTGTGTATTTGAGAAGAATGTGTATTCTGCTGTTGATGAGTAGAGTACTCTCTAAACATCTAAGTCTATTGCTTTGTAGTGTTATTCAAGTCATATATCTTTGTTAATCTGGCTAGATCAGTGGTTCTTAACCTTTCTTGAGGTACCGAACCCACCAGTTTCATATGTGCATTCACCGAACCCTTCTTTAATGATAAATAAAATATAATTTTTTCCCCAAATTCAAGACATAGGTATATGTTTTTTTACTGGTGCACAAAATGAGCCGTGCATGAACATCACCTTGCTCAAAGAACAAAACCAACAAAGTTCATGAACTCACAACAAATTACAGTATTACTTTATTTTGGCCTCCGTGGCAGAGGCTTCTCCGAACCCCTGAGACTGACTCACTGAACCCCTAGGGTTCGATAGAACCCAGATTAAAAACCACTGGGCTAGATGTTTTATTCATTATTGAATTGTGTATTGAAGTCTCCAACTATATTATTGAATTGTTTATTTCTTCTTTCAATTATGTTACTTTTTGCTTTATGTATTTTGGAACTCTGTTGTTAGGTAAATATGTTTATAACTATTACATTTTTTAATGGATTGACACATAATTTAAAATGTTCTTTGTTTCTAGTAGTGATTTTTGCCTTAAAGCAGTGGTTCTCAAAGTGTGAACCAGGTTGCACTGGTGCACCCTAGAAGATTTCCAGGTGCACCCTATGGTATTCCAGAGATATATGTGCCTATTGGAGACCAAAATACCAAAAGGGATTTTGGAGTTTAGATTTTTGGGGGACAGAGGTGTGGGGACTTTGCTGTAATCTGACAGTCTGCCCAACCCCCTATCTCACTTGCTGGATTAGGTTGCACAAGGCTGTTAAACTGTGGTGCTGAATTGTTTATACTACCCCCCATGTTCCTTGGAAAGACTAGAGGCAAGTTTCTTCTATACTTTGTTTGGTGTAAAGTTAAAAAGATATGTATGGCCTGACCAGGTGGTGGCACAGTGGATAGAGCGTCGGACTGGGATGTAGAAGACCGACGTTCGAGACCTCGAGGTTGCCAGGCTGATAGCGGGCCCATCTGGCTTGAGCAAAAGCTCGCCAGCTTGGACCCAAAGACACTGGCTCCAGCAAGGGGTTGCTCAGTCTGCTGAAGGCCCGCGGTCAAGGCACATGTGAGAAAGCAATCAATGAACAACTAAGGTGTTGCAACGGCAACGAAAAACTAATAATTGATGCTTCTTACCTCTCTCCATTCCTGTCTGTCTGTCCCTATCTATCCTTCTCTCTGACTCTCTCTCTCTGTCTCTGTAAAAAAAAAAAAATAATATGTATGATGGAGTTTTTGGATTGATGATTAAACATAAGGAATTGTCTCTTTAAGCCTTCTGGATTTTTATAAAAGAAGAATATGTGGCAATATCTAAAAAAGCTGTGAACATTTTACTACAATTTTCAACATCCTATTTATGTGAATTAGGATTTTCTACCTTCAGCACAATTAAGAGTAAAAAGTGAGGAACTCTTCAATGTATTGATGAAGAAATGAGAGTTTGCCTTTCTAATATATGCCCAAACATTGAAGAAATTGCTAGGACACATCAGGCTCATGTTTCTCATAAACGCAAGAATAAAAACACTTAATACATTCATGCTGGGACCTGCTGAATTTACTAAATCTTACTAAGAATGTGTCTCTGTGTATATATATATATATATATATATATATATATATATATATAACTTTTTAGTCTTTTTTTTATTATTTAACTCCTCTAAAAAGCATAACTCAAATAATGTAACATAAAAATGTTTTTGAATGTCAGAATAAATTTAATTTTGTCATATTTATTTTGTTTAATTACCATAAAAACACGCTTGGACTTCATATTTTTCTTTAATATTTGACTTAATTATTATAAGGTATTTCTCAGAAATTTGTATATAGTGCACCTATAATTATTTGTAGGATTTTAAATGTGCCCTGACTTCAAAACTTCAAAATGTTTGAGACCCACTGCCTTAAAGTTTATTTTGTCTGTTTTTAGTTTTGCGACTCCAGCTCTATTTTGGTTTCTTTTTGTACAGTATATCTTTTCCAGTGTTCTATTAAACCTGTTTATATGTTTTAATCTAAAGTGCATTTTCTATAGAAACATAGAGTCAGATACTGTTGTTTTCAAATTCATTTGTGAATCTCTGCCTTTTGATTGAAATGAGTATTCCACTTATATTTAATGCAACTACTGATAGCATAGAATTTATAATTGCCATTTGGTTATTTGCTTTCTACTTGCCTCATGTCTCTTTTTCCCTGTGTTTTTTCATTATTGTCCTCTCTCTCTCTCTCTCTCTCTCTCTCTCTCTCTCTCTCTATATATATATATATATATATATATATATATATATACTGTATTGTTTTAAGTATTTTGTTTCTTTTACTATGCTTTTTATATTATTTTATTTTTTTGGTAATGGCCCTGAGGATGACCATTTTCATTTATAACAGCATAGTGTGGGTTAATACTAACTTACTTTTGGTAGTATACAAAATTTTTTCATTTATATAGGTTCAACTTTCCTTCTTTTTGCTGTTATTGTTATAGAAATTATATTGGCCCTTGTGGATTAGCTCAGTAGTAGAGCAATCTGCCAGGCTTGTGTATGTCTCGGGTTTGATTCCTGGTCAGGGCACAAAGAAATGTCCTTCTGGTTCTACACTCCTTTTCCTCTCCCTTCTCTCTCTCTTTCTCTCTTGTTCTCTCTTGCAGCCATGGCTTTTTAGGAGCAAGTTGGCTTGAGGTCCGAGGATGGTTCTTTGTCCTTTGCCTCAGGCACTAAGAAGAACTTGGGTGTTGAGCAATGGAGCAATGCCCCTGATTTGCCAAGCATCACCCTCTAGTGAGCTTTCCAGGTAGACCCCAGTCAGGGAGCATGTGGGAGTCTGTCTCTACTTCCCCTCCTTTCACTGAATAAAAAAAAAGAAATTATATCTTTAAATATTTGTGTCAATACAAAATTAAGTATTGCTTTATCTAGTATTTATATAACACGAATAGAAAAAAATGACCAACATTACTTGTAAATATTAGGATCTTTTCTAGATATTTTTCTGTTACTGATTTCTGGTTTGAACTTATTTTGTTCAAAGGATACATTCTTAAGACCTCAATCTCCTGAAATTTATTGAGACATATTTAATGATACAAAATATGCACTATTTTGTTGGACATTAGATATAGACTTGAAAAAATAAATGTTCTACAGTTATTCTGTGTCATCTTAGTGTTCTGTAAATGTCAATTAATTCAGGTCTGTTGTTTAGATTTTATTATATTCTTCCTGATTTTTTCCTTTTTCTTTCTTTTTTTTTTTATGAGTGGAATAAGGGATGTTAAAATCTCCAACCATACCTGTGGGTTTGTGTATTTCTACTATTTATTTCACTGATTTTTACATCACAAAGATGAAATGATTATTCTGTTTGCAGTTGGGAATGTGCAGTATGAAAGTCCGATACTTTTAATTCGAACAAAGGCTGCTTTGAAGCATTATAAAAGTCTAAACCACCAACTTCAATGTTGAGACTTGAGTTGAGATTATTAATTAAAAGCATAGCTCTTTTTTGTTCTCCTTGGTGTTTTGGAATGGATACTGTCAAATTGCTATTCATTCTTCCCATGAGAGAACACTAAACACTTACACAGAATGGTAACCTTGCCCTTTATACTGACATGCAATAAAACATAATTCTAATTTTAATAAATTTAGAACAAAATAACATACTAAACAACCTTATGCCTGTTTTCACCATCAAACACCCAGTCAATGTTCTGACCTCATGTGAATACTACCTTTCTTATTGCCTCTGTCTTCATTTTTACTGACTGTCTGATGCTCCTTACCAAAGACTATACAGTGGATTAAGACTGCCAAACATGAATGACTCAAAATTTCTAAAGCTTATCCTCCAAACCAAATAGCCCCACCTTCATTGTAATGAGAGTAATTGAGTACATAAAGTTCCAGAAAATAGTTTTATTCTTAGCCACGTTGAATGTTCTGCCACATGGCTTCACTGATGACATTTTTCTTAACTGGTGCTATACTCACTCACTTCTTAACTCTCTGGTTACCCTCATAGGCATCCTCTGTCCCTTAGGATTTTTTTCATAGCCCCCATCTTTTCTTTAATACAGATCTCTTCAGTGATATAAGTTTTAATTTTCAACTGCCACTGTTTAGGTTAGGATTTTTTTGGAAACAGAAACTACATTCATTATTTTAATAGAAAAAAAAAACAGAATTGTTAACTGGTTTTTAGAAAATTAAAAAGGCAAAAGGGGAACAGTTTTAACTGTTAAACCTAAGCTGGAGGAACAAAGAGAATCATTAAAGTTCCACAACTTGAATCAAAACCTGTGGTACTAGGACTCAGATCTCTGAGGAAAGAGCACTTCTCAGCTAGTACTGGTGTTTAAGACCTTTAAGGAGAAATCCCACTGAACTCAGTCTTCTGAGGATGAAACATGGTCTAGCTGATGCTGAGTTTTCTGAGAGGAATGTAATGAGGTTAATTTTAATAGCATGGAAAATTTGCAAACAGCAATTATTTGCTACTTGTGGGATCAATGGTCACAGCCAGGGTGAGGAGCTATCACCTGACAACAATTAGAAGAAAAGAAGAGGTAATGAGTTCTTTCTTATTCATCCAATCTTCCAAAATTTCTCTGGTGCCTCTTTTGGCAAAATATGAAGGGGACTAACTGATAAAGTATAAATGAATTTAATTTCAGTATCAAAACCTGAGTATAGAAGAGTGGGTTTGAAGCTAAAAGAGAGAAGTATAATAATCACAGTGGCCCAGACTTTAGCTACTCAACATCTTTTATATAGAACATTCTTCTATAAAAAATTTATTTCAATTTAATGATAGAAACTACTTTTTCTATGACTTAAAAAAAACTATTTGTATGTTTAAAAATACTCTCAATCCTGTTCAAAACAAGTAAATGGTGAATCCCAAAACTCACTGTATTCATTTCTGAGAGATAGTCATAGTGTCCACTTCAGTTGAGAAACACCTAGGAGCTGTCCATACCCTAGCTCCCATGGTCTAACAATTATTATGTGATCACAAAATTTTCTGAAAATTCTTAACCCAGAAGAGTCTCTGTCACTGATATGCTACCCCGTCATCACAAAGTGGCATGGCTACTGAAAAGATGGTTCTGGTACCTAATGCAAGGTAAAATGGTTACTTAATAGATTACTATGCAACAGTTAAAAATGTTTTTTTTAAATGTTTATTTTATTGATTTTTAGAGAGAAGATAAAATAGAGAGAGGGTGACCCAGGGACATCGATCTGTTCTTGCATGCGCCCTAACCAGGGATTGAACCCACAATTTCTGTATTTCAGAAAGATGCTCTAACCAACTGACAATCCAGCCAGGGAAAAATATAGTTTAAAAATAAAAATATGTAAATAAAACTTGGGAAAATGTTTTAGAAAGTTAATTGAAAAGACCATATATATAGAAAAGTGAGGGAATAAGAAAAAGGGGAGAAGAAAAGGTGGAACAAAAAAGAAGAGAGAAGAAAAGAGAGTGAAAAAGAATAAAAAAGAAAGAAGAAAATATCTTCCAAAATGTTAACAGTAGTTAGCTCTGTAAAGGATTGTTATGAGTAAACATATTTTCCTCAGACTTCACTGACTTTTACAAATTTTTCCTAAAGGAGCTTATATATATACTACTTTCTTAGTCAAAATAAATTACTTGTAAAAGAAGAAATTAAAGGTGCTCCACTGGGTGAGGCAATTTTCTTAAGACATAGAGTCTCTAAGCACTTGGAAACAATAGTTTTCTCTAAAAAGAGGGCAAGTCCTGTTTTTAGAGTAACTTCTGTTAAGCCTTTAGAACAACACCAGACTCATATAAACATTCAACAATTAAATAGAATTAGACTTACTATTTTTTCATTGGAAAATTCTAGGATTAATAATTTTGAAAGATTAATAGATATTTGCTAGTATCACCAGCTAAAATTCTATATTTTCTATGTAATTTCCAAACTACATAACCAAATTATTATATATATATATAATTGTTGCCCATAAAACTTTGGTAGTCACATTTAGTAATGTTGAAATGATAAATGTCTACCTGACCAGATAGCTCAGTTGGTTAGAGTATTGTTCTAATGCACAGTGGTTGCTGGTTGGATCCCTGGTCAGGGCACATACAGGAATAAGAACTGTTCTCTATCTATGAATATTTTTTTAATTTTGTTTGTTAATTTTTTTCACTAGATTACACATAAGAGTGAAATCATATGGTACTTGTCTTTTATTGACTGGCTTACTTCACTTAGCATAATAATATCCAGTTCCATTCATGCTATTATAAAGGATAAGATTTCCTTTTCTTTTTAACCACTGAATGGTATTCCATTGTGTAAATATGCTATAGCCTTTTTATCCACTCATCTACTGATGGACAGTTTGGCTGCTTCCAAATCTTGGCTATTGTAAATATATTCTTTTTTTTTTTTTAAGTTTTTATTTTATTTTTTATTTTATTCATTTTAGAGAGGAGACACAGAGTGAGAGAGAGAGAGAAAGAGAAAGGGGGGAGGAGCTGGAAGCTCAACTCCCATATGTGCCTTGACCAGACCAGTGCAGGGTTTTGAACTGGCGACCTCAGTGTTCCCAGGTCGCCGCTTTATTCACTGCGCCACCACAGGTCAGGCTGTAAATATATTCTTTTGAACTAATGTTTTGGGGTTTTTAAAATATATTCTTAGAAGTGGAAACTCTGGGTCATAAGGCAGTTTCATCTTTTATTTTTTATATTTATATAATCACATAATTTGAGGAAGAAAGTAGTTAATCAACTAATATAACCAACCTAAGTAAAACAGTTGAAAGTAGGGGTTTTGTACTTGTTAACCAGCTATTTTGTCACCTAAGAGATGCTGTGTTAAATGGAGTAGTTTCTAAGCAAGGTTCTATTGATATAACTCTGTTTAGCTCTTGTTAAGAGTAAATGCAATATAAACCAGAAAAGAAAGCCAGAAGATTGTGCAAAAGTAAAGATGACATTTGAGTTCCAATATAAAGTTATCTTTTAAAAGCTCCTATTGATAAGACTGAAGCCACACAATCAATCATCACTATCTCTAAAGAAATTGGGGATGTTGGTCAAAATGCTTATGTTACTGTGGGATAAAGGGATGGACTCTCATGGTAGCCATGTTGGCCCTGTTGACATGACCATTGTCTCTGATGTCTCCATTCTTCTACACAAGGGTAGTTATACAGCAGATATTTTATAGTGATACTATTCTTCACATAACTTACTAAAATATTAATCAACATTTCCTATTCATGATGATATATTTTCTAATTATCATTGCAAACTACTCATTTTCTTTGATTCATACTAAACTGAATAGTTTGAGTTAAAGAATACAATTAACAAAAAGAAAAGGTCTTTACTTCCTTTGCCTCATTATCTCTATTTTACAAAAGCTTAAATGAAAACTGCTAGCCATGTTAAGCAGGGATATTTTAAAAATCAGTGGCATGGGCTACAGAGTTCTCAAAGTATGGTGTTATGGAAATATTATATCACAGTGCTACATTTTAAACAAATAGCATCTCAGGCCTTTCAGAGACTTGGAAAGTCCTTTTCAATCCTTAACGATTTAAATAATAGCTATAAGTAATACTTATAGCTATTTTTATATGGTGTTTAGCAAATTTAATTTGATAACTGTATAAAGATATAGTTCAACCAAACAGTAAAGGAAACAAAGAGTTGTGATAGATTTCATCAAGTCATGTGATAAAATAAAAACACAACTTCCATGCTAAAGAGAGTTCAGAGAAGCATTGGGAAAGGGAAGCAATAAAAAAAAAAAAGTTCAGTTGATGGGGATAAACGGGAAATAGAAATGAGGTTGTATCAAAACAAAGCAAAGAATTGAAAGATGTCATCAACTGTGATCTATACATTTATAACTGCAGGGAGTAGTGACATTAATAGATGCTTAGGAGACATGTTTTTCAAGATAGATATTAATTCTGATTGTTGACTATGACAAAACTTCTGTATCTGGACTGTTTTGTTATCATGTTGTAGAGGTTAGAAATGTAGTCTAATACTAGACTCTACAGATTCAAATTCCAGTTTAGACATTGTTGAGCAAATAAGTTTGTAAAATATGTTATTTGATTTTTCTCACTTTTACTGTTAAAAATGGCCACTGCTGAAGAAAGAGAAAACTATGGAGAGAGGCAAGATGGCTATGGAGTAGACAGACGTACCATCTTCCAGCTCCAAGAACCAAAGTGGATTACAACTTAATTTTAATAACCATCATCTGGAAAAACTAACTTTGAACTAAACTAAGAGGACTCTTAAACCAAGGAACACTGAAGAAGCAACATTGAGACTGGTAGGAAAAGTGGAAATGCGGAAAGGGTGGCCCAGCACCCTGGAGCGAACAGCAGCTCAAAGAGACTCGCATGACTGAAAGAGAGTTTAGCGGAGAGGAGAAGGACCTGGGCCCCAGGAACAAAGCCGCAGCCTGCAGCCCCAGAACCTAGAAGAGGTGTATGGACAGTATTTAGCTGCAAAACAAGTCAGGATACTGTTTGTGAGAAAGACACAGTTTTCTCAGACCCAGGATTCTTCTTAAAGGGATGGTGCAGAAAACATCCCTCACAACCACTCATCTGGAGCTCTGGGGGACGGAGAGGGAGGAGAGGACTGGAGCAGCAGGAAGAGAGGGTAATCTAGAAGGCACAGGAAAAAACACTTTCAGGGACAGCCACCCTAACTCCTAGGCTGAGTCACTCCCCAAATCTGAAGCAAATATTTCCCCTGGAACCAGCAATACCAGCAAAGGGAAGCAGGACATCAGCCAAACAAGCTCTTCCACAGTACTCAGAGCAAAGTTGCTTAGAAGGAGGGAGCTTTTAGGACTACAGTTTGGAATGTTAGGGTCTGACCTGCAGCATCCCCACCCACACTGCTGAGGGCTTGCTGGAGGACAGGCAGTGGCAGATGCGAAAGTGCGGTTCTGTTGGCATGAGCGGAAGCCCAGCCAGCCAGCGTGAGCTCAGTCTAGCCCGGTGGGGGTGGAGGGGATACGCAAAAGAGGTCTGGCGTGGCTGCGGGCCCACTTGCAACTCGACCTGCAGGGGAAGGGTGGGAGCCTGGAAATGGGCAGAGATTTGCCACTGAGCCAGGGTGTGAAGCCTCACCTGGCCTTCAAGGCTTGCAGCCTTACCCACGAGCTGGCTCCACCCACAGTGGTGGGGTCATAGCTGAGGAAAAGGTGGAGGTCTGCAGCTGAGTGCATGCCCACAGCCCTGCCTGGCCCAAGGAGGTGAGGCTTGCGGCCTGATGCACGATCTGGCTTTTACCGCAGGGGCAGGGCAGAATTCCAAGAACAAGTGGAGACCTACAGCTGAGCAAAGTTGCTCGTCCCAGCCCTTGGTGCCAAGGCTTGTGACCCGTGTGCATCATGCAACCACACCTGTGGGGGCAGGGCAAAGGCTGAGACAGGCTGAGGCTTATAGAGCCAGGCACAAGAACACAGCCCCTCCCATGGAGAAGAGGCGGAAACCACAGAAACAACGGCGCCGGCAATGACCATACCCAAATGCCCTAGGCAATGAAAGAGGGAGTGGTGGGCCTGCAGACAGACCACACCTAGGGAACACAGAGGTAACACACATTGGACTTCAGTGGTCAAACCCTCTTATACACAGAAAAAATATGCAGGCAGAGAAATGCAACTCAAATGAATCAAGAGAAATCACCAGAGAAGGACCTGAATGAGTCAGATATAACAAAATTGCTGGATGCAGAGTTTAAAAAATAATTGTTAGGATGTTCAAAGAGCTTAGAACAATAATAGATGGTCATTACGAACACCTAAATAGATAGCAAATATAAGAAAGGAAATTGAAATAATAAAAAAGAATCAGACAGAAATGACATATACAGTGTTAGAATTGAAGATCACAATGGAAAGAACTAAAAGCAGGATGGATGAAGCTGAGGATCAAATCAGTGAGTTAAAGGACAAAATAAACAAAGGCACAGAAGCAGAGCAGAAAAAAGAAAAGAGACTCAAAAAGTCTGAGGAAACTCTAAGGAAGCTCTGTGACAACATGAAAAGAAATACCATCCTCATTATAGGGGTTCTTAAAGAAGAAGAAAAAAAAAACAAGAAATAGAAACTTTGTTCAATCAAATCATAGCTGAAAACTTTTCTAAATTGAGGCAAGAAAACATCTCACTCATTCAAGAAGCACAGAGAACTCCATTAAAGAGAAACCCAAAAAATTCTACACCAAGACACATTATAATTAAAATGCCAAAGCTAAGTGATAAAGAGAAAATTTTAAAAGCTGCTAGAGAAAAAACGGCTATCACCTACAAAGGAACCCCCATAAGGATAACATCTGACTTCTCAACAGAAACACTTGAGGCCAGAAGGGAATGCCAAGAAATATTCAAAGTAAAGCAGAACAAGAGCCTACAACCAAGACTACTTTATCCATCAAGGCTATCATTTAAAATTGAAGGAGAAATAAAAAGCTCCCCAGACAAAAAAAAAAACACTCAAAGAATTCACTACAACCAAACCAATGCTGCAAGAAATGTTAAGGGGCCTATTGTAAACAGATCAAATGAGGAAAAGAATATAGCAAAAGAGGGATACAGCTTTAAAGAATAAAATGGCAATAAACAACTACATATCAATAATAACCTTAAATGTAAATGGATTAAAAGATTCAGTCAAAAAACATAGGGTAGCTGCGTGGATAAAGAAACAAGACCCATACTTATGCTGTCTACAAAAAACGCAACTTTAAACAAAAGATGTACATAGACTGAAAGTAAAAGGATGGAAAAAAATATTTCATGCAAATGGAAATGAAAAAAAGCTGGGGTAGCAATACTTATATCAGACAAAATGGACTTTAAAATAAAGGTTATAGTAAGAGATAAAGAAGGACACTACATAATGATAAAGGGAGCAATCCACCAGGAAGATATAACTATTATAAATATCTACGTGCCTAATATAGGAGCACCAAAATGTATAAAGCAGACTTTGATAAATATTAAGGGCAAGATCAACAGCAATACTATAACAGTAGGAGATTTTAATACCCCACTTACATCACTAGATAGATCCTCAAGAAAGAAAATTAACAAAGAAACAGTAGACTTAAAGGATATAATAGATCAACTTCATTTAATAGATATCTTCAGAACCTTTCACCCTAAAGCAGTAGAATATACATTCTTTTTAAGTGCTCATGGTACATTCTCTAGGATAGACCACATGATGGGACAAAAAAGTGCTTTCAACAAATTTTAGAAAATTGAAATCATATCAAGCATTTTTTCTGATCACAGCGGCATGAAACTAGAAATCAATCACAACAGAAAATCTGAAAAATACTCAAACACTTGGAAACTAATAGCATGTTATTAAATAATGAATGGGTTAACAATGAGATCAAAGAAGAAATAAAAAAGTTTCTAGAAACAAATGATAATGAGCATACATCAACTCAAAATTTGTGGGACACAGCAAAAGTAGTACTGAGAGAGAAGTTCATAGCATTACAGGCATACTATAAGAAGCTAGAAAAAATTCAATTAAACAACTTATCTCTGCATCTAAAAGAACTAGAAAAAGAGCAGCAAGTTTTAAGCCCAGGGTAGTAGGAGGAAAGAAATAATAAAGATTAGAGCAGAAATAAATGAAATAGAGCTAAAGAAACAATACAAAGGATCAATAAAACCAGAAGCTGGTTCTTTGAAAAGGTAAACAAGATCAATGAACCTTTAACTAGATTCACCAAGAAAAAAAGAGAGAGGACTCAAATAAATAAAATTAGAAATGACAGTGGAGAAATAACAACTGACACAACAGAAATACAAAGGATTGTAAGAAAATACTATGAGACCTCTATGCCAAAAAACTAGACAATCTAGATGAAATAGACAATTTCATTGAAACATACAATCTTCCAAAAATAATCTGGAAGAATCAGAAAACCTAAACAGACCAATTACAACAAATGAGATCGATACAGTTATTAAAAAACTCCAAACAAAGCAAAGTCCTGGGCCGGATGGCTTTGCAAGTGAATTCTACCAAATAATCAAAGAAGACTAACTCTTGTCCTTCTCAGGCTATATCAAAAAATTCAAGAGGGAGGAAGACTTCCAAGCTTCCTTTATGAGGCGAGCAAAATTCTGATTCGAAAACCAGGCAAAGACAACACAAAGAAAGAAATTATAGGCCAATATTCCTGATGAATTTAGATGCTAAAATCATCAACAAAATATTAGCCAACCAGATCCAGCAATATAAGAAAGAAAAAATCATACACCATGATCAAGTGGGATTTATTCTGGGGAGGCAAGGCTGGCACAATATTCGCAAATCAGTCAATGTGATTCATCACATAAACAAAAGGAAGGACAAAAATCACATGAAAATTTCAATAGATGCAGAAAACGCATTTGTTAAATCCAGCACCCATTCATGATCAAAACTCTCAGCAAAGTAAGAATACAGGGAACATACCTTAACATGATAAAGGCCATCTATGACAAACCTACAGCAAACAACATACTAAATGGGCAAAAATTAAAAGCAATCCCCTTAAGATCAGGAACAAGGCAAGGGTGCCACCTTTCACAACTTTTATTCAACATAGTTCTGGAAGTTCTAGCTACAGCAATCAGACAAGAAGAAGAAATAAAAGGCATCTAAATTGGAAAAGAAGAAGTAAAACTATCATTATTTGCAGATGATATAATATTGTATATAGAAAACCCTAAAGTCTCACTCAAAAAACTACTAGACCTGATAAGTAAGTTCAGCAAGGTGGCATGATATAAAATTAATAATCAGAAATCAGAGGCATTTTATACACCAAAAATAAACTGTCAGAAGGAGAAATTAAGGAAATAATGCCCTTCACTATTGCAACCAATAAAATAAAGTACCTAGGAGTAAATTTAACCAAGGAGGTTAAGGACTTGTACACAGAAAATTATGAAACATTGATAAAAGAAATCAAGGAAGATACAAGCAAGTGGAAACATATATTGTGCTGATGGTTAGGAAGAATAAACATCATTAAAAAGTCTATATTACCCAAAGCAATTTATAAATTCAATGTAATATAAATTAAAATACCAATGGCATACATTAAAGATATAGAACACATATTCCAAAAATTTATATGGAGCCACAAAACAACACAAATAGCCTCAGCAATCTTGAAAAGGAAAAATAAAGCAGGAGGTATCACTCACTCTTCCAGATATCAAGTTATACTACAAGGCCATTGTACTCAAGACAGCCTGGTACTGGCACAGAAACAGGCATATAGATCAATGGAACAGAACAGAGAACCCAGAAATAAACCCACACCTTTATGGACAACTGATATTTGACAAAGGAGGTAAGAGCATACAATGGAGTAAAGACAGTTTCTTTAACAAATGGTATTGGGAAAATTGGACGTCTACCTGCAAAAAATGAAACTAGACCACCAACTTACACCATTCACAAAAACAAACTCAAAATGGATAAAAGACTTAAATGTAAGCCGTGAAACCATAAGCATCTTAGAAGAAAACATAGGCAGTAAGCTCTTCGACATTTGTAGCAGCAATATATTTGCCGATTAATCTCCACAAGCAAGTGAAATAAAAGACAGGATGAACAAATGGGACTATATCAACTAAAAAGCTTTTGCACAGCTAAAGACACTAAGAACAGAATAAAAAGACAAGCTACACAATGGGAGAACATATTCGACAATACATCTGATAAGTGGTTAATAACCAAAATTTATAAAGAACTTATAAAACTCAACACCAGAAAAACAAACAATCCAATCAAAAAATGGACAAAAGAAATGGACACTTCTCTAAAGAGGATATACAGATGGCCTATAGGCAGATGAAAAAATGCTCAACATCACTAATCATTAGGGAAATGCAAATTAAAACCACAATGAGATATTACCTCACACCAGTCAGAAGGGTGCTCATCAGCAAAACAACACAGAATAAGTGCTGGCGAGGATGTGGAGAAAAGGGAACCCTTCTGCACTGCTGGTGGGAATGCAGACTGGTGCAGCCACTGTGGAAAACAGTATGGAGATACCTCAAAAAATTAAAAATGGAACTGCCTTTTGATCCAGCTATCCCACTTTTAGGAATATACCCTAAGAACTCCATTGCACTGTTTGAAAAGGAGAAATGCACCCCTGTGTTTATGGCAGCATTTTCACAATAGCGAAGATCTGGACACAGCCCAAGTGTCCGTCACTGGACGAATGGATTAAAAAGCTTTGGTACATTTATATACTATTGAATACTACTCAGTCATAAGAAATGATGACATCGGATCATTTGCAACAACATGGATGAACCTTGGTAACATTATACTGAGTGAAATAAGTAAATCAGAAAAAAACTAAGAACTATATGATTTCATACATAGATGGGACATAAAAATGAGACTCAGTGACATAAATAAGAGTGTGCTGGTTACCGCGATGGAGTGGGGGGCAGAGGGGAGGAAAGGGAGGGAGGGGGGGAGGCACAAAGAAAACCAGATAGAAGGTGACAGAAAGCAATTTGACTTTGGGTGATGGGTATGCAACATAATCAAATGTCAAAATAACCTGGAGATGTTTTCTCTGAACATATGTACCCTGATTTATCAATCTCACCCCATTAAAATCAATAAAAACAATTCATATTTTTAAAAAATGGCCACTGCCCACATTAGTGGCTACTGCCAGGTGAAACTACTCATTACCTTCCTGCTTGGGAAGGGGCTTTGTTTTGCTTATGTGTACTGGAAGAGGGGTTTCCATGCCAAAAAGCTTTAAGGAGCAGGAGGACATTTTTGCAGAAAGGTCATATTTCTTTTGCAGAATGAGAGCAGAGAAGCAGCCAAGAAGGTCAGGTGCTGAAGGAGAAGCCAGTTTGTGCAGAGATGAGAAGGGAGAAGGCATGTAGATGGGGAAAAAGAGGTGAGTGAGGCTAGTGGGGCCTTTGATTCTAGGAAAACCCAGATGTGTCAGTAGCTTTGTGAGTACTGAATGAGTGGGTTTTGGACTGCATTGTGTTTTTTACTCGCTGGCCAGGTACTAGGCTAGAATAAAAGGATGGTCCACCAGTTTTTGGCTCTGCTGTTTCTCTACCATCTGTCTGAATTTAATAGAAACCTGTATGTGCCTGGCTGCTGTTGTGGACACGACTACTGTCCATACAACCATATATTGGCTGTGTGACATAGACATGTCTATTTTCCTCTGCCTTCATATTTTTCTGTAAAATGGAAATAATATTCCCTATTTCTGAAGGTTTTCATGTGGATTAAATAAAATATGCCACTATATGTCAAGTGCTTAAAATAGTGGCATATATGTATATGTGTGCATTATTAAACCTTTAAAGATAAGACAAAAATATTTGTGAACAATATTACATTATTAGTCATTGAGCCAACCAATCAACCACTGCTTATTGGGCACCCACAATGAGTTCCAGATTTATAGAGATTTCAAGGTGGGACCCCCTATGAATCTAAAATTGGAGTTTTGGGCTAGTTAGTACAGCAATATAAACTAAAAAAATATGTTAGTATTGAAGTAATATAAAAATTAAAGAGACTCTACCCAAGACACATATTTAACTAATTTAAGATCATGCTTTACAACAGTAAACTAGTTTTCATTGGCTCTAACATAACCAATGTTTAGCTATTATCATGACTTTTAGATGTGCAAATCCACACTGGCCTCCTGAGTAGCCCCTATCACCACTTTTTCTTCTTGTTTTTTTAAAAAAGAACTTTGAGTTTATGACTTATTGAAGGTTCAGTTTCTGTCCATTATAAACTTTGTTATCCCAAATTATTACTTGTGTCCTTTAATTTGCATCAATATAAAATTTTAGTATGTATTTGTCAGTTTTCATGTAAACTATTATTTTAGAAAAAAAAGTCTGCAATGAGTGAAATGAGAAGTCTATATTCTTGAACATCCTGTGAAGAATTATAAATAAAATAACCATTCCTCTTTTCTGACCTTCAGTTTGATTACATAGTAAATACATTCAATTGTCTACAAATATTTAATATAAGTGTAAAACAGATTTTAATACAGACATCTGTAGTAGCAATATATTTGCCAATTTATCTCCACGGGCAAATGAAATAAAAGGCAAGATAAACAAATGGGACTATATCAAACTAAAAAGTTTTTGCATAGCTAAAGACAATAAGAACATAATAAAAAGACAAACTACACAATGGGAAAACATATTCGACAGCACATCTGATAAGGGGTTAATAACCAAAATTTATAAAGAACTTATAAAACTCAACACCAGGAAGACAAACAATCCAATCAAAAAATGGGCTAAAGAAATGAATAGAAATTTCTCCAAAGAGGACATACAGATGGCCAATAGGCATATGAAAAAATGCTCAACATCACTAATCATTAGAGAAATGCAAATTAAACCCACAATAATATATTACCTCACACCAGTCAGAATGGCACTCATCAGCAAAACAACACAGAATAAGTGCTGGCGTGGATGTGGAGAAAAGGGAACCCTTCTGCACTGCTGGTGGGAATGCAGACTGGTGCAGCCACTGTGGAAAACAGTATGGAGATTCCTCAGAAAATTAAAAATTGAACTGCCTTTTGATCCAGCTATCCCACTTATAGGAATATACCCTAAGAACACCATAGCACTGTTCGAAAAGAAGAAATGCGCCCCCATGTTCGTGGCAGCATTGTTCACAATAGCGAAGATCTGGGAACAGCCCAAGTGTCCGTCAGAGGACGAGTGGATTAAAAAGCTTTGGTACATATGTACTATGGAATACTACTTTTATAAGAAATGATGGCATTGGATCATTTACAACAAAATGGATGGACCTTGATAACATTATACGAAGTGAAATAAGTAAATCAGAAAAAAAAAAACAGAACTGCATGATTTCATATATAGGTGGGACATAAAAGTGAGACTATGAGACATGGACAAGAGAGTGGTGGTTACGGGGTGGGGGGAGAGGAGAGGGTGGGATAGGGAGGAGGGGAGGGGCACAGGAAAAACCAGACAGAAGGTGACAGAGGACAATTAGACTTTGGGTGACGGGTATGCAACATAATTGAATGATAAGATAACCTGGAGATGTTTTCATTGTACATATGTACCCTGATTTATTGGTGTCACCCCATTAAAATTAATAAAAAAAAGAAAACAAGAAAAAAAAGGGAGATTGATAGGAGATTATGAGAGATAAAGAAGCAGATTTTGTAGAATTTTAAAAACCATGGTAAAAACTTTGACCTTGACTCTGAACATAATTTCAAGACCCTAGAAAATTCTAACAAGAGAAGTTTCATGATCTAACTTGGGCTTTCATCATTGCTTTGGCTGCCAAGTAGAAATAAACCATAAAAGGGCAACAGTAAAGGCAGGGAGACCAGTTAAGTACTCCTTACAGTAAACTGAGGGAGAAATACCAGTGATTTGGACCAAGATGATAACAGTGGAAAGAGTGAACAAAAAAACAAGGTTAGATAATAAAATCACAAGGTTTGTTGACATATGGACATGAAGAATGACGAAAGAAAAATATATTTTAAATGGCTTAGTAACTAATAACATTAATTAACAACTAATGGTTTTGATCATTGTATTTGCTATAGCTAAAATTAATTATACTCCTAGATCTTCTATAATCTGGTGAATGTGCTAAGGAGTAAACAAAAGTCACCAACTGAATCTCCTAGACAAAGATTTTTATAAATTGACTGGCATTCTGATTTTACAGTCTTAACTATTCTGTAAATGCAAGAACTGATGACTTGATGAATTACTCATAAGGGTGATAGGCATCCAGGACACACAGGGAGACCATCAACAGGTATACTTGCATCTATTACATGAGTAACCAATCTACTGAACTATGGCAACTCAGAGGTACAAGCATGAAATATTGTTGAATTTCTCTTCTATACTATTTAAGTATTCTGGAGAGTTACACTTGTTTTCTTGTCCTTTTCATAAATTCAAAGTCCATTGTTGGCCAGACTAATTTTCCCGTCTTATATTGGAGTCAATACTTTCACTTTTCGCATTGCCAAATAGTTCCTGGGAGATGTGTGGATGTGCATGCCACCAGCTGCTGGCAAACAACTCAATAGCCTTAGAAAAAAAATCTCCTGTGGCCTGGACATTACCAAGACAGCTCAAGTCTGTCTTCTTCAAAGTTTGTCTTAGCGCAAAGAGAAACTCCTTCATTCTTACCACATCACAGTTGCTTCCCTCTCCACACTACCACTTCTTCACAGTACTTCTTTCTTTTGCTCAGGGATGTTCATAGTAGACGGACAGGTCCACTGACCCAGCAGATGTCTGACTAGGAAATGAGATGTCAACCTTGCATCTACCTCCAATCTCTAGGGGGAAGATTCTTTTAGATTTTCCTTCTCCTCTGGCTTGCTGTTATGGGAATCAAAGCATTTTAGATGACTCAGGCCATGCCTTCTGCTTCCTTTATACTGTATTTTAGTTATTTTTTACTAGCCGGGGATGAAATGAGGGTGCTGAGTGTAAGTTGGAGATATCAAGTCACCCAAACACCTCAATAATAAACCCTGAAGCAGTGGCCGGCCACTACTTTTGTCCATTCTCTTTGGAGGAGAAGATACATAGCAACTCTCTGTCCCAAACTTTAGGTTCAAGTTAAAGCAACAAAAAAAAGTTTACTCATATCCTACTTATATCCAAATACATATGCACTCATATCTAGATACACACAATTAAAACGGTGTTATTAAACCAAAAATATTCCAGAAGTGAGTAGGCAACTGAATTAGAGAGCTATAGCAGAAGATTTGTTGAAAGATATGCTGAAAATCTACAGTCAATGCTTGTTTATTTTTTAATTAAGCTTAAGGGGGTGACATTGGTTAATAATATTACATGTGTTTCAAGTGTACAATTCTATATAATACATTTCACATGCACTTATATACACATTATCACCACCATCACCACTCAGATAATTAGTGTTCAAGAATATGGTAGAATGGACATGCTTATTCCTTGAAAATGGGTTCCTGAGAATCAAAAACAAAAGATGTGTGGTACTGACTGGTTGGCTCAGTGGATACAGCATTGGCCTAGAGTATGTACATCCTGGGTTTGATTCCTGGTCAGGGCACACAGGGGAAGCAACCACCTGCTTCTCTCTCCCTCCTTCTCCTCTTTCTCTTCCTCTTTCTGTCCCACAGCCAGTGGCTCTATTGATTTGAGGGTTGGCTATGGGCACTGAGGATAGCTTAGTTGGTAGAAGTGCAGCAGCCTCAGGTGCTAAAATTAGTTCAGTTGATTACAACATTGGCTCCAGCCAGGGATTGCAAGGTAGCTCCCAGTTGGGGAACATGCAAAAGTCTGTCTCACTATCTTCTCTCCTCTCACTTAAGAAAAAAGAAGAAGATGGAAAAGATTTGCAAATTGCTGAGCTCTTGATGCAACTTGGTGAATAAAACATCATCACTAAAAATCAAAATTTGAAAGGGGCCCCTCTGGTTAGCAGCTGAGATCAAAGCTACAAGGAGAACAATCAGATGTGTATTTAAGATCTGTTTCTAGTGATTTTTTTTTTCCTTTTTACATCAGATAGTATATTTGGATAAAAAGTGATTCTTTATTGAGATTTTTTCTAATTGTTTTTTATTCTGATTGATCACTCTTATTATTTGTCCATTGTCCAGCTTTTCTTGTTTTATCTGATCTCTTTAGGTTCTTATGCAAATAAAACATTCTTGTAAGTTACTTAGAGACTTTATTTAGGAGGTATAGTTCCAAAATACTAAGACAAATTGCTGGTCCTTTATCTGACTCCACGTGGACTAATTGTATGTGCATCTTGAGTAGGAATGGAATGCTTTTTAAATTTTGTTTACTTTGAATTCATAGTTCCTGATAGAAGTGCTTCTTAGAAATGATGGAGACCCTTGCCCACAAGTAACCATTGTTTAAGATGACATATTTGAACTGACAAACAATCAGGCATGCCAACTACTTCTTTCCTATAATGTGCATCTCCAGAAAAGTCTGATCATGTATCTGAAATAATTAAATTTTGTTCAGTAATCAAACTCAATCAAATAAATTCTGTGTGAACTACCTTTATTCCTACAATGAGAACTGTGTGTCATATCCTCTGTAAATTTGCATATTTTTCCATAAACCTAAAACCAATCAGTTTTGAAGAGTTATGATAATATAAAGAATCTGAGGCAATTACATGTCTTTTAAACAGGATTCTAAATGCATTTCACTGCTGGTATTCATGTAGTAAAGTAGTCAAAACTTCTTTAACCCTTTTCATGACATCTCAATTAAGCTGTAATGATTGAGGCACAGGACATTTCTTAGGATTAATGACTGGCTGGGAAAGTGGCTGGCCTGAGATGAAGCCAAGGGCCATTAATTCCCTCTGGTCATTAATCCCCCAGGAAATGCCTTAGGCTTGGTTTGATATTAGCATTACAGGCTGCAAATATACTCTTGGATTTTCTGATCAGTAATAAAATAATTTATTAAGATGTTATATTTTAATTCCTACCCTGTATAACCGATGTTGCCAAATTTTGATTCCTGGCTTTTCATCTGACACTTTTGATTGCAGTGACATAATACAAATAATTTTATTGGTCATATCACACATTTTCTTTGAAAAGTCTAAACATGCTAAAGTATTCTAAATACAGATGTCCCAAATGGCCATTTTTGTGTGTGATATTATTTGCTAGTGAAAATCTTGGCTGTGACAATGAGCGGTATTTTATTTAGGTGTGTGTGTGGTGTGTTCTAGTTTGTAATATTCAAGTTTATAAAAGGTGTTGAATTGTACCCCAAATTTTTCCTAGAGTCTGAGGCATAGAAATTTGCCCTTAATCTTCAAAAGGATACCCTCACTTTAGGCTTTTGTTGGAAAATAATCAAAACTTGGTCATAGAAATATTTATCAAGTTGTTTAAAACTTGTATGTTTATTCATTCCTCTAGGCACTCAGCTTTATCTTTAAATAATGGGTCACTAAAGTTTGGAATAGAATTACTTTCATTGAATTGTTCTTTGGATTATATCTGTGTTAAATTTAAGTAAGTTTATTTTTTAAGGTATCTAATGGAACTGACTGTTTTGACTACAAGAGTGTTGTTAGATATTGTTTATTATATCATAGTGTTTTCCTTATGAGAGCTAGGAGAGAAATTTATTTGAGGTTTCATCTCCAAAATAAGTAGGATTAATTTACAAAACTGGTGTATTTTAACCTAGGGAACACTATGGAACTTGCCACTGATCTTATTTATCTTCTTTTAGATTGCGAGAAAGCACAAAGTCAAATGTGTAAGCCAGCTCGCGTAAAATTCTTAGAACCGATGTTTTGAGTATAATCTTTACCTCTGATTGTTTTCCTCTCTTCTATCCTAATTTATTTTTCTCAGTTATTCACCATTAAGTTTAAAATACATATCTTTGTCAACTCCTTGTAATTCTGTTTGGGATGAGATGGGAGATATATATATATATATCTTTTTTTTTTTTAATTTAAGTGAGATGAGAGGAGATAGAGAGGCAAATTATGCCATGAACCCTGACCGAGATCCACTATCTGGGGCTGATGTTCAAATCAACCAAACTATCCTCAGTGCCTGAGGCTAACACTCAGACCAGTGGAGCCATTGATTGCAGGAAGGGAATAGGGAAAGAAGAGGAAGAAGGAGAAGAGAAGCAGATGGTTGCTTCTCATGTGTGCCCTGACTGAGAATCAAACCCAGGACATCCACACACCGGGCTGATGCTTTATCCACTGAGCTAACCAGCCAGGGCGGGATATATTTAACTAGTTAATTAATTAACTATTAGCTGCATTAAACAGCATGCTTTCCCTCCTCCCCAGTCCAATAATCACTTGTATTCATTCTTTATATCTAATTGTGCCTTCTTGTGTATGACTTCACCTTGTTCCCTTGCTTCAGGATACCTGCCAGGACAAACCCGATGGGAATCACCAGTCCCACAATACTCAGACCTAGAAATCCTGGGACTCTTTCCCAACTTAGTCACCAAGTCAGTTATATAAGTATTTTTCTTCCTTACCTGACATTGCAGTTAACCCCTGAAAGGTAGTTTCTGTAACAAATTGTTGCATCTATTTTTTTAAAATAAATCTCTGTTAACTAAAGATGTCTATCTCAAAATATCTATTTGAGATTGTAAATTTCCAAGGACTGTACTCTAATGTTAAGTAGCTTAAAATTTACTATTATTAAAACATTGATGGAAAAATGACTCTTAATGGGAAAAAAATTAGTAAAAATACATTAGGTAGAAGACTACTAGGCTACCCACCCCCAACACAATGACCTCTTCAGGAGCAATATGTAGAATCAAGCCTGGCCAAGGGCCATGACTATGTAAAGAATAAAAAGGAATGCCTGTCTGTCTGTCTATTTCATTCTGTATCTGTATGATGAATACCATGAAATCTCTTGAGTCAATTGAACAGCAATACAAGAACTACATCCTGGGCTTATTGATCAGAGCTGTGAAATGACAACACAAGGTCTGTATTCTGTCCTCAGATCAAAGCCGCATGTGTGTGTGTTCCTGAAGCACATGGTATATGCTGTGTCTGTCTGGCAGAAACATTTATGCTTAAAATACAGCCTGACAGTTCCCTGCCATCTTGCAAAACAGTGAGGCTTATTTAGAACAAATCTGTTATGACTGACCACAGAAAGATGCATGTGTGTTTCTGAGTCTATCCCTATGAATAGGCAAAAGGACCATCTGGGCACGTGGCATTTACACATCTTTGAGCAAAGTTAGCATTCTGCCTCTGAGTATAATCTATCTCTCAGGGACTCTGTGGGTTTGTGATGCTTCCTGTAAAATGAAGGAGGAAAACAAATGAACTTCAGTAAAACAGAAGTCTCTCTTTCTTTTTTTTATCTGTCATAGCCACAGTTTGATAGTATCTGTATTTCATTTTCACTTTGGAATATCACAAGAGAGAGAAATGGCAGGAAGCAAGTTGCTTCCACATGGTTGTGAAAGGGAGTTGTTATATTTGGTTGCTTTCTGTTGCACATCTCTGTGAAAGTTAAAAAAAAAGGAGGAAAGAAAGAAAGAAAGAAAGAAAGAAAGAAAGAAAGAAAGAAAGAAAGAAAGAAAGAAAGAAAGAAAGAAAGAAAGAAAGAAAGAAAGAAAGAAAAAGAAAGAAAGAAGAAAACCTAGCTACCATCTTGGTGATGACAAAACAAAATGTAATGCCCTTATTTTGTCTAAGGATATTGCTAAAATAATAGAGTTATCATAATGACCTTTCCCCTTTGTCTAACTTTATTAAAAACCAATGTGAAAATATTCAGAAAAATACTTATACTGATGTGTTTATCTTAGAATATATATTTTATTGGGTAATGCTGAATTATCCAAGAAAACATGAAATAAGATAGACTTTTTTTGTAATTGAAGATAATTAAACTCCAAAAACTTTTTAATATTAAGGAACTCCAAGTACTTTCCTTGATCATGGAGTAACATGGCTTTTTTTGAAAAAAATTCACCTGAATTTATATAGCCAAACAAATTATTGACCATTACTAGAAATGATAATTCTTTCACTGAGAACACTTTTTACTTTTTCTTTGTAAAATGATTTTCACAACGTATGATTTATCATTTTACTATCCTCAATAGGAATATATATTTCATCTTAGAATAATGAATTAATTTAGAAAAGAGTCAAACTTATGCCAGTTTTGCTAACAAGAAAGGTGATCAACTGGGAACTAATTTTGGGGGATGAAGGAGGCTTGTGACTGTAAAACACTGAAAACAAATGTTCTTTCAACTCTAAAATATGACTTGGTATTCCCCCTCTAAGATTATCTTTTGCAACTTGTAAATTCAGAGGGCAACTCCAAAAGCGGAGTGTCAAAATGTTTTACAGCAATGACAACATTGTTAAATTTCATGAAGAGCTTCATGAGGGTGCCATTTTGAAAGATAATCACATGTCACACATGATTGTAGAGAAAGATTGTCAGTCCCATCTCATTCTAGACATGTATTTACTTAAGCTTCATTTTTTTTCCTTTTATCAAATGAAATACTTACTGAACAGGCTAAATTGTAGCAAAATCATACATCTTTTCATTCAAAACAACCTCCCTTTATTCTCCCTCTTCCTCTTATTTTGGTAGTGTCTGCCATGATTTAAGTCAGGTTTTAGTAATTGGATCAGAGGTACATGTATTAAATATATAAGGTTTTGTGAACCAAAAGGCAAAATTGAGGATATAATGCTAGTACTCTTATAACAATAGAAAAACTCCTGGTCTGGCCTGGCTTGTTTGCCTAGGTGGATATTCCAGGTAGTGGAGAAGGTTTGTGAAGAGCTGTTATTTAAAGAAGACTTTTTCAGGGTGATGATGGACTAGATCAAAGGGGAGGAGTCCTAGCAAACAGTGAGGTAAGTGGTCCCCATGATCAGTTTCACTGTCTCAGTGACACTCAGGTACAGCTGCAGCCGTCTAAAGTTGGGCAGCAGCCCCAGTGGTAAGGCCACTCACTAGACTGAGATGTTGATATTTTCCCCCTCACCCCACCTCCATTGTCAACAACAAAGTGCCTAATATACAGGCAAATGGAATGGACCTTGGAGAATGGTGAGGTGTGCCTGAAAGGCAGTACTGAAGGTGGAGAGATGACGAAGGTGGAACTCCTTCTCCTATTCTTCTCACCTGTCCCATGGCCTCCATGGCTCTTAGTGTTAGCTCTCTGGAGTAGTGTTCACAGAAGGGGCAGAAAGAAGCAGCAGGCCTTAGTTGGCCTATTCATGGTTTAGATGATAACTTGTCTATAATCCTTGTTTCTAAATCCCAAGAAGGAGCCATCTTTCTGAGAAATGGTCTTTTCAGCAGCAAATAAATAATGGGCATAAAAAGATCTTGTGTCCTCAGGAACTTGTTTGGGGACTTAGATGTTATTTCATCCAATAACTTATTTTTAGGTCCATCCTCAATAATTTTTTTAGTAGGTCCTCATATACTTTCTTAATTCAGCAGAAATATTAAAAAGTCCCAATTTTCTTTATGAGTAGCGAATTCTGGGAAGACACTGCATTCCTTTCCTAGAGGCTTAAAAGCACTGTGGAGTAGCACAGGGGTCAGTACACTAGAGCCTGGGGGAAAGAATCAGTCACCCTCTCCATTTTTTATGTCTCACAGCTAAGAATGATTTTTACATTTTTAAATGGTTGAGAAAAGAATTCAAAGAAAAATACTATTTTGTGACACATGGAAATTTATGAAATTCAAATTTTACTGTCCATAAATAAAGTTTTATTGGAACACAGCCAGGTTTATCATTTGCACATTATCTATGGCTGCTTTTCACTAAACGGCAGAGTTGAGTAGTTGCGACAGAGACCGTATGGCCTGCAAAGCCTAAAATATTTACTATCTGGCCCCAGACAGAAAAAATTTCTGGTTGAAAGTATGTCTCTAAAATCAGACTGTCTGTGTTCAAAACCCTCCTCACCATTTTTAGTACTTTACCAACTAGGACCATTTATTTCACCTCCCCTTGCACCAACTCTTTTCTCTATAAAACAGAAATATAATAGCACCTACTTCATAAATTGATGTGAAAAATAAATATGTATTCATCTATGTAAAAAACTCAGACCAGAGACTGGCTCATAGTAAACATTCAATCATGTAAGCTACTTTTATTATCTTTTACTGAACTTGGGTTTCATTTGTATAAATATGCATAATAATGAAATTAAGATGGTCTGTCTACATATAATAAGCAATCAGATGACAAAGATTTTAAATTTTTCACATGGAGTGCTTTGGGATTTTATATATGAATAAGAAACATTTAATTGGTACTGTATACTTTGTACGGGGATATGGAAGACATCAGGACCCTTCATAAGTTATTAGTTTACTGAGGGAACAACATTCAAACACATGAAACATAAGCACCTTAAAAAGATCACTTTCTCTTCTATTTTAATAGCAACTCTGTATACTCATTTACCCTGAAAGAATATAACGAGCCCAAGAATACACAAAATCAGCATACAGAAACCAGTTGCATTTCTATACACTAACAACTAACTATCTAAAAGCCAAATTAAGAAAGCAATCTCATTTACAATGACATCCAAACAATATACTACGTAGAAATAAATTTAACTTCAAAGGTAAAAACCTATACACCAAAAACTATAAGACTTTGATGAAAGAGATTAAAGATAACACAAATAAATGGAAAGATATCCTGTGTTCTTGAATTGAAAGAATTAATATTGTTAAAATGTTCATACTACTAGAAGCCTTCTACAGATTTGATGAAATTTTTATCAAAATGGTTAGAGCATTATCTTGATACACCAAGGTTATAGGTTTGATCCCCAGTCAGGCCACATATAAGAATCAACCAATGAATGCATAAATAAGTGGAACAAATCAATGCTTCCCTCTCTTTCTCTTTCAAAATTAATAAAACCTTTAAAAAAATTACAATGATAATTTTCACAAAAATAAAATAAAAACACTATCCTAAAATGTGTATGGAACCACAAAAGACTCCAAATTCCCAAAACAATTCTGAGAAAGAAGAACAAGGGTGGAAGCCTCACACTTACTGAGGTCAAACTGTATTACAAAGTTATAGTAACTAAAATAGATTGGTACTGACATAAAAACAGTCAATAGATGCCTATACAGTCAACTAATATTTGACCAGGATTCCAAAAAACACATCATGAAGAATATAGTCTGTTCAATAAATGGTGTTGGGAAACTTGGATAGCTACATGCAAAAGAATAAAACTGGATCCCTATCTTACACCTTTTGTAAAAATTAAATCTAAATATATCAAAAACTAAACTATAAGACTTAAAATCATAAAATTCCTTGAGTAAAACATAAGAAAAAAAATCCTTGACATTGTTGTTGGCAATGATTCCTTATATAAGACACCAAAAGCAAGGCAACAAAATCTAAAATAAGCAAGTAAGACTACCACAAGCTAAACAGTTCTGTATGATAAAGAAAACTATTAATAAATTGAAAAGGCAGCTACAGAATGGGAGAAAATATTTTCTTTTATTCCCCTTTTTATTGAATTCATTGGTATGAAATTGGTTCACAAAATTATACAGGTTTCAGGTCCACAATTTCTCAGCACATATCTGTACACTGTATTATGTGTTAACCATCCCAAGTCAAGTCTCCCTCCATCACCATTTATTCCCTCATATCCTCCTCCACTTCTCCCCACTCCTTGCCTCCCATCAGTCACCACACTGTTGTCCCTGTCCAGGAGTTTTTTCTCTTTCTTTTTTGTTCCATTCCCCCACTTATTATTTAACCCCTCTCCCCTAACAAGTGTTAGGGTTATTAATTCATTTTGTTCATGAGATTTCACATATGAGTACAATTACATGGTACTTTCGTCTCTCTGACTTGCTTATTTCACTTGGCATAATAATCTTCAGGTTCAATCATGCTGTCACAAAGGGTAAGATTTCCCTCTTTTTTTTTTTACAGCATAGTAGTATTGTATCATGTAAATGTACCAAAGCTTTTTTTTATCCATTCATCTACCAATAGACACTTGGGCTGTTTCCAAATCTTGGCTATTGTAAATGCTGCAATAAACATAGGGGTGCATATATTCTTTTGATGTAGTGTTTCAAATATCTTTGGATAAATTTCCAGAAGTAGAATCGCTGGGTCATAAAGCAGTTCCATTTTTAAATTTTTTGAGGTAACAGCTTTCTACAGTGGCTGCAGCAATTTGCATTCCCACCAGCAATGTATGAGGGTTCCCTTTTCTCCACATCCTCCTCAACACTTGTTTGTTGATGATAGCCATTCTGACAGATGTGAGGTGATATATCACTGTGGTTTTAATTTGCATTTTCCAATGATTATTGATGTTGAGAATCTTTTCATATGTGTATTGGCCATTTTTATATCCATGATAGAGAAGTGTCTATTCAGTTCTTTTGCCCATTTTTAAATTGGATTGTTTGATTTTTTGGTGTTAACTTTTATAAGTTTTTATAAATTTTGGATATTAACCCTTTACCAGATGTATCACTAGCAAATATGTTCTAAAGAATTGGAAAAAATATTTTCAAACCATATATGTGATATATGAAACATTATTCATGTATAACCAAGATAAAGAAGCAACTTAAATGCTTTCCAATGAATGAAAAGATAAATAAAATGTAATGGAGTATTTTTTAGCCATTAAAAAGGAAGGAAATCTTGCCATTTGTAACAACATGGACATTTGGATGACATTATGTTAAGGGACATGTCAGAGAGAGAAAGACATTTAAAAAAAAAGAGCTGATTTTATAGACTGCACAATGGTGGATGCCAGGGTTTGGGGAGAGGGAAAAATGGAGTTATCTAGGTCAAAATGCACAATTTTTCAGTTATAAGAAGAATACATTCTGAGGATCTAAGTACAGCACGATGACTATAGCTAATACTATGGTATTTTATACTTGAAGGTTACTGAGAATAGATCTTAAGTGTTACACTCATGCACACAAAGTTAACTATGTGAGGTAATGAGTGTGTTTTTTGTTTCTTTTAACTGACATGAAGGGTTATAAATAAATTTAAAATTTCATGGGGCATTCTCAATGGAAATTATTCTCATTATATAAATTGTAAAACTCTTGGTCAAGTCTTGTTTTGAATTTGGCATTGATAACTTTAGATTTTTCCAGTAAGAGAACATAACCATTAGTTAATTCAGCAACCATTTATTGAATACCAGATCCCCAATACTCTTTTGGTTCTGTAATGGCACTAAATAATTCTGAATGACATCTCTCAAAGTTTCATCCAGTCTATCCTGCCAAGAATTGCAGACTTATACTTCCCAAACCCTATTTTTGTCAATATATTTTCTTGTTCAAAATGCTTTGTTTCTACCTGGCCAATGGTGGCACAGTGGATAGAGCCAGTGAAGGAATTCAAATAATTTAACAATGGGTTCTCTGCCCTAATGATTGTTTTAAGTATAAAAAAAGATATACTGAAAGTTTATTTCATGCATTAAACACTTAAATAAAAACAATAAAAGTGGTGCACAAAACTAGATTATGTTGTAAGAAAGAGTTTTAAAATATTAATGAAAAAATATTAAATAATACCTGACAAAAACAATAAATCTCTTATTTAAGATATTTTAATATTGCTTTTGGATTGTCATCCTCATTTGCAATTTTTTTCACTTATAAGTGGAATGAACATCATTATGGGCGCTTAGAATATGCTGTTGTGCAGATGAACATTAAAAAAGAATAAGGAATGTAAATTTGTGATTTCCACATTAGACAGCTGCCCAGGCACCAATCTTAGACAAAACCCTGATTACCAGTACCATTTTAACAACCAGTTCGCTGAACTCTACAAAAAATTAAGTATTGGTTCTACTGAACTGATGTGAACTGGCTGAATCTCACCACTGGAGTGAACATTGACCTGGGATGCTGATGTCTCAGTTTCCAAACTCCGAGATCTCAGACATTCATCTGGCTTGTGCTCAGGCTCACCAGCTAGCCTGTTGGGTCGCTGGCTTGAGTGTGGGATCATCTACATGATTCTACGGTCACTGGCTTGAATCTAAGGTCACTGACTTGAGCAAAGGGTCATTGGCTCAGCTTGAGCCACCTGGTCAAGGCACATATGAGAGGCAATCCATGAGCAACTAAAAGTGACACAACTACAAGTTGATGCTTCTCCTTTCTCTCCCTCTTTCTCTCTATCAAAAAAAGAAAAGTTTTGTTTCTCACTGTTCACTACTACATCAAGTGCAAACTCCTTAATATGGCATTTAGAGCTTTTCATTATCTGACTAAAGACTATCTAAAGCTTCCTTGTTACTGCAATGCCAAATATTCTCTCTTACACTGTTTCAGGCAAACTCACCTACTTTGCATCCTGTAATCAAATATTTTTCCTCTCTATTTTGTCATTTAAAAAGACATAAAAATATAAACAATAAAAAGGCAATAAATAAATATCTACTAACAAATGAATCTAAAAAATAAAATAAACAAGCAGAACCAAAACAGACTCAAAGATACAGAGAACATTTTGATGGTTGGCAGATGAAAGGGGAGTTAACGGGATGAATGAAAAAGGTGAAGGGATTAAGAAATACAAATTTGTAGTTTCAGAACAGTCACAGAAATATGAAGTACAGGGAATATAGTCAATAATACTTTAAAACTTATATATAGTGCCAAAAAGCCTAGAGATATTTTGGGATGATCACTTCATGAGTTATGCAGTGTCTAATCACTGCAATGTACATCCAAAACTAATATAATATTGTATATCAACTGTAATTGAAAAATGATTTTGAAAATGACTACAGTGGTACCTTGAGATATGAGCAGACCCCCCCAAAAAATTTATTTTAAGATATGAGCTGCAACTAAGTCTGCATTTTGTCCGAGATCTGAGCGAAATTCCAAGATATGAGTCATAATTCAGAAAACTGCCGCTAGTTGGCGCATCATTCCAGTATTGGCAGCACAACACCAGCATCTCGTTCTTTCTCACGTGTTACCTGCAGAATCAAGTCGAATCTTGTGTGCTGTACTTGTTCTTGCATCACTTTTGCATTTCTTACTAACTTTTTTGTGTGTGCTATAATGGGGCCAAAGAAAGAGAGTGTAAAGGACAGTGGTGAGAAGAAGAAGAGAATGATGTTAATAGAAGTAAAGCAAGAAATAATAGAAAAGCGCTGGGAGCAAGATGGCAACGGAGTAGGCGGACGTACCAACTTCCAACTCCCAGAACCAAAGTGGATTACAACGCAATTTTAAGAACCATCACCTGGATAAACCAACTTTGAACAAAACTAAGTGGACTCTTCAACCAAGGAACACAGAAGAAGCCACATTGAGACTGGTAGGAATAGCGAAAACGCGAAAAGGGCTGCCCAGCTCCCCGGAGCAAACGGCAGCCCGGAGAGACCCGTGTGGCGGGAGGAAAGTTTGGCAGAGAGGGAGGGACCTGGGTCCCAGGAACCAAGCCCCAGCCTGCAGTCCCAGAGCCTAGAAGAGGCGTTTGGACAGATTTGAGATGTGAAACAAGTGAGGGAGCTCCCAGGCCTACAGTGTGGAGTATTAGGTCCCTTCCTACTCTGCTGAGGGCTGCTTAAGGTTTTGGGGCGGCAGGACGCTGAAACGCGGTTCTGTCGGCGTGGGCGGAGGCCAAGCCGGTGGGAGATCGGTCTAGCCCAGAGGGTAGGAGGGGAAGCGCGAGAGCGGTCCGGAAGCTGCGGGCCCGCCTTTAATCCCACTTACGGGGACAAAGCGGGAGGCCAGGAACAGGCAGGCCCTGCGCAAGCCGACCCTGACCGTGGGGACCGGGCTAGGACCAGGGACGGGCAGGTGCTCGCGGCTGAGCTGACACTACCAGTCCCCTCGCCCCCGGCCGGAGAAACAGCGGTTGGCCAGTATACGTGCGCGAGCAGGCTCCGAGCATGAGAACGGGGTGGACCCCGAGACGGGAGGAGGCTCGGAGCTGAGCCCACGCTATTATCCCCATCCGGCCGGAGAAAACGCGAATAGCATTCATACGTGCACGAGCGGGCTCCGAACACGGGGGCGGGGTAGAGTCCGGGACGAGCGGAAGTACGCAGCTCGGCGGAAGCCAGCAAACACGCCCGCCCCAATAAACCTTGGTTTCCGACCCTGCGCAAAGGGCCCTGGCCTCGAGGGCGGGGCTAAAGCTCCGGACGGGCAAAGGCTTACAGCTGAGAGCACGTCAAAAGCCCCGCCTAACCCGCGGAACTGTAGCGAGCAGGCTCCGACTGCTGGTTCTGGGCGGAAGTCCGGAAATAGGCTGGGTCCGCAGCTGAGGAAAGGTGCTCACCTCTACCCTTGGTGCTGATCTTGTGGCTTCAGTGACAGCCCCTCCCACGGAGGAGAGGCAGAAATCACAGCAAAAGCCACAGTGGGCCCGCGCTGGCAACGCTCATACCCAACCACCCTAGGCACCGGCAGAGGGGGTGGGGGGCCTGCAGATAGACCACACCTAGAGAACACAAAGGCAACACCTACTGGACTCCAGTGGCCACAACTTGCTTATACACAGACAAAATGGGCAGGCAGAGGAATGCAAACCAAATGAATCAAGAGAAATCCCCAGAGAAGGACCTGAATGAACCAGATATAACCAAATTACCGGAAGCAGAATTTAGAATAATGATAGTTAGGATGTTCAAAGAAATTAGAGCAACAATGGATAGTCATTATGAACACCTAAATAAAGAGATAACAAGTATAAAAAATGAAATTGAAATAATAAAAAAGAATCAGACAGAAATGACAAATACAGTATCAGAACTGAAGACCACAATGGAAGGAATTAAAAGCAGGATGGATGACGCTGAGGATCGAATAAGCGAGTTAGAGGACACAATAAACAAAGGCACAGAAGCAGAGAAGAAAAAGGAAAAGAGACTTAAAAAATGTGAGGAAACTCTAAGGGAGCTTTGTGACAACATGAAGAGAAACAACATTCGCATCATAGGGGTGCCTGAAGAAGAGGAGAGAGGACAGGAAATGGAAACTTTGTTCAATCAAATCATAGCAGAAAACTTTCCTAAATTAAGGCTGGGAAACACTCCACACATTCAAGAAGCACACAGAACTCCATTAAAGAGAAACCCAAAAAGATCTACACCAAGACACATCATAGTTAAAATACCAAAGCTAATGGATAAAGAAAAAATTTTAAAAGCTGCTAGAGAAAAAAAGGCTATCACCTACAAAGGAGCCCCCATAAGGATGACATCAGACTTCTCAACAGAAACACTTGAGGCCAGAAGGGAATGGCAAGAAATAATCAAAGTAATGCAGAACAAGAACCTACAACCAAGACTACTTTATCCAGCAAGGCTAACGTTTAAAATTGAAGGAGAAATAAAGAGCTTCCCAGAAAAAGAAAGCCTCAAGGAATTCATAAAAACCAAACCAATTCTGCAAGAGATACTAAGGGGCCTCTTGTGAACAGTTTAAAGGGAGGAATGAATAGAGCAAAAGAAGAATACAGCTTTAAAGAATAAAATGGCAATAAACAACTACATATCAATAATAACCTTAAATGTAAATGGATTAAATGATCCAATCAAAAGACATAGGGTAGCTGCATGGATAAAGAAACAGGACCCATACATATGCTGTCTACAAGAGACACACCTTAAAACAAAAGATGCTCATAGACTGAAGGTAAAAGGATGGAAAAAAATATTTCATGCAAATGGAAATGAAAAAAAAGCAGGGGTAGCAATACTTATATCAGACAAAATGGACTTTAAAACAAAGGCTGTAGTAAGAGATAAAGGAGGACACTACATAATGATAAAGGGAACAATTCAACAGGAAGATATAACTATTGTAAATATCTATGCACCAAATATAGGAGCCCCGACATACATAAAGCAGACTTTGATGGATATAAAGGGCGAGATTAACAGCAATACTATCATAGTAGGGGATTTCAATACCCCTCTAACAACACTGGATAGATCCTCAAGAAAGAAAATTAATAAAGAAACAGCAGACTTAAAGGATACACTAGATCAACTTGATTTAATAGATATCTTCAGAACTTTTTACCCTAAAGCAGTAGAATATACATTCTTCTCAAGCGCTCATGGTACGTTTTCTAGGATAGACCACATGTTAGGACACAAAAATGGTCTCAATAAATTTAAGAAGATTGAAATCATATCAAGCATTTTCTCTGATCACAATGCCATGAAACTAGAAATTAACCACAAAAGAAAAACTGAAAAATACTCAAACACTTGGAAACTAAATAGCATGTTATTAAATAATGAATGGATTAACAATGAGATCAAAGAAGAAATAAAAAAGTTTCTAGAAACAAATGATAATGAGCATACATCAACTCAAAATTTATGGGACACAGCAAAAGCAGTTCTGAGAGGGAAGTTTATTGCACTACAGGCATATCATAAGAAGCTAGAAGAAGCTCAAATAAACAACCTAACCCTGCATCTAAAAGAACTAGAAAAACAACAACAAATAAAACCCAAGACAAGTAGAAGGAAGGAAATAATAAAGGTCAGAGCAGAAATAAATGACATAGAGGCTAAGGAAACAATACAGAGGATCAATGAAACAAGAAGCTGGTTCTTTGAAAAGGTAAACAAGATTGATGAACCTTTAACTAGACTCACCAAGAAAAAAAGAGAGAGGACTCAAATAAATAAAATTAGAAAGGACAGTGGAGAAATAACAACTGACACAATAGAAATACAAAGCATTGTAAGAAAATACTATGAAGAACTATATGCCAAAAAATTAGACAATCTTGGTGAAATGGACCAATTTTTTGAATCATATAACCTTCCAAAAATCAATCTGGAAGAATCAGAACACCTAAACAGACCAATTACAACAAATGAGATAGAAACAGTTATCAAAAAACTCCCAAAAAAGAAAAGTCCTGGGCCTGATGGCTTCACAAGTGAATTCTATCAAAAATTCAAAGAAGAACTAATTCCTATTCTCCTCAAGCTATTTCAAAAAATTCAAGAAGAAGGAAGACTTCCAAACTCCTTTTATGAGGCGAGCATAATTCTGATCCCAAAACCGGGCAAAGACAACACAAAGAAATAAAATTATAGGCCTATATCCCTGATGAATTTAGACGCTAAAATTCTCAACAAAATATTAGCCAACCGGATCCAGCAATATATGAAAAAAATCATACACCACGATCAAGTGGGATTTATTCTGGAGAGGCAAGGCTGGTTCAATATTCGCAAATCAATCAATGTGATTCACCATATAAACAAAAGGAAGGACAAAAATCACATGATAATTTCAATAGATGCAGAAAAGGCATTTGATAAAATCCAGCACCCATTCATGCTCAAAACTCTCAGTAAAGTGGGAATACAGGGATCATTCCTTAACATGATAAAGGCCATCTACGACAAACCGACAGCAAACATCATACTAAATGGACAAAGATTAAAAGCAATCCCCTTAAGATCAGGAACCAGGCAGGGTTGCCCACTTTCACCACTCTTATTCAACATAGTTCTGGAAGTCCTAGCTACAGCAATCAGACAAGAAGAAGAAATAAAAGGCATACAAATTGGAAAAGAAGAAGTAAAACTGTCATTATTTGCAGATGATATGATATTGTATATTGAAAACCCTAAAGTCTCAGTCAAAAGACTACTGGACCTTATAAATGAATTCAGCAAGGTGGCAGGATATAAAATTAATACTCAGAAATCAGAGGCATTTCTATACACCAACAATGAAATATCAGCAAAAGAAATTAAGGAAACAATCCCCTTCACTATTGCAGCCAAAAAAATAAAGTACCTAGGAGTAAATTTAACCAAGGAGGTTAAGGACTTGTACTCAGAAAATTATAGAACATTGATAAAAGAAATCAAGGAAGATACAAACAAGTGGAAGCATATACCGTGCTCATGGCTAGGAAGAATAAACATCATTAAAATGTCTATATTACCTAAAGCAATTTATAAATTCAATGCAATACCAATTAAAATACCAATGACATACTTCAAAGATATAGAACACATATTCCAAAAATTTATATGGAACCAAAAAAGAACACGAATAGCCTCAGCAATCTTAAAAAGAAAAAATAAAGCAGGAGGTATCACGCTTCCTGATATCAAGGTTTACTATAAGGCCATTATACTCAAGACAGTCTGGTACTGGCATAAGAACAGGCACATAGATCAATGGAACAGAACAGAGAACCCAGAAATAAACCCACAGCTTTATGGACAACTGATATTTGACAAAGGAGGAAAGAACATACAATGGAGTAAAGACAGCCTCTTTAACAAATGGTGTTGGGAAAATTGGACATCTACCTGCAAAAAAATGAAACTAGACCATCAACTTACACCATTCACAAAAACAAACTCAAAATGGATAAAAGACTTAAATGTAAGCCGTGAAACCATAAGCATCTTAGAAGAAAACATAGGCAGCAAGCTCTCCGACATCTGTAGCAGCGGTATATTTGCCGATTTATCTTCATGGGCAACTGAAATAAAAGGCAAGATAAACAAATGGGACTATATCAAACTAAAAAGTTTTTGCACAGCTAAAGACAATAGGAACAGAATAAGAAGACAAACCACACAATGCGAGAACATATTCGACAGCACATCTGATAAGGGGTTAATAACTAAAATTTATAAAGAACTTATAAAATGCAACACCAGGAAGACAAACAACCCAATCAAAAAATGGGCAAAAGAAATGAATAGAAATTTCTCCAAAGAGGACATACAGATGGCCAATAGGCATATGAAAAAATGCTCAACATCACTAATCATTAGAGAAATGCAAATTAAAGCCACAATGAGATATCACCTCACACCAGTCAGAATGGCACTTATCAGCAAAACAACACAGAATAAGTGCTGGCGAGGATGTGGAGAAAAGGGAACCCTTCTGCACTGCTGGTGGGAATGCAGACTGGTGCAGCCACTGTGGAAAACAGTTTGGAGATTCCTCAGAAAATTAAAAATTGAACTGCCTTTTGACCCAGCTATCCCACTTTTAGGAATATACCCTAAGAACACCATAGCACTGTTCGAAAAGAAGAAATGCGCCCCCATGTTCGTGGCAGCATTGTTCACAATAGCGAAGATCTGGAAACAGCCCAAGTGTCCGTCAGAAGACGAGTGGATTAAAAAGCTATGGTACATATATACTATGGAATACTACTCAGCCATAAGAAACGATGACATCGGATCATTTATAACAAAATGGATGTACCTTGATAACATTATACGGAGTGAAATAAGTAAATCAGAAAAAAAGAAAAACTGAGAACAGCACGATTACATACATAGGTGGGACATGAAAGTGAGGGTATGAGACATGGACAAGAGAGTGGTGGTTATGGGATGGGGGGAGGGAGGGAAAAGTGGGATAGGGAGGAGGGGAGGGACACAGAGAAAACCAGATTGAAGGTGACAGAGGACAATTTGACTTTTGGTGATGGGTATGCAACACAATTGAATGATAAGATAACCTGGAGATGTTTTCATTGTACATATGTACCCTGATTTATTGGTGTCACCTCATTAGAATTAATAATAATAAAATATATATTAAAATTAAAAAAAAAAAAAAAAAGAAATAATAGAAAAGCATGAGCGTGGTGTACGAGTGATTGAACTGGCAAGGCTGTACGACTACAATACATCTACAATTTGTACTATCTTTAAACAAAAGGATGCCATCAAAAGCGCAAATCCAGCAAAAGGAACTACAATTCTGTCCCAATTAAAGACGAATATCCATGAAGAAATGGAGAAGCTTCTGCTGGTGTGGGTGAAAGAGAAAGAGCTGGCAGAAGATACAGTGACAGAGACTGTAATATGCGAAAAGGCACATATTATTTATGACGACTTGAAGAAGAATAAACCATCAATCTCAAAAGAGGCAGCAGAAAATACGTTTAAGGCAAGTCACAGCTGACTTGAAAATTTCAAGAAGAGATCTGGCATCTCCTCCGTGATGAGGCATGGTGAAGCTGCAAGTGCTGACATTAAGGCAGCTGAGGAAGGCTACATCCCCCAACAAGTGTTCAACTGTGATGAAACAGGATTGTTTTGGAAAAAAATCCCCCGGAGAACTTTTATCACGCAGAGGAGAAGAAGCTGCCAGGCCATAAACCCATAAAGGACCGTCTGACCCTTGCATTGTGTGCAAACGCTAGTGGTCACTGTAAAGTAAAGCCACTGCTAATGCATCATTCTGAAAATCCTTAAGCCTCACAAGATTCTTAAAGAAAAACTGCAGGTTATATGGCACGCCAATGCTAGGGCATGGGTTACGCGGCAGTTTTTATTGAATGGTTAAATCTCACTTTTGGTCCTGCAGTGAAGAAATATCTTCAAGAAAATAAACTCCCTATGAAAGCATTTCTAATCCTTGAAAATGCTCCAGCCCACCCACCTGGTCTTGAAGATGACATTCTCCATGAGTTCAAATTCATGAAAGTCCTCTACCTCCCACCCAATACGACTTCAGTCTTGCAACCAATGGATCAGCAGGTCAGTTCCAACTTTAAAAGGCTTTACACAAAGCACTTGTTCCACCGCTGCTTTGAGGTGACTGAGAATACAAATCTAACCTTTTGAGAGTTTTGAAAAGATCATTACATTATGATATGTTTGCACATTATTGACTTGGCATGGCAAGAGGTTACAAGAAGAACCTTGAACTTGGCATGAAAAAAATTATGGCCTGATGTTGCAGACAGGGACTTTGAAGGATTCAAACCAGAGACCGAGACCGAGGTAGAAGTGTTGGAGGAGATTGTGTCTCTTGGAAAGTCAATGGGTCTGGAGGTAGATGAGGGTGATATAAATGAGCTCATCGAGGAACATGAGGAGGAACTCTCAACTGAGGAGTTGAAGGAGCTACAGATAATGCAACATATGGAGCTTCTGCAAGAGATTAGTAGTGAGGAGGAGGTAGAGTGGGAGGAAGTGATTTCTACAAATGAAATTAAAGACATGTTGGCAATGTGGGAGAAGCTTTCAAGTTCCATTGAAAAGAAACACCCAGAAAATGTTTCAACTGGTGGTATTTCAGCACTTTTTAATGACGCTTGTTTGTCACATTTCTGTAACATTTTAAAAGGCAGGCAAAAGCAAACCTCTTTGGATAAATTTTTATTCAAAAGTCCTGCAAGTTTAAGTGCCTAAAGTGTAGTCAAAAAGGCAAAAACAGGTGATGATTAAATGAAAAATACGTAATGTTAAGCTTAGGTTAAGTTTAAAGTTAAGAAAGTGCATTTTTTTTACAGTTAAATTTTTGTGGTTTCATTTTAAGTAAAGAAAGTGCAGTTTTAGTTTTGTTTAAAGTAAAGAAAATGCAGTTTTAGTTTACATTTAGTGTTAAGAAAGTGCAGTTTTAGTTTACGTATCTACAGCGTCTGCATCCCTTCCTCTCTCCTCCTCCTCCGCCATTCACCTCTGGTAGCCGCACTCGTCTGTCTCCAGGGTAAGAATACAGTACTAAATAACACTCTCTTCTTTTCTTTTATATATATATTTTATGCATTGGTAAAGTATACATATGTGTTTCTTAATTAAAAACATGTCTTTTTTCATAATTTAGGATGGTTTGGGGATGTTTCACAGGGCTGGAATGGATTAAATCTATTTCAGTTATTTTAAATGGGAGAAATTTGTTTGGTATATGAGTTGACTGACTTACGAGCTCAGTTACAGAACGAATTAAACTCGTATCTCAAGGTACCACTGTACTGGCCAAATCACTCCCTGGCTGAAAGCCTGCTGTCAAAGCAGTAGAGACCAAAGAGCAGGCAGAGTGCAGAGCTGAGGGCATGCTTGTCACAGGCTGGCTAAGGGAAGTGGCAGCCACTTGGCTGCCAGAAAGTTTCCCAGGAGTTATGTAAGTTACAGGTGGGTGCAGAGCCAGCAGACAGCATGAACACAGGTGTTACCTTCAGTGGCCTGAGCCATCCTCTGAGCCATCCCCTGGCCATAATCTTGCTCCTGGGGAAGATGTGGAGGTCCAAGTGCTACACAGACATCTCTGGGAAGAACCAGATCCTTTTCACTCTCTTCTTTGCCACCAGTACCTAGACCTATTAACTAATTTCATCTGTTTCTATAACACAGTCATTATGTACTTTTTTCTCCTCTGTGCCCGTCATAATGTACTCATATGATCTATGGAAATCTTCAGAAATGCTTGACAGTGAGAATGGTACATTCTGCCTGGAGTTTCTTAGGATCTCAGTCAACTGGCTTCTCCTTCCTTGAGAACTATAATTTTTCTCCCCTGGAGATCCTCTGGAGTTTCTCCATCTGCCTGTAATCAGTGGCCATGCTGCCCCAGGTCTTCATGATCAGCAAGAGAGACAGAGACCATTACTACTTACTATCTTTCTTGGACTATACCGGACACTCTACCTAGCTAACTGGACCAGAAGATACCAGAATAAGAATCTCTATGACTAAATTACAGCAGTGTCTGGAATGCTACAAACCATCTTCTACCATGATTTCTTCTATGTATATCTTATCAAAGTCTTTAAAAGAAAGAAGGCAAGTCTTCCAATGCCAATTTGAGGCCTCTTAAGGAGCGAGATGTTGAAATAAAGTGTTTGAAATGTTCTACTGAGCTACATATATATGACTCAGACCAAATGTTAAAATTAATGCCAGAAAAATGCTTAGTGTGGATGGATTTCAGCAAAGCACTGATCGCTCTATCCAAAAAACCTCATCAATAATACCTCCTTTATAGAGGCAATGAAAAACCTGAGCCAA
Organism: Rhynchonycteris naso; assembly: GCA_037038555.1. NCBI lineage: Eukaryota > Metazoa > Chordata > Mammalia > Chiroptera > Emballonuridae > Rhynchonycteris > Rhynchonycteris naso. The sequence continues at coordinate 78,791,095 of CM072997.1, forward strand.
TTATACAACCATGGCGCTGTGTAATGTCACCAAGAACATCAAGAAACCTGAGGTGACAAACTTGCAAATGGGTCAAATATACAACTGCTCTCTCTCAAAAACAAAACAATACAAAAAACCTACTTTAAAAGGAAATAAAATTGGCTAGTATCCATGAAAAACTCTGTTTTAAACTTCTACTATATGAACAAAACATAAATGGGGTTTTATTGTTCCTCTTATATTTTTTGTACCCCCTCTAGTATGAAACTTGACAAATATGATGCTTAAATCTTAAGCTATGATATTAAAAAACTGAATCTTAATCAGATGCTTCATAGTGACTCCTGGTACTATTTCTGTCTCACTTAAACTGTCTTTTATATGAGAAACATTTTTTCTTCTCTTAGTTATTTAATACCCACATTTGTGATAGGTCATTCATCTTTAAATTTTAAACTTTAAATATATTATGCTAATTAAAATTTATTGAATGCCTTCAACATTCAAATCTGCCAGACGAGAAGCTTCATGAGGACAAAGACTGTGACTATGAAACCATCTTCTCAAGTGCTATACCTTCAACAGAAAATGATTCATAAATATTTGATTAAATCAATGAATCCTATATTCTCTCTAAACCAGTGGTTCTTAACCTTTTTTGTGGTACCGAACCCACCAGTTTCATATGCGCATTCACCGAACCCTTCTTTAGTGATAAATAAAATATGATTTTTTTTCCAAATTCAAGACATAAGTATTTTTTACTGGTGCACAAAATGAGCCGTGCATGAACATCAGCTTGCTCAAAGAACAAAACCAACAAAGTGCATGAACTCACAACAAATTACGGTATTACTTTATTCTGGCCTCCGGGGCAGAGGCTTCACCGAACCCGAGACCGACTCATCGAACCCCCAGGGTTCGATAGAACCCAGGTTAAAAACCACTGCTCTAAACACTTTCAACACTCTTCCCTCAATTTTTATTTAATTATTTTTAAAGACTAATTTGCATAGGCATATACCATGCTAATCTATAATAATACAAATGTAAAAACAAACAGAAAAATTACTCTAAAATTATATTTTTATAAAGTTATTGGGAGTATAAACATTTTCTCCCCCATGTCTTAATAAAATTTATTTGTACCTTCATAATAGTTCTGAGGAAGTTTTTTGTCCATAGGTGCACAATGTAAAAAAAATTGTATTATTTTACCTGCTACATCTGAACACTTAGAGGTCAGGGACCAGTCTCTTTCATCTATGAATGACCTACTGTTCTTATGTGCTTATGCAGTACCTTGTATGTGGTCCATGCTAAACAAATGTTTGCTTAGTTAAACAATTTAAGCAATAAAAATTATTAACACATACACAGCCCTTACATCGTAAATGTATAGTATATTGCCAAAATTCACACTTAATAATCACATATTCAAATTCAGCCTCTGTAATTTATGTTTTCTATTTTTGTTGTTGTTAATGTTATTTTACACAAATAGAGAATGGGAACTATGCCTTTAAAACCGAGATCCTATGCTTAGGTTAGACTTGTCAGTGATATACCATTGCCCACAGTATGCAACATATAATTCTCCATATTGCAATCCTGAGCTGAACTTTATTAGACTCCAGTTCCAGAGAGGAGTGATCCTATCTCACTCTTCACCATTTTGGTTATAGCTTATCTTCTTTCTAATTCATTCACCTACTCATGATTTATAGAACAGACCTTAACTCAGTCATATTGATCTGCCTCTTGTGGTTATTATGATGGAGTCAAATTTTACTGCATTTTCAAGATTAAGATTCTTTGTAGCCCTATATCAAGTTTCCAAATAATACTTTCAATGGCTTTGACTCAGTGTCATTTCCTTTTCTTTACAGCAATGGTCTTACTCATTTAAGAGAGAAATAGAATGCCTAGGGAGCGACATTTTAAGTAAATGAAGGCCTTTATTAGAAATAAAAACAATTGTGTCAGCCCAAGTTGATACATGCGTTGTGCTTCTGGTTGTGCTCATAATTCATTTTTTTAAGTGATTTTATATTAGCGTGTCCTGGCATTTACAAGGAGGTGAGATGGTAGTTATAAATTTGCATATAAACAAAAAATTAACACAGAGCTAGGCTTGTTTTACTGTTATTTAATTTTAATGAACTATATTAAACTTTTAATTTGGGAAAAACATCTTTGCAAATCATCAGTCACTGAATCAGGTCCCCAAGCTGCTAGCCCTCTCTTACAAGGACTGTTCTTATACTTTACTAAAGTAGTGGGGACTCTAAAGAGAATCTTTCTCATTTTCCAACTGCTTCACTTGAAACCATTTTTACATACCTCCTCTCTTTAGTCTCAAAACATATCCATCCTCCTCTTAAAGGTTATACCTTCTACTTGTGCTCTTAATCTCATTTTCTCCTGTTCAGTTTCTTCCCCTTCAATTTCTCAGCTCTGCCTTATCTTCAAGCTGTTCTTGTTCAGTGAAACGCCCGTTTACAAGTGTATGTATAAATCTCTTTAAACAACAAATTCTCTTTTATACTGTATTGTCCCTCATAGGTAGGTTCTCTTTCTTAACTTGTTTTAACTACCAGATTTGTAAATCAACTGATCCGACTACACTCATTTTTATACGCTGATTATCTACCCTCTTATTCCTATGTATAATTATCTAACTAGTATTATGCTCCTGAAATCATACTCTTGAAAGTTTCATTGTCTTGATGATCTCTTTTTGCTCAAATTTAAATAATTTATCAGGTTTTATAACCCTCTATCTTTCTGTAATTTCTTAGGAATATGATTCCAATCAATATCTTCTTTTTCCTGGAATATTATTCCATCTATCTGATTATAATATTCTTTCTTTTCACTGGCTTCTCTGTTAACACTCACTAAAGCAAGGTATTATCAACATTTTGCTCTGTGGCTCTCATTTTCTTGCTTATAGTTTTCAATTAATCTGTCATATCTTTCATCATTTACAAAAAAAACCAAAACCCTGATCATCATCTCTGTCTGTCTTTCTCTCTCATAGACACACACACACACACACACACACACACACACACACATCCATCATAATCCAGGTGATCACTTTATGGCATTTCTAAATATCTTCTTTGGCCTTGAGAAAAATGGGAAATAAAGGGGCTTTGGTGTTTCTGGGTCACAAAAATGAGATTTATTGAAAGGGAAAGGTAAATGGAGCAAGATATGACCAGAAAGAGGTTGAAGCACCTTAAAACAGATAAGAGTGTCCAGGTTTAGACTCTACTTCCATGTGGCATCCCTCCCAAACCCACCAGAAGCGGAGAGGATGAACGCTGAGAGGACATCTCTTAGTGTGTTTGTGCTGTGGGTACCAGGCTCAAGAGTAGTACCACATAATAGAAAAAGCAAAAGAAGAAATGTTGAAGACACAGACTATCTCAAATTAGGAGCTTAGTTGTCCCCCAGCTTTCCAGCCCCAAGTAAGCTCAGAATTTTTTTATAATCACATTGAAGGCAGGGCTGGGAACCCTCAATAATAACTGAGGTTGTTTTTTGCCAACCAGACAGGTAAAAATTGAAGCATATTAAATTTTATTTAGAAATATAGATACGTTGAATATTATTAGGGCAACATTAATATTCCAAATTTATATTAACTGCTTTGACCTCTCTCCTGAATTTCAGTTCTGATTGTAAAATCTGTATTTTCTCTTACATTCTACATTATGAACTCTAAATCAATTTATCTTACAATAGGGTTAGATTTTAGGTTAAAAATAAAACTGCAAAGAACATGCCTATGGTGATGTCTTTCTTTTAGATTACTTTCATAAAATAAATTTCCAGAAGTGGGTTTACTAGGTTAGGATCAGAGTCAGGTGGTGGGCAAAAAGTCAATAAGGGATTCACTGAGACAAGATTGTTTATTGTATAGAAAACTGAAATGAGTATAAAAGAATACTTTAGGATAAAAATCTTTCTCTGTTGCTTTCTCTTCTGTTTTTTGCACTTATAGTTTATCAAAAACATCAGCTGTTGACACTCTTTGTTGTGATGGAGCTATGGGGAACAAGCTGTCCCGTGCATTGGGAGAGGTTTAACAACATCTCTGGTCTCTCCTTAATAATGCCAGTAACAAGGAAACTCTTTCCAAACTGTAATACTCTAAAAATGTCTGCAGATACTGCCAAATGGATTCTAGTGGACAAACCCCTACGCTACATCACTTTATAAGTTCCTTTAAGTCAGAATTGGCAGCCTTTCTTTCTCCTTCAACAGGCAGTATAAAAATCACCATCCTTATTGTTAAAAGAAGAGAAGCACCTAGAAAGAAGTCAACCCACAAATATAACAACTTAAATGCTAACCAGCTTTGTGGAGTTTGTTTGTGATGAATAACTATTTTCAGAATGCATTTCAGCCATTTATATTAAAATGCTATATCAGTGAAAAATAACATAACAGAGTTGCTGTAGGCTGCCACCCAGCTGCTCATTTCCCTGGCAAAAGCTGTTTCTCTTCAGAGGTAATCTGGTAAGAGGCAACTTGCCATCTTAAGGAATATTGGCAGATGTCAAAAGGAATGACACTTTACACACACACACACTTGAATACATTTCTGTTGAGAAAAACAATACACATTGGTGTAAAAGCCACTGTAAAGTCATTGGATCAAACAGTAGAAGGTTAAAATTTTAAAGGTTCTTAAAGGGAATTTTAAAGTTTTGAAAACAAATTTTATTGAAATTTTAGCAACAATAGTGGTTTAACTCCAAAAAAATATAATACTATCAACAAACTTTTGATTAAGAGTTTCTCATGTAAAGGGGCCTGATTTTACTCATCTTTGAGTAATAGAGCCATGATGAGGAGAGGTATTCAACATACAATTATTACATTGAATGTCATTGGCCATTCCCAAATTGATGACTTGAAAGAGTTTTCATTTGAATACTTACTTTTATAGCTCTCTGTGTCTGCTGGGAAGTTTGCTATCCCTCTGCCTTTTTCATTTCATTGTGAATTCATATATTTCTCCCAACACAGTTCTTCCTCAGACATCTGTATGTAGTTTTATGGCAAATCTGTTCACCTACTAACTAAAAATAAAATTTCAGTTGACTTTGATTTTTGACAGTTAGTCACTCTGCCTTGTTTATTTCTCCTCCAAAGTCACTATGAGCTCTATGAATTTTTACCATGGTACCATCCTAACAGTAGTGTGCTATAATGGAAAGCCATGGACCTGGACTGTAATAATAAAGAGTGAGACCTTGAACGAGTTTCTTGGTATCTTTGTCCCTTAGCTTCTCTGCCTGAAAAGTAAAGGGGTTGCACCTGATCTATGTTTTACAAACAGCAAGTTACAATCTGTTAGAAAATCTTAAATATAGTGTGCTCCTATCAGCATTTTCTAAAACAAAAAAAAAATAGAGAAAAAATGTCAAATGTTATAAATACTAAGGATAAATACTATTCTTTTAAACTTTTTGTTTGCTTGATATCTATGTATGTGTAGGTAGAACACATTTCTTAACTATGGGTTATGATTAAATAAAAAGCTTAAAAAGCCACTATAGTAGATGATGTGAAGATCCTTCCACTTATAAATTACATTATTTCATTCTGGACCTTTACCATTTCATGCATAGATTATTTCAATAGCCTTCTAACTATTCTGCCTGCTTAGAGTCTCTTCCCCTTCCAATCCATCATGCGCACTACTGCTGAGCTGCTCTTAGAGAGTAGCTTTTTCCAAGTGTAATTCCCAGGCTTAAAAATCTTAAATTACTTTCCTTTGGAAGAAAGTCCCCATACTTAGTTTAAAATAAAGAGTTGTTCCCCATCTGGGTCCATTCTATCTTTATAAACTAATCTTCCTCTGTTCTATATGAACTCTGCATTCCATCAAATGTCCCTACTTGTCAACTTCGGAACATCCTTCCCAAGTTGCTGCCCATGAAACTTGGCCCATCAATTCCAGCTTGAAATATTTTTCTCCCTTACTCCATGTACTCCAAGTTTATTTTTCCAGATAACCTCATTTATTCAAGTTTTAAAAAGGCTTGGTAATATATTGATCAAGATTATTTTGATGAAGACTGTTACTTTAAATAGAACTAAAAGCTTTAGTGTATTAAATCTTACCTACAAACAAATGTCATTCTAATTTTCAAGCTTTCATTAAGTCCTTAGGTAGTGTTTTAATTTTTCTTTATATGTGTTCTAGAAAATCACCTTGTATTTGATAAGTATTTGTTAATGGCAACTTTGGATAACTCAGTTGCTTAGATACAACCCATACGCCAAGGTTGTGTGTTCAATCCCAGTCAGGGAACATAGAAAACTCAACCAATTAATGCATAAATAAGTGGAACAATAAATTAATGTCTGTCTGCCTGGTTGGCTGACTTACTCTCCCTTTCTCTCTCCCTCCCTCCATTCTTCTCCCTCTAAAATCAATAAACAAAAAAATAAAAATCTTTATTAACTTTAATGAGATCCAATACTATTTATTTTAATTCAACTTAATAATAAGAGTCAAAGATTTAAAAATAAAACTTTAAAATCAAAATGATTTGTTGAAACAATTTATAAATATATTAAAAATAAGAAAAATCCTTGAATGTAGAACCCTGAAACTTGGAAGTCATTTTTGCTACTTCCTGCTAGTGCTTAAAAAACAAGTCAAAAAAACTTGGTAAAAACAAGAAGGAAATCCAAAACCCTAAATTTTCTGATACTATCACTGACTTGTTCTTCATCAAAAGTTTTATTATTTGTTATTCTGATGTCCTTTGTTACTACATATTCAAAATTATTTATTAGACTATTTGTTTCTTTTATAATGCTCCTGAACTGAAAGTAGGATTCTGTGACAGGTCAGCAGTATGCTTTCTACTCTTCAAGATAGATTAGATGACCATGGGGAAGACATTAATGCTAATGATTTCGAGGGTCTTGGAGCAGTTCCTCAATAAGTAGAATGCATGACTCTTCCCTTCGTGGGTCAAAAGAAGTCTAAAACTGAATTAGAAAGCACAGATGGAAGCCTAGATCTTACAGTTGTTATAAATAAGAGTTTAGTGGAATGATATTTTCACAGCCACAATTCAATTTGGAGTGGAGTGGGATTAAGACCACTTTTATTTTTCCAGTTTTCCATGGAACTATGATACAGCTCCCCTTATTACATAAGAGGAAAAAGACTATGGCATTATCATGGAGTCCACACACAGGAAGAACATCTTAGAGGACTTTCTAACTTTGAATCTATGGTTGTAAAATCCATTATCATCTGATTGCATAAAAAAACATATAAATGTTATAGACCATAAAGCTCTGAAGTGTGGTTGTAAATTACATAAGCATATCTGTACATATACATATTCATGTTGTGATGCATTCAAATGGTGAAAAATATTCTTTGCTCCATTGCTGCACCAAGTTTTCTTTCTGACAGTGTCGAATGGTGTCTCCTCTCTCTGCAAATGACTAATGCAAGAAGGTAACTTTGGAAATTGCATTGCGATGTAATCATCCATATTGTCTATTGTGGATAAAATTGATTAGAATAATATTGAAACTCTCCCCAAGGGACTGTACAATTATAAGTCAAGTCCCAAATGGAAAAGGTTTTTTGAAAAGTTGGCAGATGTCTTAATGAAAATGAAGCATTACAGTAATATATTAGGGCAATATGTTCATTATTGACAAGCAAATCACTAAACTGTATAAATTACTGGATTAGACAGGCAGAATTACTTTTCTTTCAGTGAATGGTTAATCAAATATTCCTGTTAAATGCTCATTTGTTTAAGTTTTTGATATGCATATTAACAGACAAATGATTGCCCTTTACTTAGAGCTCCAAGTTGGCTTGCAATACTGAAAATTCAAATATTTGAATTTATGTCTATTAGGAACCAAATTCTACCACAAGATTAAAATCTACCTTTCATAGTCCACAGAATATATAAAAGCTCCAAGATTTTGTATTTCCCCTTAATATACATGTTCTCTGGGCATTTTTTTTTATTATTTATTTTTCCTGTTTTTGTTTTTAAGCTCCCTTTCATGGGGGAAACAAAACAGCATCGGAATAAATCCTTGAGGAGTAAATAGACCTATTTAACAAGTGAGGCAATTACATATCACCATTCCACATGCTGGGGGGTTTAAATGATTTAAAAGTTTGCTCCTGCATTTATTTCCAAGGACCCGACCAAGCACAGAAACTCCATATCTATCAGCAACGAGGGCAAATTTATTCTAATAGATATTTATTCCAAGAACAGGAATCTTTCTGTTTCATATTGCACATGAATATTAAATAAACTACCTGCTGGCAACTACACAATATTTTAGTCTCTAATTTTAAAAGTACATTGTATTTTAATACCTATTTTTAAACAGATATCAATTTTTATGGAGCAGTACATGAGTTGTTGATGGATAAATCACCCAAGCATGGTTAAAGAGAGCCTAATCTCCAGCTGGTACCAGATCCATTTAATTGTATCTTCTGACCTCACCTCACCTGAGCCTGCATTAAAATCATAATACAGTTCAAGTGTAAAAATGATATACTGTTTGTTCGCCCTGTTTATAAAGGGGCAAACATACAGTTAAATTCATATGTTTAAAATTAGTGTAGTCATTTGAAAAGGTTGAGTTAGATCAAACTGCCTCTCAGCATTTTCTCTGCCCTTTTTTATTCAAATGACTAGGTCTCCATCACCAGATGAGAGAGGCTGTTAAGAAAGTTGTAGCAGCTTTTCCTGGATACCCAGAAGATCAAACAAAGCTTTCAAGCATAATTTAATAATGGAACAGTCCACTTTTTTAATGTGTTCAGCAGGCAATAAGACAGAAACTTTGGGATGTTTGAAGTCCTTACAAACGTAGTTAATGTTTCAAAATGACCTAAACAGCAGTCCTTGAGTTTATCTCCATTTTCATTAGGGTGAAATGTTGTCTTTAGAGTCTGTGGCACTTCGATTTTCATAAATTACAGATCCTAGGTTCCTTTCTGTTTTAAGAACTAGGGTGTGTATTGTTTTTTCAAAGAGCTGCTCCAGCCAGACCTATATTGACCTTAACAATGTTTCTTGGAATTCTGACTCAAAGAAACAATTAGCTAATACTCATCTTAAACAACATTTATTGAGACCTTTCTGTATGCCAGACAGACTTGATGCTGAATCCCCACAACATGTAATGTGCTTGAATATGTATCTGCCCCTCTCCTCAGTAACAATCTTGCCTCTGTTATTCACCATTAAATATTGAGGGCCTAACATGGTGCCTAAGTGGAAGGAGATGCCCAATGAGTAAGTATAGAATCAATGAATCAATCACTTAATAAATAAATGCATTATCTTATTGAGTCTGTACATCTACCCTATGCAGTAGGACATATATTTATCCTCATTTTTCAAATGATGTAACTAACATTTGGAGAAGGTAAGTGAATTGCTCAGGATTAATTAAGTCAATTTTGTGTCAGAGCCAGAATTTGGAGCTATGTCTGTCTGATTCTAGAGTCCATGCTTTGGACGATGGTAATAATTGAGTCACAGTGGTTCTCCAACTTTAATGTACATCAGAACCCCTCATGGGCTGGTTAATACAGATTACTATCTCACCCACCCCATGCAGTTGTAAGTCTAAAGCAATGTGCAGAATTTGGTTTCCTAGCAGGTTCCCAAATCAGGCTGTTATTGCTGAGGTTGGCGCCACCATTTGAGAAACACTGGCCCTGGGATCCAAACTGAGTCTTTCCAGTACAATAAGTAAAATGAGATAAAAGTATGCTCAGATCTACTTTTGTCTGTGGCAGTTATAATCATTGGTTTTAAAATAAGGTCTTTCTATTTCTATAATTTACAATACAGATCCTTTCCCACATCCATGTCAAACTCCCTAGAGTTCACTGCAGTCCTTATAACTGGTTCTAAACAAGTAATGCATTAACCACTTTGAATAATCTGATGGGTGTGACTCTCTTTCCTGAACTGATTTTAACTCTTTTCCAGGGAGTTTTTGCCAAACCTAGGAAAGCTCTCTGAACTTACATAGTGTCAGATTGACTTCAGAGTGATAAAAATGCATCCAACATCCAGAGAGAGAAAATTCAAGGTAAGAATATTACAGTTACTCTCTTTCTCTAAAAAAATAAATTAAAAAAAAACACAAAAGAACTAAACAGTACTATATTTGACTCTCCTGGAAACATTTGCTGAATGGTGAACTTATGGGAGTTGGAACACTGAATTTATTGTCATGGAAGGACCTGTGGGAGTATTTCCTAGATGTGGAATTGCAATAGGATTTTCATCTTTTCTGTCAGATGTAGCCAGGTCTGTGGGAGGACCAAAATAACCTATTTCCTACCATGTATTTTTCTTATCTCCTTCAGGTAAAGTCAGGGTTAATTGTTGATTAATTTGCCATTCCCTTCGCATCCATTTTCCTCAGCACACACCATAGCTCTCACCCCTCTCTCCCAGATGCCTGAAAGCACCAACTAATGGTTTTGCCATCTCAGGATTCTGTCCGTATAAGCCCCTGCCAATCTCTCCACATAAGCCAGCCAGTTATTTGCTAAGATGCATGTCTGATAATGGCATTCTCTAGATCAAAAACTATCATAATATTTGGGGTAAGATTCATACCCATAAATTTTGTCCTATAAGGCCTCTTACAATTATTTTTCTTCTTACAGCTCTCATCTTCCAACGCCCCTTCCTGTCATTCATTCATCCATTCAGCTTTCCTGAAACTCTTGAAGATCCACCAGTGTATCATCTGTTTAGACATCTGTGTCTTTTTTCTTCTACCTAGAATACTCTTTCAGCAGTCACATACCCATAAATGTACAGGCCCACACACACTTTTGTCTACTTAATAGCTACTCATTCTTCAAAACATGCTTTGAGTGTCACTTCCTCTATGTCCATTACCAATTGCTTCTGTGGCTTAAAAGTCTTGCCTCTGGCTTCAGCAGCTCTCATGAATATTTCTCCCATAGGACTTAGTATTCTATATACTCATATAGTCAGTTTATTTGTCAGTCTCCTCTTCTGAATTATATCTATATATTCAATGAAGCAGGTATCAGACCTTCTTATATAACTGCAAATGTCCAAAGCAGGTAGAGTGTTGTTGAACTCCTCCTTTTAGAAATTCAGAAAGTGTTTTGAGAATAAATGAAAGAGGAAAAAAAAAGAAAGGGAGGAAGAGAAGAAGAAGAAGGAAAGAAAGAAGATAGCAAGGAAAAGAGGGTAATAAAAGAAGGAAGAAAAGAGACAGAGACAAAGATAAAGACCAGAGACAAAGAAAGACAGAGACAGAGAGAGACAAAAATGATTAAGTATCTCCAATGGTTGCTTCAGGTAACTCATGTATTAATCCTTTGGCAAAACCATATGACACTGAGAAAATAACTGTAGATGTGGAATACCTCCTCAAGCAACTCTGAGTAAACCTCCGATCACTCATCTGTAAAATAATAGGCTCCTCAAGGGACTTTTCAGTATAAAATTGCTTGGTTAGTCACTTTGGATGGAAAAAGGAATTAAGTGAAATATGCCTTAAAACATAGATCATATTTTTTTCATTCACCTGTAATATTTAAAGTACTGAAAAGACATCCATCCTAGTAAATATTCACCTTTTATTCTATGTATTTCATCAGAGTTCCATATAGTAACCCATGTTCTGAATAATTATGAGTCTTAATAACCTAGGTAATATAAGTTTATTTTGACTATTACATAAAAGGATCACCTCCTTAAGATAATGATGGGAAGACTGTAAAGAAGGGTTTTCCATCTTTGTCTGAATCAGTTACTGGTTTTTAAGTTGTAACCAGTGATATTTTTCAAACAAAACTTGCTTAGAGCGAATATAAGAAACTTGTAGGTATTTCATCTATGAAACTAATTGAAGTGGGTGGTAGTGGGAGGGAAGGGACTGGAGTGCTGATGTCACCACCTTCTCAATGCCATCCTCCAGACCAGTCTTTTGGTGTACTGAGGACTCCTTGGAACTCAGTTCAAAAACCATTGTGTCTAACGCAAGACCCTAAGAAAAAAGAAAATGAGATCTAGTGATATGTACAACATCTTGGCAAATTAATGGTAACATTGGGATCACACAGAGGACCTCTGTTTTTCACATGACTATTTGTACCATGGCATCCGGTATATTCTTAGGGCTAATTTTTGTTAAGTACAATAGTCACAGAATAATTTTTAAACCCCATAAAAGAACCCTGCTCACTTTCTCGTCTTTTTATCTTCTAACCAAACATCACTCCATTAATAAGTGTATGATTAGGTTCTTTGCACAGGTGATTTATGGTTCTTGGGTCTTGTGGAATTAGAACCTATGCAGAACATTTTTATTTTCAAAGAATTTTATAAGTGATTAATCACCAAAAATTCTTATATTATGTCTCAGAAATATTTCCAGCTATTGCCACATTTGTGCCCTTGAGCAAGGCCTCAAATGAGATTTCTAAGATACCAGAAATAGAACTGTAAGTGAAGCAATGATTCTCTGCTGAAAGGTCACTTTTTATCTATTGCTTTTAAATAAATAGTGCATAGAAACGACAGGTGCTGAATGATTCTATGACCAGGAAAAGAAGTCTTTTTTAAGTGTTAATAATTTTCCATAAACATTTCAACCTTATTTTTCTTTAACACATCATCTTATGAGACCAACTTCATTGTGTTTTCAGATCTGTGACTTTTCTCTCTCATTGCTTAAGTAAATCTACTGTGAGAAGTAATATCTCCTGTAAATAGAAATTATATCTTCTATATATGTCCATAATATCAGAAAAAATAATTGTATCACAAATATTTTGGGTTAATTGTAGAGAATTTGGGCAAATATTTAAATTAAGTTAATCTACTGTGAGAAGTAATATCTCCTGTAAATAGAAATTATGTCTTCTATATATGTCCATAATATCAGAAAAAATAATTGTATCACAAATATTTTGGGTTAATTGTAGAGAATTTGGGCAAATATTTAAATGGTAAATCTTTATAGTTCTCAATCTTTATCTTTATCAGGCTGAAGAATCAGCAATTACTTCTGGGAGTTTGTAAAAGTGTTTGGAATTATAGGATCAGACCATGCCTAAGGCATTCTGTGAAAGCCACCAGTCCTTGTAAACATGAGCTAATACAGACTCTAGATAACATTTAAATATGCATGATGTGCCACGCAGTTCTTAAATGGTTTCAGGTAACTAACTCATTTAATCTTCAATAAGCTCTATAAATTAAGTACTATTACTTCCCAATTTTAAGAAAGAGGAATGTGAAACACTGAGTTTATATAACTTTCCCAGAATTGCATAGTAATAAAGTATTAATTGGAGGCACTCAGAGGGTTATGCCAGCATTCTTAAACGTTGTTACATAATTTCTGCTGATGACATTGGGTAGAATTATTTTGAAAGAATGGTAGGTTGATTAAAAACTCTCTGAAAAATTTTATTTCCCAAAACAATACTCTTGCTTGACCTACAAACTTTGCATGACAATAATTGTGGGGCTTTAATGACCCAACTATCCATAAACCAGCCATTGAAATATATATATATATATATATTTAGAGCAGTCTTTCTATCCTTTTTCTCCTCCTTTGGACTTTTAAAATTGATTTGGTCTTGACATAGTGACTTATGAAGTTGTCTTATCTTCTTTATTTTAAAATCTAAGGAAGCAGGGCCAGTGTTTTATTTATACTTTGAATCTCTGTTCTTATCAGAGACCATGCCTTAGTGGTATTGGAAATACTATTCTGTCTTATTATCCTCCACTAAATTTTCTAGTAGAATCAAGGAATACTATATACATTTCTTGGCCAGGTGGTGTGCCGGTAAATATTTAATGACTTGCTCTCTAGAGGAATTTGTTTAAGCACAGCTTTGTAGCATCTGCCAATTTCCATGGTGTAAACACTATTACCATTACCAGTTTCAAGCAACCTATTCACATTACATCACGGAGTTGGAAAGAAACATTAACAATGGGCTCTTGTCAGCTGCCAGCCAGTGAAAGCTCCAGCACATCACTGCTTTGATCATCAAAAAGTATAATTCCTACTGAAGAAGGTGGAGAAAAGTGAAATAAGAAAATACATGAGTAAATCTTGACTGTGGGGTGTCTGCATATTATCCTCTGGTCCCATAAACCTTCACAAACTACCCAAAGGCTGGGTGAACTACTTGCTCCTACTGTTACCCTTTCAAACATTTGTGAAGACCATCCATCAAGGCATTAATTCCCTTCTCTTCTTACTTGTTCAGCTTATCTAATCAACTGTAAACTCTTCAAGGACTGAAATGATTTTATCACTATTTTATTTTCTGAGTCTGGCCCAAAGAAAGTATAAAAAATTATTTAAAAAAGGAATGACACATGAAAAATATTATTCTAGCACAAGAAAATGTATTCTTATTATATTAGCAGGTAGAGGTCATGAATACCCACCTGGATTTGGGGCTTAATGCAAAATTTGCCTGCTTTGTTGATTTATGGTTGATCCATAGCATTACTCTTTAATATAGTTATTTGTAGTTGGTGATTAAGTTCTGTGGACTTGTGATTAAGGAGTAATTAATTTTCCATACTTAACACAAATGAAGTTTCATGTGAAATTAAAACTACAGAATTAACATTTGCATCTACTTAGCAGCTTGTCACCATTATATAAGAAACAGAAACAATGTACACCCTAGCCAAAGATTTGCGAATAAAGTATATAAAGAGTTAGATAAGACAGTCAGGAGGACAGACAAATAAGAAACAAACAAAGGTTAGCTTAAATTTTATAAATGTTTTTTCAGAGCTATCACAGGTTATCAGCTTGATTACAAATATACTTGATGACAGAAAAAAATTAAACAATTTACCCAGAAATTTTTACAAAAGCCCAATTATTCTGATGAAGACATGAAGAAAAACGTTATAGAAGAGAATATATATAGGCCATGATTAAATGAATTAGGCAGTAAGGTTGATATTTTAGTAAGGTTTTACTAGATTTTTTGTTTTGACCAGGCGGTGGCGCAGTGGATAGAGTGTCAGACTGGGATGCGGTCGAGCCCCGTTGGAGACCGGGAGGTCGCCAGCTTGAGCACGGGCCCATCTGGCTTGAGCAAAAGCTCACCAGCTTGGACCCAAGGTCGCTTGCTGGCTCCAGCAAGGGGTTGCTCGGTGGGCTGAAGGCCCGCTGTCAAGGCAGTGTGAGAAAGCAATCAATGAACAACTATGGTGTCCCAACGGCAACAAAAAACTAATGATTGATGCTTTTCATTTCTTTCTGTTCCTGTCTGTCTGTCCCTGTCTATCCCTCTCTCTGATTCTCTTTCTGTACCTGTAAAAATAAAAAAATAAAAACATTTTAGAGAGAGAGAGAGAGAAATAGGAAGGAAGGAACAGGAAGCATCAATTCATAGTAGTTGATTCATATATATATATATGCCTCCACCAGGCAAGCCTGAGGTAGGAACCAGCGACTTCAGCATTCTAATCTAGGTCAACACTTTATGCATTATGCCACCACAATCAGGCAAGACTAGGTTTTTTGTATTGCTTGTTTTTAAGTACTCAATTTTTGTGAAGTTATGAAATATCTGCTGGTGGATGAACTGTTGAGCATGGGAAAGTTTATTCCCATCTTTTTATTGCTTTTAGTGCTCTCCAACACTGAAGATAGATCTTTGCCAAACTACCGTTCTGGAAAAGGTAAAAGAAAGTGACAAATGTAGAGGCTGAAAGAGAATGAGAAAAGAACAGTAGAAGAGAAAGCAGTGCTAGCAAGCCCAGTACAGGTGTGCATAAGGATTGTTCACAGTCCCAAACTTCCCATGGTATTTCGGTCATTTAGGAGAAAAGACTTCTCGTGATCATTTCTTAAAGTTACCTTATGTCCTCTTTAATATATACAATTATATAAATGCTATTATTATTATATTATCTTTCATAAAATGTTTTTTTAAAGAAACATGCTGACTTTTATTATAGGTAAAATAACTGTTACCATCATTTTCTCAAGGAATAAACTTAGATGCTAGCTAAGCAGACTTAGTTTTTGCAGGAGACTTACAGCACATTCAGGCAGAAAATTCTGATAATTATTTGTTCTAATTAAAAAGTAAAATGGGATGTAGCCTCAGACAGGGTTTAAAACTTAAGAAAAAAAAATGCCCTGGCTGGATAGCTCTGTTTGTTACAGCACTGACTAGAGTGCAGAAGTTGCTGGTTCAATCCCTGGTCAGGGCACATGATCAATATTTCTCTCTCTCTCTCTCTCTCTCTCTCTCTCCATTCCTCTCTGGCTATAATCAATAAGTAAATTAAAAGAAAATTAAAATTTACAAAAATTCTTTCTCTCTCTCTTTCTATACTGCAGTCATGGCTCGGTTTGAGCAAGTTGGCCTTGGGCGCTGAAAATGGCTCAGTGGCCTCACCTCAGGCACTAAAATAGCTCGTTGCTGAGCAGTGGAGCAGCAGCCCAGATGGGCAGACTGTCGCCCCTGGAGTGCTTGCTGGGTGGATATTGGTCTGGTCTGGGCACATGAGGGAGTCTTGTCTCTGCCTTTCGCCTCTCACTGAAAAGGAAAAAAAAATGTGATCTCTTCATTTATAATTTAGGCAAAAAGGAATTTTTCTGAGAATTAACTTTGGGGCAATATTCTCTAATAGTTGCTTTTTAAATAGAGCAGGTGGCAGCTTCAAATGTCAAACATTGAGATGCAATGAGCATGCCTGAAACCAAGTTCAGAAGAAAGCACACATTTTCTTCTCAGATTAGTGCTGCTATATTTGTGGGTGGGTGTGGTCGTGTGCACGTGTGCATCCTGCTAATTCTGTTATCTGTGCTATTTGATAAATGCTGAGATGTGAACTGTGCATATGTTTGTCTTCAATTTTCCAGTGTACCACCACAGGTCAGGCTATTGTTTGTCTTCAATTTTAGTATTTACTTCCAGGCAATAATGCCTCTGCTATTTAGAATTCTTAAATACCTTTCTATTTTAGTGAGTTTTCCAGATACTAAGTATTTGTGGTTTTGAGCACTGTTGGTCAAATAAGTTTGTAAGTATGATATATATGTTTGCTCGCTTATAGTTTGCAATGGGTGTGGGGGACAGACTGTAAGCAGGCAGGGTCGTTATAGACTAAAGTTTAGTTTTAAGATTAAGCTTTTCCCCACACCCTTGACTATTGCATGATGGTGAGTGGTGCACTCTCATGAAGAATCCCATTATGCCTCAGATAAGTGACTTTGTATCAGAGACTTCCTTGTCTGTATATTGGATTAAAGGTTTGGATTTCTACACTATAAAGTGGGGCAGAGGAACCCATGCTACAAGAGAGTAGAGAAGGGCCACGTGGAGGTGAGGAGAAGTAGCCAAGATGGCAGAGTGCATAAGGAGAAGCCAGTTTGCATAGAGTCTGTGCAGAGAGAAGGAGATGGGAAACAGAGGTGAATAAGGCTGGTGAGGTAGAAACCTTTGATTCTAGGAAACTACGGATAAGTCAGTGGCTTTGGGAGCCCTAAATGGAAAGGGAAGTGGTTTTCCACTGTGAGTATTTCTATCTCACCGGGTGCAAGCTAGAATTAAAAGTGACAGCTCACCAGTTTTTTTTTGGCCCCGTTGTTTCATTACTGTCTGTCCAAATCAAATGTGAACCTGCACTGGCCAGGTGGCTGTGATGGTAGCTATAGCTACTGGCTTTACAAGCATTAAAATACTTGCTTTAATAAATTTGTTTAGACTTCAGACATATCTTAAAAACCTTGCTTTCTTGAGCAGAGTAGAGCTCTTTGAGTCTTTTGTTGATTCTCTTCATGGGGCTCATTGATGACATTTACTGTTTGATTCTGTCATACAATGAAGCCTCAAGGCCCACTATAATGTAGCAGGATCTGAGACACTACACTCAAGAGCCCCGCAATGGGATGCATTTTCAGTTGTTTACTGTCAATTTGGTTGCAGTAGTAGATAACAGTGCTTAATTGCAGCACTGTTATTTGTTCTCTTTTGTTAAGCCCTGAAAATGGATCATGTTTATCAAAACGGCGCATACGAAAAAAAAATTTCAAAATAGAAGCTTTTCAGTGTATAAATCTAATAATATCTGTCTGCAGCTATGTTTGAATTCACTTTTAGTGTCTTGGTTATGATTAAAATAAACAAGGCATTTATTTATTTATTTATTTATTTATTTATTTATTTATTTATTTATTTATTTTTACAGGGACAGAGAGAGAGTCAGAGAGAGGGATAGATAGGGACAGACAGACAGGAACGAAGAGAGGACAAAGAGAGGTGAGAAGCATCAATCATTAGTTTT
This sequence comes from Rhynchonycteris naso, assembly GCA_037038555.1. Taxonomy (NCBI): domain Eukaryota; kingdom Metazoa; phylum Chordata; class Mammalia; order Chiroptera; family Emballonuridae; genus Rhynchonycteris; species Rhynchonycteris naso. The sequence goes on from CM072997.1 coordinate 78,809,466, forward strand.
TCGTTGCCGTTGACCGAGCAACCCCTTGCTGGAGCCAGAGACCTTGGGTCCAAGCTGACGAGCTTTTTCTCAAGCCAGATGGACCCGCGCTCAAGCTGGCAAGCTCGGGGTCTCGAACCTGGGTCTTCTGCATCCCAGTCCGATGCTCTATCCACTGCACTACCGCCTGGTCAGGCACAAGGCATTTATTTTTGATGTATTCTTTTTTTTCTTTTACAGAGACAGAGAGAGAGTCAGAGAGAGGGATAGAATAGGGACAGACAGGAATGGAGAGAGATGAGAAGCATCAATCATTAGTTTTTCATTGCGACACCTTAGTTGTTCATTGATTACTTTCTCACATGTGCCTTAACCACAGACCTACAACAGACCGAGCAACTCCTTGCTTGATCCAGTGACCTTGGGTCCAAGCTGGCGAGCTTTAGCTCAAGCCAGATGAGCCTATGCTCAAGCTGGAGACCTCGGGATCTTGAACCAGGGTCTTCCGCATCCCAGTCCAACGCTCTATCCACTGTGCCACCGCCTGGTCAGCCCTAAACAAGGCATTTATAATATCTACTTTTGAAAAACTGGTGTGTTCAGTGTTCTGCTTAATCATGGGGCCTCAAACAATATAAAATAAAAATAAACTTTCAATGAAATGATGACTTAAAACACTGCCTAACGTACAGAGGTGGACTGTTGGATTCTTTTCTTCAACTGACATGATGAAGATCTGTGGAAACACTTCAAAGTTTATGCTTTTATTCTTTCTCTCTTGCTCTCTCAAACACACTGCCATCTATCCACACACCTCTTGGGCCTTCCTTGATAAGGAGAAATGTTTAAAAAATATATAGTGTTTTTTTCTAGAAGGTCTTTCCAGGATTTCTTCTACATTTCAGTGTGTATGTATAATGTGAAGCAAGAGAAATAAAATCATGACAGATATTTTGAGTAAATTGAAACTGCTGACCCTTACACAACTTTTTCCTCCAGCTACACTTCTACAACACAGAAAGATGAAAATTCGCTAAGCACAAAATTTCTTTCAGGCCATGGGTATTTGAATGCAATTGTGAATATCACATTCCTTTGGTTGAAATCTAACTTATATCACAAATGTTAATACCGAGTTATTTAAAGATAGGGTGACTCTATCTCTTTTGAGAATGAAAACATGGTACTATTATTGATAGTGAAGTGGAATACGGCACAATTTAAAGTTGTCCTGGAATTAAGGGGTATGTAGTCACCCCACTCAAGTACACGTGATACTATGAATCAAGATACAGACCCTCTCCATCCCGAAGACATATTTAGTAAGACAGTACAAACTTTCATAATGCAAAAATGTCAGAATTAAATATGACAGTGATATTAAGAAGAATCAAAATTGAAAATGTACCTGAGCCTGAACTGTGGTGGCGCAGTGGATAAAGCATTGACCTGGAAACACTGAGGTCGCCAGTTCAAAACCCTGCACTGGTCTGGTCAAGGCACATATGGGAGTTGATGCTTCCAGCTCCTCCCCCCTTTCTCTCTTTCTCTATCTCTCTCTCTCACTCTGTGTCTCCTCTCTAAAATGAATAAAAAAAGAATTAAAAAATAGAAAGATCGGATGAAAATGCACTTGACCAGGCGGTGGCGCAGTAGATAGAGCGTCGGACTGGGATGCAGAGAACCCAGGTTCGAGACCCCAAGATTGCCAGCTTGAGTGTGGGCTCTTCTGGTTTGAGCAAGGCTCACCAGCTTGGACCCAAGGTCACTGGCTTGAGCAAGGGGTCACTCAGTCTGCTTTTGCCTCCCAGTCAAGGCACTTATGAGAAAGCAATCAGTGAACAACTAAGGTGTCTCAACAAAGAATTGATGCTTCTCATCTCTCCCTTCCTGTCTGTCTGTCCCTCTCTATGTCTCTGTCACACACACACACACACACACACACACACACACACACAAAATGAAAATGTTAAAATTTTATGTGACCATATATTACTATTTAGTACATTTTAAAAATCTTATTATTTATTCATCTTACATATAGTATATCTTATCTGATTAGAATATAAAATGCTAGCTTCAAAAAAGGTACTCATTTCAATACACTCTCAAAGAGATAAACTTCAAAAAGAAGTTTCTGTCTCTAATGGTGAATATACACATATTTAGTATTTATGTAGATGCACATTTTTGTTCTGTTTTTATAGTTTCCACCTCGGAGTGGTACTAAAGTTTGCATATTAAATGACTACGAGATAACTACTCTTAATTAACAAACATCCCTCTATTCTCAATATTTAAGGAGTCCTTATGAGAAATTAGAATGATATTAAGTTGCTCCTTAAAATGTATAGCTGGGATGAGTATAGGCTTCTTGAGACATGAATCAGACTGATTCTCAGCTTAGAAAAGGACTCTACAGTCAGGCTGGCATTGCCTGGGAAAGAGAGCGTTATTGATTGATGATATTCACTCTAGGAGTAGGATGAGAATGTGCTGTGAGCTCCTGGGCCACATATTTGCTGATCTTGGTCTGTTAGATAAAAGCTTAACCTTATAACTTGAATTATAGGGCCTCCGTGCTACTTTTATTTCAAGCTTTATGTCCCAAACAAGCATTCCTAACTAAGCTTCTACCCTGGCCAGCCTTTAAATACATTGTTTTCTTTTTAAAAATCTTATTTTATTTCTTACTTTTCTTAGGTGGGTTTCTGTGAAGCACACTGTAGGACTGAGATTTGCATACTGGTAATTTAATGGAAAGTGGGACACCTGTAAGTAAGTGATGAAAGCAGGACTGGACAGAAGAAGTTGTGTGGTGATATGGTTGCCGTGGAGTCCTCAACCAAACCCATTGGGACCTCCACAGCTGGCTTGACCTGCAGAGGTGTCTCATGTTAAGTTGAAAAGACTGGATTGGGTACCTTTGCCTTAAACATTTGTTGGGTATGGGTTGCCCTTTGAACCTTGGGTGACACAGGTCCATTGAGCTGAGGGATGTTTTTGGACCAAGACTCAGCTACGAATTTCAGCAGCCCACACTCCTAGAAGCTGAGGCAATGAGTGCCTGGTTCCTGAAGCAGGAATATGGATGGCACACCAACATTTACTATACCACTCCTTCACTTGGAAAGTCACTTGAATCTCCCTTTTTCTTCCTTCCTACAGAACTTTATTTATCCTTACGACAAAGATAAAGTGCCACCTGTTATTTCTTTCCTGGTTTGATCTACTTAGACTAGAGAAAATTTCCACCCCTCTGAATACCTTTATTGTTTCATAATAGCTCAGGACACAGCTGATCTCAAATAGAGGACAAGCAGATTAAAGATTACAACACAATCCCACCCCATTTGGGCAATGTTTATTTTTGCATAAATTGATATGCATGAAAGTTTTATTTTGGGTCAAAAAAGTAAGGATGGTGCCTGACACCTGGGACCCAGAAGTATGTAAAACGCATAAACCACAAAGGCAATGGCATTGAGTTTGTTTTCTTGTGATAGCAGAAATCCCCTCACCTCAGGGCATTTATAACCAGGAGTTTAAGAAGATGTTTTCAGGAGTAGTTGTATGATACTTAGGACTCAAGTACTACTACTTCCAGGGCTGATATGACACTGGTTACACAAATTAGGGAGCATGCCTTCTCCCTGGCTATTCTGCAAACCACTGTGCATCCCTTGCACTCTAGGAAAAAGTGACGTGCCATCCAAAGTTAGAGTCATCTTCTAGCTGGCTTTGGCATCCACTGAAGCGGTGAGACTATTTTTTCAAGAGTTTTATAGGCATCAATGAGGAAGCTGGGGCAGAAAACAGAAATGGACAATTCATGAGCACATTTGAGCAACTCTTTGTGGCCTTTCATGTGTGGGAGAGATGGCTGAGATTCTGCCCTGATTTATGGGGTGGGAAGGTGTTGCTGAGATAATAAAATGTATGTGTGTGTTTTAGTATGAGTTAATATGAAAACTTCAGGTTTCCCTAGAAGATATGACATAATGCCTTGGGAACCTCATTTACGTGTGTATCTTTTCTCACTAACCAGATTGTAATATTCCTGCAGATAAAGACCATGTCTTTCCTTCAGAAATACATGGTGATTTATTCATAGATTGATGGCGGTGAGTCTCTTAGGGTCCTAAAAGATGTTATTTATTGTTTACTGCATTCTTATTTGCAGACCTGGGCTTAGTAAGCAGAAAAAAAAAAACCTCATAAAGAAATATTTTTTTAATAGTTACCATCCAGTAATTAGTTTCTTATTACATCAGCTCTTTTCTCCCTTATTAATTTTGTAGTCCCAGTGCATTTGTTTGTCTTCTTTCAAATGTCTCAGATTCCTGAATCCACTTCTTCTCATCACTGGCAGTTATCACATTGTAGTACAGCCCCATTCCCCAATCAAAACCTACAAGTAGATAAGATCACAGAACTTAGATGCTGGTAACATCAACCCAGTGTAAAGGTTTTTAATAGATCTGAGCCACAAACAAGAAAGTGAGTTAGATAGAAGCTCTAACAAGCCTACAATACTTTTTAATCTTCTACCTTATGTTCTTGGATTTTTGTGGTTTTGTTTTTTTGTTTTTGTTTTTGTCTTTATGCTTTGGCAATACAACTGAGTACTGACAAAGCATTAGTCGGTGTAGACACAAATATTTTTAAATTGTAAATGAGAGGATCAGATTAACCAACTAGTCTGAGAGGATTTCGTGGGATTACCCATGGGATTGTAGGTTGGTTGGTTATTTCACTGTATTTTCCTCCTCTCTTTTCCAAACATAGAAAATTCTCACCATACAAAGTCTGCTCAATGCTAAATTTCAAAAATGACCTCCAACATACATACTTTGTTCAAGATGTGGGAACCATTTCCTGAATTTTAACTGGGCCAAAGAGACATATGCGTATGCATATCCATGATATTCTCATAAATACATAATATGTTACATATATAAATGTTTTATACTTCTTTCATAATGAACAATATGTAGACAAACACAGAGACTAAGGAAAGTGCAAACATAAATAGGCGAGGATTTTAAGTCATATCTCTGTAGAAAGAAGTGAACAGTGCTCTAAGGTGTCAGCACTTTGCTTGATAACAGGGCCACTGTGCTGAGAATTTTTCTGTATACTTTAGAGAGGGTTTGGACTAGACAGGCCAGATTATCACATCACCTTTTCTTTTTTTTCTTGACTAAGATAGAAGGTAAGAAATGCAAAGGAGAGCAAGAAATCTCTTTTTAAAATTAACAGCATTGTCTTGCACAGGCTTCAACTACTCCATGTACTGCCAAATGACAGTAAGCACTATGAAATCATTTTACGAAGGCATACCCTATTCCCTGATACCCAGAACGCATCGTGATAGTTACTTATCCTCTGGCCGAACTGCTTATCTGACCCAGTCTTCTTTCTGCAAAGCATTTGGTCAGGCATTTCCTTCCTACTGGTACTTAAAAAAATTGAGAAGGTCAAAGTGCAAGTGGTAATTGCTTTTGGCACTTTAGAAAATGGTTTTCTTTTCATACCTATCATTTTCTCTAAAGCCTTCTTTTGCTGAGGTTTTATCAATTGTGTTTTGCACTGTAGATCAACACATTTGGGGCCTCTCTGCTGGCTAAGTCCCTTTCTAATATTAAGAAGTTTAAAAGCCAGTGCAGTAGCCCAGTGTGAATATATTTTCCATGCTATCTTCCTGTGAGAAGGTAGAAGATGTGAGTAGAAAACAAAATTCTCTTTGTGCATTTATGGTGCCATTGTTGGGTATTTGACATTTGGTTTTTCAGAGAGTGGAGACAAAAGATTAAAGGAAAAACATAAAAGGAAAAGAAACTTTAATATTATTTTCCTCTATATAAGCTCATTATGAAATGAGAAAGACCACATAAACACTTCATCTTTTCAAGATGTGTGCATCATTCTACTTAGATTTCTTATTGCCATCCTGCTAATAATTCCATGTGCCAAACCACTGCCTCATTTCTCCTTTCAGTGTTTTTTAATGGTTTGACGTCCTTTCCAGACTTCGTTATTAATGCAGAGCTTGGATTGGATCCACCTCTGCTCACCTTTATTTCTTCAGTAGTTCACTTGAGCTGTTTGATTTTATGCACTACACCTATTTCATAGAAAATCAAGGGAGAGGTGTTCCGAGTCAAATTTCAGTTAGAGCCATCTCCCAATTTCATTCAGTCACACCATCATTACCTTGAGTCTTTATCTGTATGGACAATGACAATTTTCATTATTGCACTATGACTCTTCATTTTCCTCATGTCCAATGTTACAGCAAATAACAGTGTTTGCTTAAAGTTTTATTCTACCAGCATCAAATTCTATAGTAAAAATAAGGCATAGTTACAAAACTGACCCAAGTTTTTAGAACTAATGAAGAGGAGGACAAAGAATGGGGACAGAAAGAGAGTTGGCTTGGGGCAGAGGGTGCACGATGAGGCGTGTAGATGGTATTTTATTGAGTTGTACACTTGAAACCTGTATGGTTTTGCAAACCAATTTCATCCCAATAAATTCAATAAATAAAAACATAGAATTAATTGAAAGGCAAGAAATTCTGAAGGTATTCATAATCCATCAGTCGTTGGGGGAAAATATATTTCAGTTTGGATTCACTAATTTGCCAAAGTGAGTCATGTTTCCCAGTAGCAATAAGAAAAAGAGATAGTAATACTTTTATTCCTATAGCCCTTTTATCCCAAGTTCATAAATATGCTGCAACCATTAATTAATTAAGTGTTACAGCCTTACCAGTGAAGTAGGTGAGTTTCCTGTTTCCAACTGAGGCCAGCTCTCAGAGAAAGGCTGAGCCTTCCTTAATGCAGCTAATTAGGCAGTGCTACACCACAAGGGAAATTTTCAGATCCCAGCTGGAGATCAACTTGTGCCCTAAAGAAATGGGACTTGATAGCCCTTCAAGTTTTCATTCTAACCTCTGTCCCTGCTGTTGATATTCTTAATCATATCAATATCTATTTCTTTTTGTTCTATTACAGAGCTGTTTGTCCACAGGGCATCTAAGGCATGAAAGAAATCACAGATAAAAAGCACATGGTGTTAAAACAAACAAACAAATAAATAAATCTTTACCCTCCATTTTTAGCGTGAATTTTTGTCAGTGCCAAGGAGACATATTTATTTGGTGTTGTTAGTCTAAAAATGGTTTCAGATATGGGAAAGGAGTCTGCTGTGAGGTTTTATTAAAGGTGGTTGAAGAGTAGGGCTGAGGTGAGGGTCCCACATGCACTGGTTGGCTCTGGAATGGTTTGAACTTCCCACCTGGGCAGAAGGAGAAAATGGGAATGCTTTTTTTGTATATATATAGTTTTCCCGAAGGTAGAGGTAGAGAGTGAAGAGGGAGAGGTGATGCTTGAAAGCTGGCAACATGCATCAAAAATTCAGTCATTCTTTACTACAATCAACCTTCTGTATACAATTTCCAGATATTGTGTGTATTACACTTTATGAAAGAATTATATGTTAAAGAATCAGTTTGGGAGCTATAAGAGAAATAAATAAGTCAACATACTTAGGATTTTTAAATGGTATGCTATAAGTGCAGAGTATAACAGCTGATAGGGTCTGTAGTAACGGGAAATAAAAAATTGCTTCTCCTGATAAATGGCAATAAAATGTCTGAAGGGTTCTATAGAGATTCCTGTGTTCCTGGACTTCTTATTTGGATGTTAACCTAGGAATATATCTGCTACTTAAAGTATCATCATATTACTCTTATAACCCTAAGAGTTCAAGAGCATAGATTGTTTCTAACTACTTAACAATAATGGAAGTGGTGGAAATAAGGGATTTGTCCTAGGGTCACATAGACAATATTATGAGTTCTGATTTAGCATCAGTACCTCCCTTCCCACTCTTATTTATCATCATTTTAAGATTATACATACATGTATGTTTTTTCCCTCTCAGCTTTCTAAATACCATGATGTCTGATATTTATTTGGTCTTGTAATTGAATTTACTGAGGAATTTAGCCATAACATCTTAAAAGATTACATTTGTGTACAGGAATATTTTGAACAGAATGTTTGATGAGTTAAATGCTTCTAATAGATACTCCATAAACAAGACAAATTGGTCAATATTTTCTTCTTTTTTTTTTTAGTTTTCTCATGTGACAACAGTTCTGATGTTGTTTCTAGGCTCAGGCTAGACAACATAAAATAACAAGCAACACTTCTTTCCAGGTTTAATAAATCCACTCTTGTTACCTTTTTCTGGTTCACCCATTGCTACAAAACTGTATTTGCTGGTGAATGCCTATTTTTTCCTCTTTCCTTCTTTATTATACCCTGCTCTTCGCAAATGATGTGATGGCTTCTAAATGTAAACTTTCATTTTTCTTTTGTAATTACATAAGTAAGGTGATCTGATTTATTTTCTTATTCATTCGACAAAAATTTATGAACAGTGTTGTATTTGGGGCTCTGACAAATCTAGACAATCTAGCTCCTACCCTCATGGAGTACAGTGTAGGGAATAGGCAGAGCGTTCATTCGTTATGTAAGGGAAGTAGTTTTCATGATCTCCCAAATATCTCAAAACTAGCTTGTAGAAGAGGCAGGATGCAAATGTATGCCCTGTGATTTTAAATCCTATACCCTTCACCGTATTCTCATGAGATGACAAGTAGATGTTTCTGAGTTTAAATTCATTGGATTCCTAGAGGAGCTATTAATTTCACAAATGAAATTGAATATTAGACAGAAGGCCTTACCTTAATCAAAATCATTCCATACTACATAGCCTGTTCCTCTTCAGTGCATTTAGAGAGCTTAAGGTTATTGATTTGTTTTTCTGAATGTTTATATAAGCTTTTTACTATATTTCTTTAGGCTGCAAAATACCTGAATAGAGGTTTGCCTGTTGCTAAAGGCAAGGAACACAGGAGTTGGCTCCAGGCAGTTACAAAATTAATGCAATGTTTTTCTCCAAGAAGAAAAACAGCCATGAGAGAGCCAGTTTCCTAAATAGGATGTGTTGGGATTTATTTATTCCAATCATGATTGATTGTGGCACCAAACTAGGGTTATTGTTTTGAACACATAAAATATTTTTAAAGCCCAAAACAAGTACATAAAAGAACATTTAAAGCAAGCAGAATTCATTTCAAGGCTGCCCATTTGCAGATCCTCTTAATATGTATGTTTACTCAGTGATGATATGCAGAATGCCCTGTCACCAGCACAGTTGTTGATTTATTCAGTATGTGTTATACAACACCGTTGAAGAACAAACCACTTGACTCTGTGTTTGAAAATGTTAAGGAAGAACTACACTCCATAATGTTTATTCTGTAAAACAACATCCTTGCAAAAAGGATCATCTCAGAGTGAACCTACATTTTCTTTCTTCATATTGTCAGGATAATGGCCCAACTTTAGATCAATTTTTGTCCTCATTAAACTGATTCCAGAGTGAGGTTTTAAAAAGTGATGGCTACAGAAGTGTATTTTCAATTGTTACACTAGGCTAAAAAGGCATTGGCTTACTGTGTTTTGACTATTTTAAATGTTCGCAGGACTTAAATGGCTGGTCATTGTTATGTCTTACTTAAACTCTCAACAACCTGTCAGAAAGGGACTGAATGGAGAGTCAAAATATAAAACACAACATTTCACAGTAGAGTGAGACATTAATAAGCAGTTATTTTTGTTGTTGCTATTGTTTTGGTTTTTGTATTTTTTACATTCTATATTGTGCCTTTAAATTTTGTTACCTCATCTTGGGAAGAAAAAGTCTAAGTAAAAAAGAAAATAATACAACATAAAATTCCTTGCATGAAAATAAAAATTACTGGAGAGAAGAAACTGCTGTTGAGACTGAAATTTATCATCTTATTAGAAAGCCAGGATGCATCTATTCTTTTGAAATAGTTTACCCACAGTCCACATTCCCCTTTATATTTCTAGTGATATTTTTCACCATTCAAATATGGAAGAACTCTATCCAGTTTTAAAATAATAGAAAATCTAAACCACTTTCTCATCTACATAGTAGTCGACTGTAGATTATTGCACTTTTATTTACTAATTTATTTACTTATGACAAATTGTGAGTGGGTACAATTTTTAAGTGCTACTAACTATTAAATTTACAAGTTTTCTTTCAAGGTTTGCTTATGTACAAAAAACTTCATGTTTTCCTATTGGTAGTGATTAAGATTGACTTCCTCCATAGTTAAATATCAGCTGTTTAATTCCATATCTTTTAATAAAAAGGTTTAGCCTCAGTATTTTTCTACTCATTCAGCATTTATAAGAAAAACATGCATTTTTACAAATGCTGGAAGGAATGAAGCCAAAGCTTTAAATTGTTAATATTGACCAAAAGTATACACGGCCACAGTATATGCCCCTTGCCATTCACAAAACATATGCTAATTGGAAGTAAATATCATCCATCCATGACTAGACATGCAAGCTCAGACTGTTTTATAAATAACAAAATGAACCTTTTCCTTACCATATAGCAGAAAGAAAAAAAATACCAGTGGCTCCGTGAACGCATTAATCAACATCGTATTTATTTGACTAAATGGAAATTATGTTTTTAGTGTTGTCATTGAATCAAAAAGAGTAAAAGGAGGTAAGAAATTAAGAATTTCTCAATGACTGTTGCATCCATTAAGGAAAATGTGTATTTAAATAATAAAAAGTATTCATTATAATTATTTATTGATTCTCAAATTTACTAAGTTGGTTTGTCAAATAAAAAATGATGTTTCTGAATATTCAGAATTTTTTTTATTGAGGTGCAGTAGCTTGAAGAAGTCAAATGACCAAAACAATTGTTCTGAGATTCTAGTACATGAGTATTATATAGAGTTGGAAAATTTTGGACGAAGCTGAATGTCACCATGTCTATATGTAAGAACTAGATGACTGTTTGGTCTAATGGTACGCTCCTTCCGAGCTTCTTTCCTCACATCTGGTCGCCAAAGAGTCGTTCCGTCACCCAGCAGCCTGCTAATGAGATCCCCCATTTAATTAATACCATAAGAATTTTAATTCTGACTGAATCAATTTAACGTGATGTGATTTTGTCAGCTCTATTCCCCAAGTAAAAAGTGAGCCTGATGCTTATTACATACATCATTTCACGGGCCCTGCATTCCCTGCTGACTTAAACAAATTCTAATTAAGACTAATTAAAGCATCATTTATGAAAGCGCTTGTGATAGCTATGCAAACATTCTGGGTGGGTATGCTTTGCATAATAATTATTCTAGTTTATATTAAGGCTAGATCCTTGGCAATTAGGTCTTTGAAACAGAGTTATTCTGAATTTATCCCTTTTCAGTGTGAGCAATTAATAAAAAAAAGTGCTAAATTTATGTAGTGGCTGCATTAACAAAATAAATTTAGAAGTAGTGGTAGTGTTTGCATTTTTTAAACTAAGCGTAATGCTTAACCCAGGTGACAGTTATTAAAATAAAAGGATGTGATTCTTTGATCTAGTAAATTTATTATAGCCATCCAAGAAAAAAATAACTTTTTAATTTGCACCCAGATTTTTTTTATAAACCTTATTCAGTCTAAAACATGTTATTTACATATGCAGATGTCTATAAGGGACATAGACATCTGAAATTGTGTTTCATTTTAAAAATTACATTTTTAAAGAACATTTTAAAATATGATATGGATTCAAAGTATTATTAAAGCAGATTCAATTCTTCAATTTTATAATGGCTTGATAGGTCTAATATGCAAAAGAATGCTTTCTTACACCTGCTGAGTTTAGTGAAATTAAAAATTCTTACAGTATTCATAGTTAGCTTTCCCTTTGTTTTTAAAGTCTCTATTAGACTGTCAGTATTCATTGTGCTGCAAAATTGAAATGTACCACAATGCTGTAGGAATGGCTAGCCTTTCAAACTCTCATATACTTTTTCTAGAATTTTATGGCAGGATCAACTGAAGTTGGAGTTTTCAAGAGGTGAATGGAAAAATAAGAAAATGTAACTTCTTTATTAAATTGGTAAAAGTGATTGATAACAAATGGCACCTCCTACCCAAGACTAAAATGCTTCTTTCCATCTTTACAAATACAGTGACTAAAAAATTTGGGACAGGAAATTTAGAGATAGCATTTACTTAAACAGGCAGGTACATTAAAATAGAGTCAACTGGCTTTTATCTGGCAGTGTTGAAAAACAAGTTTCACATAAAATCTTATTTTGAATACAAATGTGTTGAGAGTCACTGAAATTGAAAAAGATTTCTATATCTTAGTATGTAGAGAAACAGAAAATTTCTCTAAATTTCTATCGGATACACAGCCACAAATTTTAAAAGCCTGTATTAAAACCCCATGAGAGCAGTATGCCATAAAGAACAACTGTTAACAGACTGAATCGAACTGTCTGCAATAATCATTGTGGGACAAAACTTATAGTACAAAGTAATGTGTATAAATCTAATATGCTTGATCACAGTACACAAAATTGCCTTTAAAAATGTAACCTCATTCTCCAACTCTAAGGAAATGTCCTGAAAAATATTGAAATGTTAGGGCAGGCTGTGCCCAAGCAGTGGATAAGTTAACTACTTTACAGTCTTTCTCAAAGAGCTGGATATAGAAAAGTAGGTGGGCTCATTTATTTGGCAAATAGCACAAAATGACATGGGTATTATTTTAATACCTTGAGAAAGTGCCCAGGCTGTGTCTAATAGAATAAACTAGTGAAAAACAAACTGTATGAGACGGAGATATCAAAGAGTTTCAAGGAATTGTAGTTAATAAGAGTTTAATAATGATCCATCTTCAGTGTAGCAGTAGATTTTTCTATATCCAGTATGATCCTGTATATATGAATCCTAAATGGATAGAGCTGTACCACATAAGAATAATGATGCAACCCTTCCTTCAAATAAAGGCCAGTGAAGCTAAAGAGAGATGGGGAAATGACCAGTGAGGGAAGGTGATTTAGGCTAAGTGATGCAATTCCACTTAATAAAATATCACTGCATGTCTTTTCAAGGCCAGGCTCTTAAAAAAGACTAAAGGAAGAGAGAATAATGGCTTCCCATTTTAGTAATTCCATTTTATCTGTTGTGGAGAAGTCTCTGAAAGTCAGATGAACAATTAAATGACAAATCTCAGAGGTTCTTTCTTAAAACAAGGGCAAATGTTTAGAAAACTTCTCTCCAGATGTGGTGAAAGAAAGAGCTCCCAGAGAGGCAGAAAGGTTATGGGGTTAACAGAGAGTCTAAGCTTCAGTGGAAGGATGAGGACAGTTCTCATCCAAGCCAAACAACCAGTGAACATGGAAGAAGTAGGCATGGGTAAAATTTTTTAAGTGCCCTTCCACAGATGATGGTAACCAGCTGATCTCTACAATCACTCACAAGAGAAAGAGAGAGAGAGAGAAGAGAGAGAGAGAGAGAGAGAGAGAGAGAAAAGAAAAGCTTAGCAGGGATTTAGGTAAGGGGGAGGACGCTATGGGGAGGGGGGCAAGAGAGATGTTGAGGGGAATACGGGGGAGGAGGGATGCATTCGGGGCAACACTAGAATCTATGTCAACACAATAAATTAATATCAATCAATAAATAAATGAATAAAAGCAATACTGAAATGTCAAAAGAAAAGAAAGAAAATACAATTTAAAAAATCTAAAAAAGACCTTAAAAACCATACAATACAAACCATTTGCTAACCTTCGCAACAGATGAATTTTAAACTAGGGTGGGTAATTGGTAGCTTTCTTGTCTGTAAGTATACTTTAAAGGCAGTTGTCTGTAGCATTGTATCACCCCATGTGGATCAAGTTTTCATTCATCCACTTATCTCCCTTTCTTTTGTTCTTTTTTGAATACAAGAGAATGTTCATGAGAGCAGCTCTACATTGAAGCAGGTAACCAAAAACTTCTCATCTAAAGCAATGGGTCTCAAACTCGGGGATGCACGTGAATCACCTGAACAGCTACATAAAGCTTTGATGGCTGGCTCTGCACACAGAATTGCTCGTTCAGTGGGTAGACCCTGAGAATTTGCTGTCCTCACATCTTCACAAATATTGCTGAAGCTGCTGACCCTGAGCCACAATTTTGAGAACCATTGCTCTGCTCAAAGGTCAAAGGTCCCACAGCCTGTGTATTGAAACCACAAATGTAACCACTAGTTTGAACAACTATAATATTTGCATTAAATATTACTAATATTCGGCCAGTAGACATCTCTATGGTCATACCAGTTGTTTTCGAAATGGTGTCTGTTTTCATTGTTTCATGCCAATTTCACATCAAATTAAATGTTATGAACAGCACCCCTGCATGTTATCCCGGAAGTGTCCATATATTTCTAACTCTATACCAAAATCATTCTTGCTGAGAAGAAAATTACAGAGATTTTAGGCTTAATCTAAATATTTCACTTTATGGTTGAGTAAGAGTAGAATTTTTTCAATCACAACATGTATAATTAGCAACTATTAACGGCTATTTAAAAATATTTCAGAATGATCACAGAGTAAACATTTCATATGGTACTGTAAATCTTAATTGTTAAAAATACTAGTGTAGCTACAGTAATAAACAGTTCAGCCATTATGAACACCAACACCTTTATTACCCTTCTGAGCAGAAAAATGAGAGAGGTCTTACATTTAGGATATAAAAACTTTATGTTAAGAATGCTCTTAAAACATTGGGTGGTATTACCAATAAAGGCTATAAAATCTTCTGGCTTTACTACTAACCTTTGAGATAGCATAACTTCTTTCTGCTTTGCTAAGTACTATCTTGCAAAGAAAGAACTACCCAGAGGTAGGAGATTCTTCTACATTCATGTAAGTTTAGATCTGTTTTAATTACCACAAACAAGTTATTGGAATTTCAGGCTGATTTTTACTATATATCATTATTAGATGTACTTGAAGCACATTTAGGATTTAAAAAGCCTTAAGGTGATCAAACTGCTTACGGATAGAAGAAATGCCAACTCAATTTTAATTATAGGCACTTCAAATGATGAAGAAATAGAAAACATCTACCACTACCCCAATATCACATAATTGAACCAATTCACAATACAGAAGAGGAAACTAAAGCTCAGAGGGATGAAGCGTCTTGTCTGAGGCCATACAGCATTGGGTCAAGATTAAATTTTCCTAAAACAGAGCAGTGATTTCTTTCACTGTTTTCCCACTGCCTCCACATTAAACCACGGACAAGAATGGATTAAAAACTGGCCATCAAGGCTAACATTTCTGGAGCGAGCATTTTGTCTCTCTGAGTGTTCCGACTTTTCTCCATAATTGCTTGGAGGAAAACGGGTTCTGTTTCATCCTTCACTTCACATGTGCGTTATGGACAAAGTTGAGTGTTGCCAAGTAGTGCTGACTTGTTGGTAGATTAAAAATGAACCAGTTAATGGGCTTGCACTTCAGTTTTACCTCCGTGGAAAACAGTGGTGCACTGGTGATTCTGATAAGAAAGAGAAACAGCCCGAATCAGAGTGCTGTGCTCTGTGGAATCCTCTAAGAAACTGTGAGTGACAAGAAAGTGGGGAATTTTCGTTTGTTTTCTTTTCGAGCACACAAGGTTTGTATGGATTTAATTTGATCATGTGAAAAGCCTATAAAGAGAAAGCAGTGGGATGAGGTTTCAGGAGCTATATTCTCCAGTGACTAATAACTGGCAGTGGCAACCGGGGACTAAGTGGAAGTGAGTATGTTAGGCAGGGATTTACCTCACACCCCGAAGGGAAGGTCTGTATATGGCCTGTTTGTTCAAATAACAGTGTAGCCCAGGTGTTTAATACAAGGTATTCAAGTAAAATAAAAAGTAAACTCCACTCAGCAAGGCAGCAAGATCAAGAAGGAATTTTGCTTGGTGATGGACACTTGATACGCTGGTGGGAAGAGATAAGTGTGTGCGTTGTCTTTCTCTCTGAACAGAAATGGTCAACACTGGATTTTGCAGAAATCAATCACAATGCCTGTGAGTTCACCCTGGCTTTTAGCCACTTCTCTGATGATCACCTCCTTCCTCAAAGGAAGCACAGGAACACAACCAGGGAAAGAGTAATGAACTCCAATTCACTATTTGTTAACTTGGGAGTTAAAAGAGGGGGGAGGCAGAATTTGAGGGCAGGAGAAAGAACTTTCTAAATGAGGTTTAGCAATTATCTGTAAATTTCATTTAATCATTTTCTACCTGACCCTTGCTTTAATGGAAAAGTGAAAGTTAGTTTTATTCACTTCCAAGAATATGGAAAATTCATTCTCTACCTGCCACTTGTATCTCCACGTAGGGCATAAAATAAATAGTGCCGATGGAAATGAAACTGTTTAATTAATGAATACTCAACAGGGTGAACCAAAAATTAAAATATAAATATGCATTGTATAAACAGAGAAATTTAAAAATCCATGTTAATTGTATCTAGTTAATTTTTAACAGCTTCTTGGTATATTAGCTTTCTAGGTTGTACTCTGTTCCTTTCCCTATTACTCTATTGACAGGCAGCTGGTGCAGTAATAAAACTGCTATTCCCAGATCTGCCAAGGGCTCAGAGAGAGATGAGTACAAGACAGCTATCTACCCACTCACCATTTAACGTGTACCGTTTCCTACTGAACATGCAGATGGCATGGCGGTCCCAGATTTCATTTGAGTTAATCTAATCCTTCCACTGCTCCCACTAGAAAGGAGGGCATTAGCAGCCATATGTCAACCAGATTTGTCAGATTATTCATTACAATTAATTGCTGTTCTCACTTAAGGACTTTAAGGCTGTGAATTGCTCTGAATTCTATTGCAAACACAAAATTATGAGTAAAAGACTTTAGCCCTGTCATTCAAATTTCACGCTGACCTTTATCAGCTTTTGGCTTTTCCATGGGTGCTGGGCTGAAAGCTTTCTAATTGGTGTTCCATTTCTTCCTCACTACAGGTAAGCTGTCGGCCTAGGCAATAACTATGACCGGAAAGACAAGAGGAGAAACTCTTAGGTCCCAGCAGACAGTATTTAACTGCCAACTAATAATACATTAGGAGGGTAATGAAACGAGCTAGATGTCATAATGGCCCAGTATACTAATTAAGCCTCTAAATACTGAGGGTTTTTAAGACATTTTCTGTCTTATAAAGGCTTATTTTTGGAACCAAATTTCTTTCTACATTATTTCATTATTCAAACTCTTTTGTAAGTTATTATGGATGATCAGTAGAAATTAACCAAATTAATACCCATTCCTTCACATGGCAGTGAAGTCTGGTTTCAGACTTTAGCACACCGGACTCCTTCAATGTTGTAATTTTAATATGTGCTCTGACCAAGAAAATTTTCAGCCTTCTCAGCTCTACAAAAGTTTTACTGAATTTATTTTGTTTACTGCTCCTAGATACCAAAATTCAGAATTAAAAGCACTCACTGTGTATGTTCCTTTGATTTGCAAGGTGCTTTTGAATCTGTTTGATTATGAATGAGTCCTCTCTCTTCTCTATAAACTCAACCAAAGGGATGATGGTATAGAATCAGCACTTTTTTCTTTTTTATTAGATGATCATCAGAGGAACCTTGATTGCCAGGAAGTGTCTGTCATTGAGATTATTAAGCCACAGTGGAGCTGCCTTGATTAATACTATGTTTGCAATTTCAGACCAGTGATTTTGTCAGATGTTACACAAATCTTGACAGGGAGGTTTTATTAAGAATCTTCTAAGCAGAAGTTGACAATTGAAACTTCTGGTATAATTTTCTTATTTGCATTTAAAGTCCTTGTTTATAGGGTAATAAGGTAACATGTTAGGTGAGGATAAAACAGAAAAGAGAAAATTAATGTTGATTTTTTTCCTGATTGTTATAGAAGAAATATTGAAAACCAAAGTAAATTTTTACCACTCCAATGCTAGAACAGTCAAGAAGAGTATAGGAATGATGCACAAGGCTGGCAATATTATCTAAAATTAGAGTAATAATTTAATATTTTCTTAAAGCAAATTTGTTTATAAAATAATAAAGGACAATTACAGAAGTTAAATTATGTCTGCCCATGGCTTATTGTTCTTTTTATTGAATATGGAGATTTTCAGATGGTAACTCAAGTCAACCAAAGAGGCCAAGAATACAGATATTGGCCTAGAGAAGCCATATTTAACACATTTCCCCTCTAAGTGGAAAAAAAAAAGAGTATTCTTGTTTACTTACACCCTTACCATCTTTGTTTGTTTTTTTTTAAAACCCTGAATATGATTTAGAGATGTTACTAAGATAATTACTATGTTATAATTTAATTTTTCTTTTTAATTTAAAAATCAAAGACACTATAAAATATAAAACATTTGATTTATATAAAGATATGTTAGTTTAGATCTTTCATTGATATGTGTAAGGCTGGTGGCTGTGGTCAAGCAGGTTCACATTGGACTTGGGCAGATAGTAGAGAAACTGCAGAGACAAAAAGCATTGGGCCATTACCATTTAATAAAGTCTTGCAACAGAAAACAGCAAACAGGCAAGGGAAACAACTTCTCAGGTGAACAAAAAGCAAAAATTGCCCCTTACCGTAGTGGGCAGGCAATCCACCACCTGCAATCCTTCTGAGTACCAACACTCATAGACTTACATAGGCCATACACACCTGGTATAGACACATGCTCACATACCAATCAGGCAAAGTGTTTGTAGCTTGTAAACTAGTGAGCAAGCTTAACACAGCTGTTTCCCCACATTCTACCCCTTCAGGATTGCTCGCCTCACAATAGGTATATTACATACATAAACTATTACCAAAAATGACAATTACAAAGTTGTCCTTCACATTGTCTCCTGGAGCACTCTGCCCAGGGAGTTACCTGGAGGCCCACATCTAGCTCGCTACCCCACAGTAGGTGGGAGGGCATAGTCCAGGGCTATGGCTATTGAAACTAAAAAGTATCCTTGGTGCATCTCTGCAATTGAATGGGAACAGCTCCTCAGTGCAGAAGGGCCTCCACAGGTGCCCCCCCACACAAGGGTTCTTATGGTACTGTCCACGAGTCATGTGTTCATCAGCAAAGGAGCCAGTGCCCACCTCTAGCCGCAGTCCAAGAGATCATTACACCATCAATGATCAGTCATTACATCTATTATGCTCTAATGCCAACACCTTCGGCACATTAGAAGGGGATCAGAGGAGTGCCAATTTCACATAGGCTCTCCAGCCCTTCTCTGTTGAGGAGATCCCTCAGCCTTCTGCTTATTCAAACTGGGATAATGTGGCTTGGGGATTCTCCTCTTCCACAGCTATCTGCAGCAAGTGATCTTGCAACCATGCAACCCAAACACCGGCCATTTTCTTTGCAGCTGCCAGGGACACCTGCTTATGCTGCTTTTTCAGTGGCTTGAACTTCTGCTGTGGCTTAAGCTGCTGCCAAAGCTCCAACAGAACTTCATTAGACTTGCCATTAATTTCTCCCTGTCTGCCCCGGCCACAATCAAATCTATTCACATCTGTGTTCAGGTAACCTTTACAGGCCCATTTCTCTTATTAGTCAGGGGGTTAGCATGGGCAGCAGCCCCACAGCTATATAATCCATCTCTGTTCCAGAGAGCATGCTGCCATCCACTCCCTGTGTCCCACAACCACAGCAACCAGGCTGCCAGTGACTCGGTGGGTTTCTGCCTGAATTTCACCCCCAACTCCATCAGCTCTGCCTGGGTACAGAGCCAGACCATAGAGTGCTCAACTAATTGTGGCAGGGGTTGTGTCGGCCCCTTAGGGACTCTTGGTTGCTGGGTTTTTACCTTTTGGGTGACCACTGCCCGGGCTCTGAGTCTGTGGATGGCAGCTTCAGCCTGAGCTTCCCCTTCAGAAGAGGAGTTGGAAATGCCTGCCCCCCCTCACTCAGAGCCACTCCGCCAGCACGAATGCTGCTTTGGCGATCATTTCAGCTCCTGTGGCTGCCAGCTCTTGATCTGAAGCTGAGAATTGAGCTCTTGAACCCACACTTGTTTCTCCAACAACTGCTGGTGCCAGCATTCTGCTCATGAACCTGTAACTGCTTCTCCAGAGACCATTTCAGTTCCAGACACTATTCGTACTCAGGCTGCATCTAACACTTCAGCTCTTGAACCCAGTTGGCCTCCTTCTCCAGCACTCATTCTAGTTCACTCTCATTTGTTCTGGGTCTGCAGCTCATCCTGGAGCTTTTGAATTTATGCATTTTCTTGCATAGAGCTTGGTTTCTTCTTGTAGGGCTAAAAAAATCACTCAGTTCACAGTCCCCAAGAGAAGAGCAACTGGGAATAGCCACTTTTCTATTCCACTCTTCAAGGGTGTTGGTGTCGCCTGACCAGGCAGTGGCTCAGTGGATAGAGTGTCAGACTGGGATGCGGAGGACTCAGGTTTGAGACCCTGAGGTTGCCAGCTTGAGCACAGGCTCATGTGGTTTGAGCAAAGCTCACCAGCTTGGACCCAAGGTCACTGGCTTAAACAAGGGGTTATTTGGTCTGCTGAAGGCCCATGTTCAAGGCACATATGAGAAAGAAATCAATGAATAACTAAGGTGTCACAATAAAAAACTGATGATTGATGCTTCTCATCTCTCTCTGTTCCTGTCTGTCCCTATCTATCCCTCTTTCTGACTCTGTCTCTGTAAAATAAAAAAAGAAAGAAAGAAAGGGTATTAGTGGCTTCATACTAATCTGATCTGAATCCTGACCACTACACCAGACGTAAGGCCAGTGGCCAAGGCCAATAAGGTCCACATTTGATTCAGGCAGACGGTAGAGAAAATGAAGAGCCAGAAAGTGTTGGGCCATTCTCATTTAATAAAGTCTCACAACAGCAGACAAGCAAACAAGCAGGGAAACCACTTCTCAGGCAAAATGAACAGCAAAAAGCCCCCTCAGAATGGTGAGCAGGCAATCTGCCATCTGCAATCCTCAATCTCCTTTGAGCACAAGCATCCATAGCCTTACATAGACTATACACATGTGTTCCTTCCACATGCTCATGCACTAGTCAAGCAAAGTGCTTGCAGCCAGTAAACCAGTAAGCAAGTCTAACACAGCTGTTTTCCCAAAAATATGTATACAAGAAAAATACTGTACCTGTCTCTACAAATTAATGTGCTAAAGAATGATTACACAGTTTTTAAATAATGGAAGATTACTTTCTCTATCTCATCACTGGAGCACTAAATAGTTCTATCTTTAGACCTATTTTTTTTCAAATGTCCTGACACCTTTTGATTGAAATAGAGTGAGGGATGATGTGACTGGCTGAACAAGCGTTGATATCAGATGGCTACCAGATTCTGTATTGAAGCAAAACAAAAAAACAAAACAAAACAAAAACATAAAAGAGAAAGGGAGCAATAATGATGCAAAGGACAAATGAGGAGACATTCTCAAGCAGCAATGGCAGAACTTGACCACTGAGAGAAGGTACAAAAGGAAACAGTGACCCCAGAAATATCCAATAAGACTAATATTCCAAACTGTGGTTGTGCTTCAACCTAGTTGGTTCAACCCTGCCCCCTGCTACTGTTAATAAAAACCAAATGGCAGGGCAAGTCATATCACCTTACTGAATGTCATTTACTTAGCCTACATAAATGAGTGAGTTGAAATTAATAATTTCTTTTATTTCCTAAATTTGATGCTATGAGTTATATTATAAAATGTAAAAACAGCCAAAAACAAGTATCAAGCTTATCCAGAGGCACAAAAACCTGTATCTCAAAGATAAAAAAATTTTAGACAAGTTGGTCTCTTCTTACATCATTCATGAGAATTTGCTTGAAGTGAAATAAAAACAATAATAAAGTCAGAATTTTTCTTGCAAAATGTCTAACCCCATCTTTTTTCTTTATATGGGCATTGCAAACTAGATTATAGCTGTTTAAATTTTGTGTGTGTGTGTGTGTGTGTGTTTTCTTCTAGTGGTTGCTATAATATCTAACTCTGGTTTTTGATTTTAAGTTCTGTAATGATAAGAATTATAAAAGTCTGGTTCTTAGTTATATAATTTCATAAATTAGTATACTATGTAGGACTTAATGGGTACATTATAATAAGTATTTATTGAATGAGTAGAATAAGTAAATCAAAATGACAAACATAAATGTATACTAATTTTTCCTAATCTGGTAAAAAAAAAAAAAAAAAAAGTAGTGTCATGTTGAAAGCCCTAGGAAATTATAATATCAAGTATCCTAGTAAAGTAGTTTGAAGTAGATTTATCTTGATTTCCTTTGAGTTCTTTTCATCCTATTTTATTTTCTTAAACATATCTGAGTTTGAAGATAATTTTGAAAATTTGAGAAAAATTTATTCAACCAGAACTGAGATCCACAAAAATGTGCCATTTACATTTTGCTAACTAAAAAATAAAGAAATACTAATATTTTAAGTAGTCATTTAACTTCAATATATACATTATACATAATACATATCAAAATGCAGAATTTGTAAGTTCTAAAAAAATTCACCTGTGAAGGTAAGTTTTTAATGTTTTAAAAACATATAAATGTTGTTTTATTTTTTATTAAATTTTATGAGACACTAACTTAAAGTTCTTATAATCAAAGTCCTTCTCATTTAGGTAATTTCGATTGACCTTAAGTGTCCTAAAGTACATAAGTAACCCATCACAATAAAAATAACTTTTTTCCTTTCTTACAATAGCAAGAAAACAGCACTGGCCTGTTGGCTCAGTGGTAGAGCAATGGCCTGGTGTGTGGAAGTCCCAGGTTCGATTTCCAGTCAGGGCACACAGGAAAAGCGCCAATCTGCTTCTCTACCCTTCCCCCTTTCCTCCTTCTCTATCTTTCTCTTCCCCTCCTACAGCCAAGGCTCCATTGGAGCAAAGTCGGCCAGGGCGCTGAGGACGTCTGCCTCAAGTGCTAGAATGGCTCCAGCCCCAAAGGAGCAATGCCTCAGATGGGCAGAGCATCACCTCCTGTTGGGCATGCCGGGTGGATCCTGGTTGGGCGCATGCAGGAGTCTGTCTGACTGCCTCCCTGCTTCAAACTTCGGAAAAATACAAAAAAAAAGAAAAAACCAAAATGCAAAATATGAACTGATGAAACAAAATAGCCCTCACCAGCAGAAGAAATCAGTAATGTTAAGGTTTGCATTACAATATTTGACTTAGTCTTGCTTTACAAAGAACAGATCTATGGAGAAAACTATTCTAAGAGCTTAGATTTTTAAAAGTAACTATGCTCATTTACTGATTACAAAGGGTAAACACTCTCATATTTCATACCTGGGATTGAGCCAGTTTATTTCATCAACATCCAATGCACAAATAAATGTATAGTTTTGTTTTTGTTTTTTATTTTATGTTAAGCTGTATTCTAAGTAGTGTTGGGGATAACTTGATATACAATTTTTAATATCAAAAAATAAAATTTTAGCCTGACTAGGCAGTGGCGCAGTGGATAGAGCATCGGACTGGGATACGGGAGACCCAGGTTCCAGACCCCGAGGTCACCAGCTTGAATGCAAGCTCATCTGGCTTGAGCAAAAAGCTCGCCAGCTTGGACCCAAGATCGCTGGCTCCAGCAAGGGGTTGCTTGAAGGCCCGCGGTCAAGGCACATGTGAGAAAGCAATCAATGAACAACTATGGTGTCGCAATGGCAATGAAAAACTAATGATTGATGCTTCTCACCTCTCTCCATTCCTGTCTGTCTGTTCCTCTCTGTCCCTGTAGAAAAATAAAAATAAAATAAATAAAATTTTAGTACAGGAAATTTTAGTACTGGAACTAGAAAAAATTTCAAAGCAAAATGTTGTAATGTTTACTTCAAGATAATTTTTAGCTCTGGCTGAGTAGGCTGGTTGTTTAGAGCATTGTCTGGAAGCACAAAGGTTACTGTTTTGATCTCTAGTCAGGGCACATACAGAAGCCGCTCAATGTTTATGTCTTTCTCTCTTTCTCTTCCTCTCTCACTGAAATCAGTAAATAAAAATTAAATGTAAAAAGATAATTTTTAAAGGCTAAAAAGGTTATTAAATATATTATTAAGAAAAATCTTTTGTTAAGAAAAAAAGTTTGAAATATATACAAAAACAGTCTAAAAATTAAAATTTATATTACAGTTGATTATTCAACAAGAGGAGAATTGAATTTGGGAATGTATTCCACTAATGCAATAAAAAATTCTTCTATAAATTAAGTCAGCTCTCCACAAAAAGAATTCCCAATCATGGATAAGAAATACCACATTACTTTTGCATACAGATATGCATGGAAAAATGCTGAGTCTACATATATATCTAAACGTGAACAGTATTTTGAAAATGATTTTGGTCTTATTCATTGTTTTCCTGTACTTTCTAGAAATTCTACAACAAGTATAAATCACTCTCTTGATTGGGAGAAATATTAAGAGCTAGAGAAAATTTTAAAAATGAACAAAAACTTTGGAAATTGAGTTGTTGATTAAAATAATCCATGAAGAAAATGTGATTTAATCTGAACTTTGATGAATAAATGAAGGTTTTTCTTGATGCAAGGAATTGCATGAATAGCATTCAGCTGGGAAACCAGCAGTCTTGTCTGAGGAATGACATGGAATCCGTGTTACTGGTACATGGGCTGGGTTAGAGGAGAAGTGTGAGATGGGACTCTGGAGAGTTAGTCTGGAGTCATGCTATGAATAACCTTCAAAGCTATGCTAAGGGCTGTACTTGACTACTATGACAGAGGGATAAGGGCAGACAACACTGACAGTTAATGAGAAAGGGATTCACACTAGCATAGCATTTTGGAGGTCTTCTGATGATTGTTTATCTCAACTACCATTTATCATGCTAATTGAAGCAGAGAATTCTTCAGAAAGTTTGTGCAAAATTCCCTTGAGAGTTTCCATAAACCTAATAAGAGTTAAAATAGGGAGCAAGAGATTTAAAGGGCTTTTCAGATGTAAAATCACTAGGATTTGCTCTCTGACTGGCTCTAAAATATCTGGGAGGCTAGGCTCTAGGTAGGCTGTTAGGGTTTAAAGGCTTGGTGGTTGATAGAGGAGTCAACTGGTAGAACTCAGAATCAACCCACTAGTTTAAACCTCATTAAGGCTCTCAAGAATGTAAAAGAACTGAGTTTGCTGTGCAAGTATACAAGGTAGAAAATATAAAGCTAAGAATTAAATTCTGAAATTCTTTTTTATTATTACTTAAGGGCAACAGGAGAAAGTCAAGCCTTTGAGAAAACAGACAAAATGCTAAAATACAAACAAGTAGTTTCATTTCATTGGAGAAAACAGGGAGACCACTTCAATAGGGAAATGAATGGTAGCAGGTCAAGAGGCTCCAAAGGGACGGAGAAAGAATGTGGAGGGTTTCAGCTTCAGAGCTGCCTCTTCACTGGGCCTCTCCCAGCCTTTGAAGCTGCCCCTGGGGCAGCTTAACACTTGCCCCCAAAACTTCATCTATACAAATGAAATGTTTCAGAGAAAAAAAATAAAGCAACAAAATTCTTCCCTGAGATCCACAGAGCTAAGGAATTTTGGATTTTAAACCTACAATGACCTTCACTGTCATTTAGTGCAATCTTCTCACTTATTTTATATAAATGTTTATTTTATTTTGTTTTTTTTACAGGGACAGAGAGAGAGTCAAAGAGAGGGATAGATAGGGACAGACATACAGGAACGGGGAGAGGTGAGAAGCATAAATCAGTTTTTCATTGCCGTTGCGACACCTTAGTTGTCCACTGATTGCTTTCTCACATGTGCCTTGACCGTGGGCCTTCAGCAGACTGAGCACCCCCTTGCTGGAGCCAGCGACCTTGGGTCCAAGCTGACGAGCTTTTTGCTCAAGCCAGATGGGCCCGCACTCAAGCTGGCAAGCTCGAGGTCTCGAACCTGGGTCTTCCGCATCCCAGTCCGACGCTCTACCCACTGCGCCACCACCTGGTCAGGCTTCTCACTTATTTTATAGACAAAATTATCTACCTATCTATCTATCTATCTGTCATCAATCATCTATCTATCTATCATCTGAAACTACCACCAAATTGTGTGATTTCCACAGGGTCTCCAAATCTCAGGACCCTAAAATATACCTTAGTGCTTGACTAGTCAGCATCTTCACTGACAGCAACCTTAGCTAATTTATTGTAAAAAGGTGAGAACCACGGGAATCGTCACTGAGTTATGAGAAAGAATTCTGAGCCATTCTGTATTAAGGCCTCTTGTCTCAATCTAAGGTCTTACTTTTCCTTGAAATGGGCTTATCCTTAGTAAAAAGTACCAATAATTAGTATCCAAGTTTTATTTTAATTTGTTTTATGATTCACAGGTAAAATAGATTTTATATATATATATATATATATATATATATATATATATATATTTTTTTTTTTTTAAGTTAAATAGACAAGAAAAGAGCTCAGAGGAGAAAAGGATCAACACATACCAGAAACACCTGATGTGAAACCACCTGATCTGTGAGAGGTGAAAGGAAAAGGAAAATGGGTGAAAAGAGCATCCTGAGGGCTCCATTTCTCCTCCTGCTTCAGGCAGGAAAAGATATATGAAGCTGAACTAGTTGAGAAGAAGATCACATGGTCATAGTGTCACCAGCAGTCAGCATATAGGGTTTGGTGTCTAGGACAGTGGAGATGCTCTCTGGAGAGAATGGTTAGGTGGAAGTCGAAAGTAGCTTCCATGTGAATTGGCAGAAGAAGGCAGTGTACAAATGGTCATTTTTATTCAATCAACAAAGATGTAATTGATTTGGAGAGTAAGGTTTTTTTGTGATAATTACGGTGGTATTATCGACGTAGACTAAGCATGTTCCCTAAAAATGTTTATATTGAAACTCTAACCATCAGTATGGCTGTATTTGGGGAGGGGATCTTTAATGAAGTAATTAAAGTTAATTGTGGTCATAAGAATTTGTCCCTGGTCTGATAGAATCAGTGCCCTTATAAGACTAGACACCAAAAGGGTCATGTGAGCACACAGTGAGAAAGCAGCCATCCGCAACCCAAGGAGAAAGACCTCACAGACACCTTGATCAATCCTGCCAACACCTTGATTTTGACTCCCAGTCTCCAAAACTGTGAGAAAAAAAACTCTTGTTGTTTAAGCTACTCAGTCTGTAGTATATTCTTATGGGCAGCCTAGGCTGATGAACCCACTATCTATTAACAGTTGCCTTGTTAGTAATATAACATAGCAGCTAGGAATGCAAGCCCCAAAGTCAGACTATTAAAATCCCTGAAACACCACAAGCAAATATTTAACTTCTCAATCCTTCAGTTTTCTCATTTGTAAGGTGAGACAATGGAAGTACCTATCTCGTTGGCTAAGGTGAGAATGGATTGAAATAATGTATTAAGTGCTTGGTACATAACTAAGTACTTAATGAATAGTAAGAAAAAATAATAAAGGAACCAGTTTATTGTACCTACCATGGTTATAAATCAAACAAACCACCATGTGCTCTAAATTAAACATGTCACTTTTTAAATTTTTCTAGTGGAAATTATTTATAAAATAATTTCTAGTGATATTATAAAAGACTTAGAAATTGAAAGCATTATGGATACTGAATTTGGATGCTTTCTTCATAGCAGAGTGTTAAGGAGCAGGTTGCTTTTCTTCCTGCCCTTAATTCAGTGAATGCTAACAGTGTCACAAGGCCTTGAGTCAGGCCTCGTGACATCATCATATAACACAGAAACCCTTAAGTCTGTTCTTGTTCTCACTAATATGCCATATAATTTGGACATTTCCCCACCTCTTTTATGTAATTCTTTGATAAAGATCTATGACTATGACTTGTCATTTAAAATTATATTTTATCTTTAAAATATAATTTAAATATCTTTAGTGAATTCCCTCCTCTAATCTTCAGATTTAAAAAAAAAAAATGAAATCTAGTTGCTTTTGTAGAGCTGTCCTGTTTTCCCAGAACTGTCACAAATAAAGTGCATATTAAAAGGCATGAACTCATATTAACATTTTTTTCCTTTAACCTACCTTGGTCACAGGAGGATTTACAATGGGGCTAATGAAGATTCAGCACCCCTCACATGGGCCACTTCCAAGGATCTGACAGAGGCCCTAGAAATTTTATATTCATAAGTCTATATCATATGTCTTAAGAGGTCCTTCCAGATTATATACACTTCCCAAAACCAGGATCAAATCTCTTGCCATATCCTGTGAGCTTTCAAAATCTTTAGTATTTAAAGGAACACTGAAGATTTAAAAGAAATCCCAGTTTAAAAGAAATAAAGCTATGGGAGAGTAGTCAACAAAGTACAACTAAGTGTATCTAGCTCTCAGCCACCAAATTGAACTAAAACAGCTATTTCTTTACATAATTACAGCTACCAACTTTTATTTTAGCACAGTTTTGTCAAATGCAATTTTATAAAGTGGGACTTTTCTAGCCAGTGATAGTCAAGAAGAGCTTCCTCACTCACGACCCCTCCAGTCCCAGCCATGAAAGTTGTCTATAGAGAACAGGATGGCTTCTTCCTCGTAGCACAATTTGAAAACCACTAATCTAGACAGCAATCCACAGTGGAAGCATAATTAGAGACAATATGAACATCTCACATGATTTTTTTCAGCGTGTAAGTGCTTTAATCATAGAAAAATTTACCAAGTTAGACTATAAGATCCTCACCCCCCCACACGGACCCCGAGGAACAACAATCATTTTTCTGATGGATGATATACACTTTTGCCTTGAGTCAGGGGAGGACTATGCAAGATGAATTTTCAGGGTTCTTTCTTTGTCAGATGATTCTCTAAAGTCTCTTAAGATAAGACAGGAATAACTACTTTCAGAGACATTTACATTCTAACTAGTCAGAAATTAATGTTGACTGCCACAAGGTGTTGAAAATATATGAAAGCATAGTTCAAGTTTTATCAGGTGAGGGTTTTTTTATGGGACTCTAAAAACCAATGTCTTTTAAAAGGCCTTGAATCCAAGTGCAAAACACTCAAGAAAATACCCTCTGCGCCCCACATATCACTGTCTTTCTTTTAATTATGCTATGAATTTTGCAAACACTTTGTGATTCAACTGAATGAGATTTTTGAAGGTATAGTCTTGACCCTAGCTCTTCTAAGTATTCAGTGGACTTGATTTCCTTTAGGAAACATGTTACTTTATTCACCTTGCTCTCTTTTTTATCTATAGAATGCAAACTATCAATTTTTTAATTATGTCATTTGTTAAATTGTTGAATTCTTTTTTTTTCAGTCTTGGTCTTCAACCATTCTTTTATTCATTCAGTAAAAATTAACTTAGTGTCTATCTGCCAGATTCTGTATGAGAAGCCAGGAGTACAAAGAGAAATAAGATTAGAACTCACCCTTGAAAGAATTAGGTCACAAAGGCCAATGGCCATGCTGGTTGATTTATCTCTGGAATTTTCAAACCTAGCTAGGCATTTAGCAGATGTGTTCTCTTGCTATACAGCAGGGGTCAGGAAACTTTTTGGCAGAGAGAGCCATGAATGCCACATATTTTAAAATTTAATTCCATGAGAGCCATACAACGACCCATGTACATTAAGCATTATCCAATAAAAATTTGATGTTGTCCCAGAGGACAGCTGTGATTGGCTCCAGCCACCAGCAACCATGAGCATGAGTGGTAGGAAATGAATGGATTGTAATACATGAGAATGTTTTATATTTTTAACGTTATTATTTTTTTTTACTAAAGATTTGTCTGCAAGCCAGATGCAGTCATCAAAAGAGCCACATATGGCTTGCAAGCCATAAGTTCCCGACCCCTGTAATAGAGTCTTCATTTAAGCAAGATGGATGAATATTGCATTTTAAATGCTTTATTTATTTATTTTTTACAGGGACAGAGAGAGAGTCAGAGAGAGGGATAGATAGGAACAGACAGACAGGAACAGAAAGAAATTAGAAGCATCAATCATTAGTTTTTCGTTGCCGTTGCGACACCATAGTTGTTCATTGATTGCAATCTCACACGTGCCTTGACCGCGGGCCTTCAGCAGACCGAGCCACCATTGCTGGAGCCAGCGACCTTGGGTCCAACCCGGCGAGCTTTTGCTCAAGCCAGATGGGCCCGTGTTCAAGCTGGCGAGCTCGAGGTCTCAAACCAGGGTTTTCTGCATCCCAGTCCGGCGCTCTATCCACTGTGCCACCGCCTGGTCAGGCAAATATTGCATTTTAGTGGAATTAATTACTTCCATGAATGCTCAAAAATATGTTCTGTAATTAATTTTCTAAACATTTGCTTATTTTATATCTATGTTATTAAATTAATGCCTAGGATAATTTATTTCCCTCCTAAAGACTAAGTTCCTATCACTAATATATATGCTTCTGAACATAAGCTTACTTTAAAATGACACATACTTATTCTAAATTTTTTTATATATATATTTTATTATTATTAATTCTAATGGGGTGACCCAATATATCAGGGTACATATGTACAATGAAAACATCTCCAGGTTATCTTATCATTCAATTGTGTTGCATACCTGTCACCAAAAGTCAAATTGTCCTCTGTCACCTTTTATCTGGTTTTCCCTGTGTCCCTCCCTCCCCCCATCCCATAACCACCACCCTCTTGTCCATGTCTCATATTCTCACTTTTATGTCCCACCTATGTATGAAATCGGGCTGTTCTCAGTTTTTCTTTTTTATCTGATTTACTTATTTCACTCCGTATAATGTTATCAAGGTACATCCATTTTGTTGTAAATGATCCAATGCCATCATTTCTTATAAAAGTAGTATTCCATAGTATATATGTACCATAGCTTTTTAATCCACTCGTCTTCTGACGGACACTTGGGCTGGTTCCAGATCTTGGCTATTGTGAACAATGCTGCCACGAACATGGAGGCGCATTTCTTCTTTTCGAACAGTGCTATGGTGTTCTTAGGGTATATTCCTAAAAGTGGGATAGCTGGGTCAAAAGGCAGTTCGATTTTTTATTTTCTGAGGAATCTCCAAACTGTTTTCCACAGTGGCTGCACCAGTCTGCATTCCCACCAGCAGTGCAGAAGGGTTCCCTTTTCTCCGCATCCTTGCCAGCACTTATTCTGTGTTGTTTTGCTGATGAGTGCCATTCTGACTGGTGTGAGGTGATATCTCATTGTGGTTTTAATTTGCATTTCTCTAATGATTAGTGATGTTGAGCATTTTTTCATATGCCTATTGGCCATCTGTATGTCCTCTTTGGAGATATTTCTATTCATTTCTTTTGCGCATTTTTTGATTGGGTTGTCTTCCTGGTGTTGAGTTTTATAAGTTCTTTATAAATCTTAGTTATTAACCCCTTATCAGATGTGCTGTCGAATATGTTCTCCCATTGTGTGGTTTGTCTTTTTATTCTTTTCCTATTATCTTTAGCTGTGCAAAAACTTTTTAGTTTGATATAGTCCCATTTGTTTATCTTGCCTTTTATTTCATTTGCCCGTGGAGGTAAATCGGCAAATATACTGCTGCTACAGATGTCGGAGAACTTGCTACCTATGTTTTCTTCTAAGATGCTTATGGTTTGACAGCTTAGGTTTAAATCTTTTAGCCATTTAGAGTTTGTTTTTGTGAATGGTGTAAGTTGATGGTCTAGTTTCATTTTTTTTGCAGGTAGATGTCCAATTTTCCCAACACCATTTGTTAAAGAGGCTGTCTTTACTCCATTGTATGTTCTTTCCTCCTTTGTCAAATATCAGTTGTCCATAAAGCTGTGGGTTTATTTCTGGGTCCTCTGTTCTGTTCCATTGATCTATGTGCCTGTTCTTATGCCAGTACCAGGCTGTCTTGAGTATAATGGCCTTATAGTAAACCTTGATATCTGGAAGAGTGATACCTCTTGCTTTATTTTTTCCTTTTAATATTGCTGAGGCTATTCGTGTTCTTTTCTGATTCCATATAAATTTTTGGAATATGTGTTCTATATCTTTGAAGTATGTCATTGGTATTTTAATTGGTATTGCATTGAATTTATAAATTGCTTTGGGTAATATAGACATTTTTTTAATATATATTTTATTATTTTTAATTCGAATGGGGTGACACCAATAAATCAGGGTACATATGTACAATGAAAATATCTCCAGGTTATCTTATCATTCAATTGTGTTGCATACCCATCACCAAAAGTCAAATTGTCCTCTGTCACCTTCAATCTGGTTTTCCCTGTGTCCCTCCCCTCCTCCCTATCCCACTCTTCCCTCCCTCCCCCCATCCCATAACCACCACTCTCTTGTCCATGTCTCATACCCTCACTTTTATGTTCCACCTATGTATGTAATCGGGCTGTTCTCAGTTTTTCTTTTTTTCTGATTTACTTATTTCACTCCGTATAATGTTATCAAGGTACATCCATTTTGTTATAAATGATCCGATGTCATCGTTTCTTATGGCTGAGTAGTATTCCACAGTATATATGTACCATAGCTTTTTAATCCACTCGTCTTCTGACGGACACTTGGGCTGGTTCCAGATCTTTGCTATTGTGAGCAATGCTGCCACGAACATGGGGGCACATTTCTTCTTTTCGAACAGTGCTATGGTGTTCTTAGGGTATATTCCTAAAAGTGGGATAGCTGGGTCAAAAGGCAGTTCGATTTTTTTATTTTCTGAGGAATCTCCAAACTGTTTTCCACAGTGGCTGCACCAGTCTGCATTCCCACCAGCAGTGCAGAATGGCACTTATCAGCAAAACAACACTGAATAAGTGCTGGCAAGGATGTGGTAATATAGACATTTTAATGATGTTTATTCTTCCTAGCCATGAGTACGGTATATGCTTCCACTTGTTTGTATCTTCCTTGATTTCTTTTATCAATGTTTTATAATTTTCCGAGTACAAGTCCTTAACCTCCTTGGTTAAATTTACTCCTAGGTACTTTATTTTTTTGGCTGCAATAGTGAAGGGGATTGTTTCCTTAATTTCTTTTGCTGACAGTTCATTGTTTGTATATAGAAATGCCTCTGATTTCTGAGTATTAATTTTATATCCTGCCACCTTGCTGAATTCATTTATAAGGTCCAGTAGTTTTTTGACTGAGACTTAGGGTTTTCAATATACAATATCATATCATCTGCAAATAGTGACAGTTTTACTTCTTCTTTTCCAATTTGGATGCCTTTTATTTCTTCTTGTTGTCTGATTGCTGTAGCTAGGACTTCCAGAACTATGTTGAATAAGAGTGGTGAAAGGGGGCATTCCTGCCTGGTTCCTGATCTTAAGGGAATTGCTTTTAAGTTTTGTCCATTTACTATGATGTTTGCTGTCGGGTTGTTTTAGATGGCCTTTCTCATGTTAAGGAATGATCCCTGTATTCCCACTTTACTGAGAGTTTTGAGCATGAATGGGTGCTGGATTTTATCAAATGCCTTTTCTGCATCTATTGAAATTATCATGTGATTTTTTTTTCCTTCCTTTTGTTTATGTGATGAATCACATTGATTGATTTGCGAATATTGAACCAGCCTTGCCTCTTCAGAATAAATCCCACATGATCGTGGTGTATGATTTTTTTCATATATTGCTGGATCCGGTTGGCTAATATTTTGTTGAGAATTTTAGCGTCTAAATTCATCAGGGATATAGGCCTATAATTTTCTTTCTTTGTGTTGTCTTTGCCCGGTTTGGGGATCAGAATTATGCTCGCCTCATAAAAGGAGTTTGGAAGTCTTCCTTCCTCTTGAATTTTTTGAAATACCTTGAGGAGAATAGGAGTTAGTTCTTCTTTGAATTCTTGATAGAATTCACTTGTGAAGCCATCAGGCCCAGGACTTTTCTTTGTTGGGAGTTTTTTGATAACTGTTTCAATCTCATTTGTTGTAATTGGTCTGTTTAGGTGTTCTGATTCTTCCAGATTGATTTTTGGAAGGTTATATGATTCAAAAAATTGGTCCATTTCACCAAGATTGTCTAATATTTTGGCATATAGTTCTTCATAGTATTTTCTTACAATGCTTTGTATTTCTGTTGTGTCAGTTGTTATTTCTCCACTGTCCTTTCTAATTTTATTTATTTGAGTCCTCTCTCTTTTTTTCGTGGTGAGTCTAGTTAAAGGTTCATCAATCTTGTTTACCTTTTCAAAGAACCAGCTTCTGGTTTCATTGATTCTCTGTATTGTTTCCTTAGCCTCTATGTCATTTATTTCTGCTCTGATCTTTATTATTTCCTTCTTCTACTTGTCCTGGGTTTTATTTGTTGTTGTTTTTTTAGTTCTTTTAGATGCAGGGTCAGGTTGCTTATTTGCGCTTTTTCTAGCTTCGTATGATATGCCTGTAGTGCAATAAATTTCCCTCTCAGAACTGCTTTTGCTGTGTCCCATAAATTTTGAGTTGATGTATGCTCATTTTCTTTTGTTTCTAGAAACTTTTTTATTTCTTCTTTGATCTCATTGTTAATCCATTCATTATTTAATAACATGCTATTTAGTTTCCAAGTGTTTGAGTATTTTTCAGTTTTTCTTTTGTGGTTAATTTCTAGTTTCATGGCATTGTGATCAGAGAAAATGCTTGATATGATTTCAATCTTCTTAAATTTATTGAGACCATTTTTGTGTCCTAACATGTAGTCTTCCTAGAAAACGTACCATGAGCACTTGAGAAGAATGTATATTCAACTGCTTTAGGGTGAAAAGATATCTATTAAATCAAGTTGATCTAGTGTCTCCTTTAAGTCTGCTGTTTCTTTATTAATTTTCTTTCTTGAGGATCTATCCAGTGTTTTTAGAGGGGTATTGAAATCCCCTACTATGATAGTATTGCTGTTAATCTCGCCCTTTATATCCATCAAAGTCTGCTTTATGTATGTCGGGGCTCCTATATTTGGTGCATAAATATTTATAATAGTTTTATCTTCCTGTTGAATTGTTCCCTTTATCATTATGTATTGTCCTTCTTTATCTCTTACTACAGGCTTTGTTTTAAAGTCCATTTTGTCAGATATAAGTATTGCTACCCCTGCTTTTTTTTTCATTTCCATTTGCATGAAATATTTTTTTCCATCTTTTTACCTTCAGTCTATGTGCATCTTTTGTTTTAAAGTGTGTCTCTTGTAGACAGCATATGTATGGGTCCTGTTTCTTTATTCATGCAGCTACCCTATGTCTTTTGATTGGATCATTTAATGCATTTACATTTAAGGTTATTATTGATATGTAGTTGTTTATTGCCATTTTATTCTTTAAAGCTGTATTCTTCTTTTGCTCTATTCTTTCCTCCCTTTAAATGTTCACTAGAGGCCCCTTAGTATCTCTTGCAGAATTGGTTTGGTTTTTATGAATTCCTTCAGGCTTTTATTTCCTGGGAAGCTCTTTCTCCTTCAATTTTAAATGTTAGCCTTGCTGGATAAATTAGTCTTGGTTGTAGGTTCTTGTTCTGCATTACTTTGATTATATCTTGCCATTCCCTTCTGGCCTCAAGTGTTTCTGTTGAGAAGTCCGATGTCATCCTTATGGGGGCTCCTTTGTAGGTGATAGCCTTTTTTCCCTAGCAGCTTTTAAAATTTTTTCTTTATCCATTAGCTTTGGTATTTTAATTATGATGTGTCTTGGTGTAGATCTTTTGAGGGTTTCTCTTTAATGGAGTTCCTTGTGCTTCTTGAACGTGTGGAGTGTTTCCCAGCCTTAATTTAGGGAAGTTTTCTGCTATGATTTGATTGAACAAAGTTTCCATTTCCTGTCCTCTCTCCTCTTCTTCAGGCACCCCTATGATGCGAATGTTGTTTCTCTTCATGTTGTCACAGAGCTCCCTTAGAGTTTCTTCACATTTTTTGAGTCTCTTTTTCTTTTCTTCTATGCTTCTGTGCCTTTGTTTATTGTGTCCTCTAACTCGCTTATTCGATCCTCAGCGTCATCCATCCTGCTTTTAATTTCTTCCATTGTGGTCTTCAGTTCTGATACTGTATTTGTCATTTCTGTCTGATTCTTTTTTATTATTTCAATTTCATTTTTTATACTTGTTATCTCTTTATTTAGGTGTTCATAATGACTATCCATTGTTGCTCTAATTTCTTTGAACATCCTAACTATTATTATTCTAAATTCTGTTTCTGGTAATTTGGTTATATCTGGTTCATTCAGGTCCTTCTCTGGGGATTTCTCTTGGTTCATTTGGTTTGCATTCCTCTGCATGCCCACTTTGTCTGTGTATAAGCAAGTTGTGACCACTGGAGTCCAGTAGGTGTTGCCTTTGTGTTCTCTAGGTGTGGTCTTTCTGCAGGCCCCCTGCCCCCTCTGCCGCTGCCTAGGGTGGTTGGGTATGAGCGTTGCCAGCGCCAGCCCACTGTGGCTTTTGCTGTGATTTCTGCCTCTCCTCCGCGGGAGGGGCTGTCACTCAAGCCACAAGCCTTAGCACCAAGGGTAGAGGTGAGCATCTTTGCTCAGCTGTTCACCCAGCCTATTTCCGGACTTCCGCCCAGAACCCTCAGTCAGAGCCTGCTCGCCACAGTTTGGCGGGTTGGGCGGGGTTTTTGATGTGCTCTCAGCTATGAGCCTTTGCCCGTCCGGAGCTTTAGCCCCGCCCTCGAGGCTAGGGCCCTTCTGCACAGGGTCGCAAACTAAGGTTTATTGGGCTGGGCGTGTTTGCTGGCTTCCGCTCAGCTGCGAACTTCCGCTCGTCCCCGCTTTCGGAGCCCGCTCGTGCACGTAGAATGGCAATCCGCGGTTTCTCCGGCCGGGCGGGGATAATAGCGTGGGTTCAGTTGCGAGCTTCCACTTGTCTCAGGGTCTACCCCGTTCCCGCACTCGGAGCCCGCTCGCGCACGTATAATGGCAAACCACGGTTTTCCGGCCTGGCTGGGCTGGTAGCATGAGCTCAGCCGCAAGCCACTGCCCGTCCCTGGTCCTAGCCCAGTCCCCGCGGTCAGGGCCGGCTTGCGCAGGGTCGCAGAGCAGATTTCTGCCTGTTCCTGGCCTCCCACTTTGTCCCCATAAGTGGGATTAAAGGTGGGCCCGCAGCTTCCGGACCGGTTTCGTGCGTCCCCTCCGACCCTGCTGGGCTAGACCGAGCTCACACCGGCTTGGCCTCTGCCCATGCCGACAGAACCGCGTTTCAGCGTCCTGCAGCCCGAAACCCCTCAGCAACCCTCAGCAGAGTAGGAAGGGACCCAACACTCCACACTGTAGGCCTGGGAGCTCCCTCACTTGTTTCACAGCTCAAAACTGTTTAAACGCCTCTTCTAGGCTCTAGGACTGCAGGTTGGGGCTTGCTAGGCTCTGGGACTGCAGGCTGGGGCTTGGTTCCTGGGACCCAGGACCCTCCCTCTCCGCCAAACTTTCCTCCCACCACGCGGGTCTCTCCGGGCTGCCATTTGCTCCGGGGAGCTGGGCAGCCCTCTTCGCGTTTTTGCCCTTCCTACCAGTCTCGATGTGACTTCTTCTGTGTTCTTTGGTTGAAGAGTCCACTTAGTTTAGTTCATAGTTGGTTTATCCAGATGATGGTTCTTTAAATTGAGTTATCCACTTTGATTCTGGGAGTTGGAAGTTTGTACGTCCGCCCTCTCCATCGCCATCTTGCTTCCCCCTCTAAATTTTTTTTAAATTTATTTTTATTTTATTTATTTTAGAGAGGAGACACAGAGTGAGAGAGGGAGAGAGAGAGAGAGAGAAAGGGGGGAGGAGCTGGAAACATCAACTCCCATATGTGCCTTGACCAGACCAATACAGGGTTTTGAACTGGCTACCTCAGTGTTCCCAGGTCGATGCTTTATCCACTGCGCCACCACAGGTCAGGCACAAAATGGCACATACTTATTCTATACTATGTATTTTCATTTCTAGAGAACCAAAATCTTATAGCTTCTTAGGAAAGGCTGATTGTATCATGAATTAGTGTTTGTAGCATCAGCTGAGAAATGAGTGATTTAGTAAAATGTCTTCTAAACAAGAATTTAAAATAATTTATCTGAGGATTCTGCTTGTGTTGTTATAAATTAATTCAAATAGTGTTGGAGCCCCAGACCTTGAGCTTCTGTACTCATTGATTATCTTTCTCTCTCATCAACATTCCCAACACCAATTAAACCTCCAAAGAGAATTCCATATGGTAGTCAGAGCCCTTAATCTATTAGCATCTCACACTTACTTTCTTTTATTTAAAACCTTCTTGAATTCAATGGCATCTTTAGCAAGCAGGACCTGGATGTTATCTCTTGCTAGCTTTTATGCTAGCCTAGAAGGAAAGGAAACAGTAGAGGGGCCTTATTAATCTGTTTCGAAAGCAATAGTTCTGGAGACAATACCCACTTTCTATTTATTTTATATTTTTCAATGGTGCTTCAATAATATTTTCTCTAAAAATATAAAGAATTATCAGAATAATACATAGAGAAAAAACCAGGCATTAATGTACTTTTTATTTATTTTACTTAATGACTCCCACTCTTACTTTCATCAGCCTACACTTCATAGGTTTTGTGATATACCAGAGTGCAGCCTGTCATGGTTACCAGTGACTGATATTATTAAATATACAAAATCATTTTACCAGATGATAAAAGAAGCTTCAGTGTCTAAAAATTTCATATATCTAACATGTTGTATAAACAGCCTAAATCCCTATATATTTTATAACTCAGCAGTCTAAAGGTTAAAGCCTGTCAGTTGAATTTCACGAATTCCAGGAAGAAATGGGGAAGTAGCACCAACTCTTCATTGTATACCAGTGATCAAACATCTCCTCATTACACTTCAATATTGTTGCCTCTAAAGGTCACCATTGCTGAACATAATCACACAAAATCAAAACCGCAAACTTTATATATCATGGAGGTAGTAAATAGCTTGGAGGTTTATTTTCTGGTGTCTGAACAACATTCTGAACCCATTTATAAATTCCTGGGAACTGTGGCATGAACCAAACATATTTGCAATGCCTAACAATAGCTTCAATTAAATCAATTTCCTTTAAAAACTTTTTCTTTTGGTCATTTTAGGTGAAAGATACAACTCCTCTATGCACAAAATAGTAAAAGTCCCATTAACTGGTATGTTTTAAATAGATTTCTTTTTTTATCTTCCTGCAAAAACAAATTTGATATCATTTGTAAATCACCTTCCATATGTGACATCACTAATTTAAACTCAGAGGGAAGTCATGAAGTTCATTTAATAATAAAGCTCTGCTGTGCCCAATAAATGACATAGGTTCCTTACTTTTTCTATTCATTGATTTAGTTGTATGTTATTCGAACAGTATGCTGCCTTTAAGATTCCTAGCCTTATCTAACCCACCATCAGCTCATTCCTGGGTAATTATACCAGCCTAATTGTTTCCACTCTTACTCCCCTGCAGTCCTTCTCTGTTTAATAGTCAACATTATCTTTTGAACATATAGCTCATTCCATTTCATTTCCAAGAAAGAGAATCCTCCAGTGGCTTTGCTTAGATTTAAAATAAACTTCACATTTCTCACCATGCTCTACAAAACCCTGAATCAATCAACTTCTGCTTATCATTCTAATCTCAACTCCTGCCATTCTTTTTCCTTGCTCAACTCCAGCAACACAAACCTTGTTTGTGTTGAACATGACAAATTGTTGATGTTTAGGAATTTGCACTTTTATTTATCCCCCATGCAGGTGAGCGATCTGTCTCCAGAACTTGACATGGTCATTTCTTTCTTCCCTTCCTGTCTCTTAGAATGCTTTCTCAGGAAAACTGCTTTATCAACTCAGGCTGATTACCTCCCATTCCTTCAGACTTGCTCTGTCCCATGCCCCTACATTATTTTCATCATAGAACTTACAGTCTAAAACTACAATGTCTTACTCAGATAATTTCCTGGTTTGTTTTCTGTCTCTTGCCTTCACTAGAGAACAAATACGCTAGAAGGGAAGGAATACTTAGTTTATCTTATTCCATGGCATGTTGTAGAAACTCAGTTAGGGATTCTTTTTGTATGTATATAAAATCTTAGAATGTTTTTCTTGTTAGAAATTTATTTATGCCTTTAGAACAAGTTTGCAGTCTTAATTCAGAAAAAGATAGCATAGCAGTCAGATATGCATAGGTGCTGCATGAACATAAAATGTACATTTATATATTACACTATTTTACATATTCATTTATAACTTTTGTTTTTGTAGTATGGGTAATTCAATATTATGCTTTTCAGAAAGTGTATGATTTTCATCATGTTGTGATGAAAAACAACTTTTAATTAGATTCTTGATTCCTAATATAGTTTTTACTAAAAATGATAATAATAGCGTTTGTTTTCCCATATGCAGCAACCACCACGGAGTATCTTTTTAACTTACTTTTAGTTTTCACTTTCAGTTGACAGTCAATATTACATTAGCTTCAGGTTTACAGCATAATGGTTAGACATTTATAGAACTTACAAAGCAATTCCTCCCAATAAGTCAAGTAACCATACATACTTATTACAATATTGTTGACGACATTCCCTATGTTTTACTTTTTACACCACCAGGACTATTTGGTAATTTCTAAATTTGTACTTACTAATCTTTTCACCTTGTTCACCCAGCCTTCTAACCCCTTTCCCATCTGGCAACCAGCAGCTTGTTCTCTGTATTTATGAGTTTTTTTATGTTTCATTTGTTTATTAGGTTCCACCTAGAAATGAAATCATATGTTATATGTCTTTATCTGTCTGACTTACTTTGCTTAGCATAATAGGCTCTATGTTCATCCAGGTTGTCACAACTGGTAAGATTTTGTTTTTTATGGTAGAGTAATATTCTACTGTAGATTTGCGTAGAATCTACTCAAATAGGATGAATATTCCACCTCTTATTCATCCAATTATCTATTCATGGTTACTTAGGTTGCTTCTATACCTTTGTTATTGTAAATAATGCTGCAATGAACATAAGGGTGCATATATCTTTCTGAATTAGTGTTTTGAATTTCTTTGGTTAAATAACCATGAGAGGGATTGCTGGGTTATATGGTAGTTCTATTTATAATTTTTTGAAGAATCTCTGTTATTGGCAAAGCAATAAGACCCAGATTCTTGTCTTCTTAAAGGAAGTATTTCAGTCCAGAGACAAAGTGCTGCTTATAAAGAAAAATTTATTGCCCGTGCAGTAGAAAAGTCAGAGGAAAAGGGGCCTTCGAGATAGGTTCAGGGGGATAGCCTGGGACAAGCTGCTGCTGTACATTGTTTTCCTGGTTGCAACTTTAGTGGGGTTCCTTAGAACTTAGTAAATACAGAGAGAGGCAAGGAAAACACTCCTGGGGGGAAAAGAGGAAGAGGAGGAGGGAAGAGGCACAGGCCTGCTCCCTGAATAAAAGGTACCTGGCTTCTCTGTCCTAAGAGCTTTTCAGGGTGAAGCTTTTAGGGGAGGTCTCAGGGGAGGATCTCAAGAGACTATTTAACAGCTCTCCACGTGTGCTCTTTCACTGATTGGTTGTCACCAGGCAAAGAGTCATTAGACAATGCAGCTTGTCCTGAAGTCAGCCATGTCATCATGACAATGCTTATCTGGTTTTGCTGCTTTTCTGGGCCTGAAGCTGAAACACGACTGTGGCCTAGATGGTATCCTTAGGGATGAATACTTAAGGGTTCTCCTCCAGCCTCCTTGTTTGTTCCCATTTTAATGGGGTCTAACCTGCATGACTAACAATATGCCAGGGGAGAAAGGTCAGGGGAAGGTCCTAATAGCACAACCAGCAATATGAAATCAGGGGTCTATACAGCATGACCAGCAATATGCTAGTAGAGGTAAGGCTACCCTGAGGGCCAGGTTCTTGTTTTCCCTGTTGATAGGTACCTGGGGCTTTCTGCCATGGTGGCCTTCTGTGCCTGGTTTATAATTCTTGTTCTGCTCATGTCTGTCTAACTGCCTACCACAGCTCCATACTGCTTTCCAGAGTGGTTGCACTACTTTGCAATATCACCAACAACGCACGAGTGTTCCCTGTTCTCCACATCTTAGCCAACACTTGTTTGTCAATTTATTGATGATAGAACTTTTGACAAGTGTGAGGAGATATCTTGTGGTTTTAATTTGTATTCCTCTGATGATTAGTGATGTTGAGCATCTTTTTCATAAGGCTTTTGCCCTCCAGTACATCTTCGATAGGAAAATGTCTGTTCAGATCTCCTGCCCATTTAATAATCTATTTAATTGTCTTTTCGAGTCAAATTCTATCAGTTATTTTGGTGTTTTCTGGGGTTTTTTATTAATTTTAATGGGATGACATTAATAAATCAGGGTACAAATGTTCAAAGAAAACATCTCCAGGTTATCTTATCATTCAATTATGTTGCATACCCATCACCCAAAGTCAAAATGTCCTCTGTCACCTTCTATCTGGTGTTCTTTGTGCCCCTCCCCTCCCCCGCCTCCCTTCTTCCCCTCCCTCCCCCCACCCCGTAACCACCACACTCTTGTCCATGTTTCATAGTCTCATTTTTATGTCGCCCCTATGTATGAAATCATACATGCTGTTCTCAGTTTTTTTTCTGTTTTACTTATGTCACTCCATATAAAGTTATCAAGGTCCATCCAATTTGCTATAAATGATCTGATGTCATCATTTCTTATGGCTGAGTAGTATTTCATAGTATATATGTACCAAAGCTTTTCGATACATATATACTATGTATATATGATGGACACTTAGGCTGTTTCCAGATCTTTCCTATTGTGAACAATGCTGCCACGAACATGGGGGCGCATTTCTTCTTTTCGAACAGTTCTATGGTGTTCTTAGGGTGTGTTCCTAAAAGTGGGATAGCTGGGTCAAAAAGTAGTTCGATTTTTAATTTTTTGAGGAATCTCCATACTGTTTTCCACAATGGCTGCACCAGTCTGCATTCCCACCAGCAGTGCAGGAGGGTTCCCTTTTCTCCACATCCTCGTCAGCACTTTATCTGTGTTGATTTGCTGATGAGTGCCATTCTGACTGGAATGAGGTGATATCTCATTTAGGTTTCAATTTGCATTTCTCTAATAATTAGTGATGTTGAGCATTTTTTTTATATGCCTATTGGCCATCTGTATGTCCTCTTTGGAGAAATTTCTATTCATTTCTTTTGCCCATTTTTTGATTGGGTTGTTTGTCTTCCTGGTGTTGAGTTTTATAAGTTCTTTATAAATTTTGGTTATTAACCCCTTATCAGATGTGCTGTCCAATATGTTCTCCCATTGTGTGGTGTTTTTTATTCTGTTGTTATTGTCTTTAGCTGTGCAAAAACTTTTTAGTTTGATGTAGTCCCATTTGTTTATCTTGTCTTTTATTCACTTGCCCGTGGAGATCAATTGGCAAATATATTGCTGAGAGATGTCGGAGAGCTTTCTGCCTATGTTTTCTTCTAAGATGTTTATGGTTTCACAGCTTACGTTTAAGTCTTTTATCCATTTTGAGTTTCTTTTTGTGAATGGTGTAAGTTGATGGTCTAGTTTCATTTCTTTGCAGGTAGATGTCCAATTTTCCCAACACCATTTGTTAAAGAGGTTGTCTTTACTCCATTGTATGTTCTTTCCTCCTTTGTCAAATATCAGTTGTCAATAAAGGTGTGGGGTTATTTCTGGGTTCTCTGTTCCTTTCTATTGATCTATGTGCCTGTTCTTATGCCAGTACCAGGCTGTGTTGAGAACAATGGCCTTGTAATATACCTTGATATCCGGAAGAGTGATGCCTCCTGCTTTATTTTTTCTTTTGCTGAGGCTATTCATGTTCTTTTTTGGTTCCATATAAATTTTTGGAATATGTGTTCTATAACTTTGAAGTATGTCATTGGTATTTTAATTGGTATTGCATTGAAATTATAAATTGCTTTGGGTAATATAGACTTTTTAATGATGTTTATTCTTCCTAGCCATGAGCACGGTATATGCTTCCACTTGTTTGTATCTTCCTTGATTTCTTTTATCAATGTTTTATAATTTTCCGAGTACAAGTCCTTAACCTCCTTGGTTAAATTTACTCCTAGGTACTTTATTTTTTTGGCTGCAATAGTGAAGGGGATTGTTTCCTTAATTTCTTTTGCTGACAGTTCATTGTTTGTATATAGAAATGCCTCTGATTTCTGAGTATTAATTTTATATCCTGCCACCTTGCTGAATTCATTTATAAGGTCCAGTAGTTTTTTGACTGAGACTTAGGGTTTCCAATATACAATATCATATCATCTGCAAATAGTGACAGTTTTACTTCTTCTTTTCCAATTTGGATGCTTTTTATTTCTTCTTCTTGTTTGATTGCTGTAGCTAGGACTTCCAGAACTATGTTGAATAAAAGTGGTGAAAGGGGGCACCCCTGCCTGGGTCCTGATCTTAAAGGAATTGCTTTTAATTTTTGCCCATTTAAGTATGATGTTTGCTGTGGGTTTGTCATAGAT
This sequence comes from Rhynchonycteris naso, assembly GCA_037038555.1. Taxonomy (NCBI): domain Eukaryota; kingdom Metazoa; phylum Chordata; class Mammalia; order Chiroptera; family Emballonuridae; genus Rhynchonycteris; species Rhynchonycteris naso. The sequence continues at coordinate 78,853,732 of CM072997.1, forward strand.
GGCCTTTATCATGTTAAGGAATGATCCCTGTATTCCCCCTTTACTGAAAGTTTTGATTATGAATGGGTGCTGGGTTTTATCAAATGCCTTTTCTGCATCTATTGAAATTATCATGTGATTTTTGTCTTTTCTTTTGTTTATGTGATGAATCACATTGATTGATTTGCGAATATTGAACCAGCCTTGCCTCTCCAGAATAAATCCCACTTGATCATGGAATATGATTTTTTCATGTATTGCTGGATCCAGTTGTCTAATATTTTGTTGAGAATTTTAGCATCTAAATTCATCATGGATATTGGCCTATAATTTTATTTCTTTGTGTTGTCTTTGTCCGGTTTTGGGATCAAAATTATGCTCGCCTCATAATAGAAATTTGGAAGTGTTTCTTCCTTTTGAATTTTTTGAAATCGCTTGAGAAGCATAGGAGTTAGTTCTTTGAATTTTTGGTAAAATTCACTTTTGAAGCCATCAGGCGCAGGACTTTTCTTTGTTGGGAGTTTTTTGATAACTGTTTTGATCTCATTTATTCTAATTGGTTTGTCTAGGTGTTCTGATTCTTTCAGATTGATTTTTGGAAGATTATATGATTCAAGAAATTTATCCATTTCACATAGGTTGTTTAATTTTTTGGCATAGAGTTCTTCATAGTATTTTCTTACAATGCTTTGTATTTCTGTTGTATCAGTTGTTATTTCTCCACTGTCCTTTCTGATTTTATTTATTTGAGTCCTCTCTCTTTTTTTCTTGGTGAGTCTAGTTAAAGGTTCATTGATCTTGTTTACCTTTTCAAAGAACCAGCTCCTGGTTTCATTGATCCTATGTATTGTTTCCTTAGCCTCTATGTCATTTATTTCTGCTCTGATCTTTATTATTTCCTTTCTTCTACTAGTCCTGGGCTTTACTTGCTGTTGTTTTTCTAGTTCTTTTAGATGCAGGGTCAGGTTGCTTATTTGAGTTTTTTCTAGCTTCTCATGGTATGCCTGTAGTGCAATGAACTTCCCTCTCAGTACTGCTTTTGCTGTGTCCCATAAATTTTGAGTTGATGTATGCTCATTATCATTTGTCTCTAGAAACTTTTTTATTTCTTCTTTGATCTCATTGTGAATCCATTCATTATTTAATAACATGCTATTTAGTGTCCATGTGTTTGAGTATTTTTCAGTTTTTCTTTTGTGGTTAATTTCTAGTTTCATGGCATTGCGATAAGAGAAAATGCTTGATATAATTTCAATCTTCTTAAATTTGTTAAGACCACTTTTGTGTCCTAACATGTGGTCTATCCTAGAGAAAGTACCATGAGCATTTGAAAAGAATGTATATTCTACTGCTTTAGGGTGAAAAGTTCTGAAGATATCTATTAAATTCAGTTGATCTAGTGTATCCTTTAAGTCTGCTATTTCTTTGTTAATTTTCTTTCTTGAGGATCTATCCAGTGATGTTAGTGGGGTATTGAAATCCCCTACTATTTTAGTATTGCTGTTAATCTCACCTTTTATATCCATCAAAGTCTGCTTTATGTATGTCGGGGCTCCTATAGATATTTATAATAGATATTTATAATGGTTATATCTTCCTGTGAATTGTTCCTTTTATCATTATGTAGTGTCCTTCTTTATCTCTTACTATAGCCTTTGATCTAAAGTCAATTTTGTCAGATATTAAGTATTGCTACCCCGTATTTCTTTTCATTTCTATTTGCATGAAATATTTTTTTCCATTCTTTTACATTCAGTCTATGTGCATCATTTGTTTTAAGGTGTGTCCCTTGTAGTCAGCATATATATGGGTCCTGTTTCTTTATCCATGCAGCTACCGTATGTCTTTTGATTGGATCATTTAATCCAGTGGTTCTTAACTATTTTTGAGGTACCAAACCCACCAGTTTTATATGCGCATTCACAGAACCCTTCTTTAGTAATAAATAAATAAGATTTTTTTTTCTAAATTCAAGACATAGGTATATGTTTTTTTACTGGTGCACAAAATGAGCTGTGCATGAACATCACCTGGCTCAAAGAACAAAACCTAAAAAGTGCATGAACTCACAACAAATTATCGTATTACTTTATTCTGGCCTCCACAGCTGAGATTTCTCCGAACCCCTGAGACAGACTCATCGAATCCTTAGTGTTCGATAGAACCCAGGTTAAGAACCACTGATTTAATCCATTTACATTTAAGGTTATTATTGATATGTAGTTTTTTATTGCCATTTTATTCTTTAAAGGTGTATTCTTCTTTTGCTATATTCTTTTCCCCCTTTGAACTGTTCACAACAGGCCCACTAGCATCTCTTGCAGAATTGATTTGGTTTTAATGAATTTCTTGAGGTTTCTTGGTCTGGGAAACTCTTTATTTCTCTTTCAATTTTAAACGTTAGCCTTGCTGGATAGAGTAGTCTTGGTTGTAGGTTCTTGTTCTGCATTAGGTTGAATATATCTTACCATTTCTTTCTGGCCTCAAGTGTGTCTGTTGAGAAGTCACATGTCATTCTTATGAGGACTCCTTGTAGGTGATAGCCTTTGTTTCTCTAGCATCTTTTAATATTTTCTCTTTATCCCTTAGCTTTGGTATTTTAAGTATGGTATGTCTTGGTGTAGATTTCTTTGGGTTTCTCTTTAATGGAGTTTTCTGTGCTGCTTGCACATGTGAAATGTTTTCCAGTCTTAATTTAGGGAAATTTTCAGCTATGATTTGATTGAACAAAGTTTCTATCCCTTGTTCTCTCTCCTCTCCTTCAGTAACCTCTATGATGTGGATGTTATTTCTCTTCATGTTGTCACAGAGCTCCCTTAGAGTTTCCTCAGATTTTTTGAATCTCTATTCTTTTTTTCTGCTCTGCTTCTGTGCCTTTGTTTATTTTGTCCTCTAACTCGCTGATTCCATCCTCAGATTCATCCATCCTGCTTTTAATTCCTTCCATTGTGCTCTTCAGTTCTGTTATTGTATTTGTCATTTCTGTCTGATTCTTTTTTATTAATTCAATTTCCTTTTTTTTTTTACTTGCTATCTCTTTATTTAGGTGTTCATGATGACTTTCCATTGTTGCTCTAAGCTCTTTGAACATCCTAACTATCATTTTAAACTCTGCATCAGGTAGTTTGGTTATATCTGATTCATTCAGGTCCTTTTCTGGGGATTTCTCTTGATTAATTTGGTTGCATTCCTCTTCCTGTCCATTTTGTCTGTGTATAGAAGGGTTTGGCTACTGGAGTCCAATGGGTGTTGCCTCTGTATTCCCTAGGTATAGTCTGTCTGCAGGACTGCCACCCCCTCTGCCGCTGCCTAGGGTGGTTGGGTGTGGGTGTTGCTGGCACCAGCCACTTTGGCTACTGAGGTTTCTGCCTCACCTCTGCAGGAGGGGCGGTGTCTTGTGCCAGGCTCTATAAGCCTCAGCCGGTCTTGGCCTTCACCCCTCTCCCATGTGTTCAACCGTGCACCACACTCAGGCTACAAGCCTGGGCACCAAGGGCAAGATAGAGCACTTTTTCTCAGCTGCAGATCCCTGTCAGCCTGTTCCTCTGGCAGGGAGGGTCTTCTGGTGCATGCTCAGCTGCTAGCTCGGGCTTCCGCCCCACCCCCTGCCAACCTTGGCTCTTCAGCTGGGCCGTGCTGCTGCTACGCTCTCAGCCGTGCACCCGGCTTCTGCCCCACCTCCGGGCAGGGCTTCAAGCCTCGGAGGCCGGGTGCAGATGCACGCCTGCTTGCTCCTGCCCAGCAGTGGATTTCTGCCCATTCCAGGTTCCTGCTTTTCCTCCACAGGTGGGGTTGCAGGGGGGCCCGCAGTCACCCATCCACTTTCGTGAGTCCCCTTTGCCCTGGCTCGGCTAAACCGAGCTCATGCCCGCCAGCTTAGGTTCTGAGTCTGCCAGCAGAATTGCGCTTCCGTGTCCCACCACCACCCGCCCTCCAGCAAGCTCTCAGTAGTGTGGGTGTGGGCACTGCAGCTCAGACCCTAACATTCCATACTGTAGTCCTGAAAGCGCCCTCCTTCTAAGTGACTGTGCTCTAATTGCTGCAGGAGAGCCTGTTTGGCTGGTGTCCTGCTTCCCCTTGCTGGTTCCAGGGGAAATTTTATTTCAGATTTGTGGAGTGACTCAGCCCAGGGTTTAGGGTGCTGTCCCTCAAAGCTTTTCTCCCTGTGCCTTCCTGACCACACTCTCTTCCTGCTGCTCTAGTCATTTCCTCTCTCCCTGTCTCCCAGAGTCCCGGGTGAATGGTTGTGAGAGATGTTTTCTGTGCCATCCCTTTAAGAAGAAACTGGGTCTGAGACAACTGTCTCTTTCTCACAAACAGTATCCTCACCTGTTTCCCAGCTAAATACTGTCCAAATGCCTCTTCTAGGCTCTGGGGCTGCAGGCTGGGGCTTTGTTCCTGGGACCCAGGTCCTTACCCTTCTGCTGGCCTCTCTTCCTGCCACACGATTCTCTCCAGGCTGCCTTTACTCCGGGAAGCTGAGCAGCCCTTTCTACGTTTTGGCTTTTTGTCTCAATGTTGCTTTTTCAGTGTTCCCCGGTTGAAGAGTCCTCTCAGTCCAGTTCAGCGTTGGTTTATCCAGATGATGGTTCTTAAAATCAAGTTATAATCCACTTTGGTTCTGGGAATTGGAAGTTGGTACATCTGCTTACTCCATCGCCATCTTGCCAGCCAGTTATTTTGTTTTTTAATTTTTTTTATTTTATTTTATTTTATTTTTTTTAGCGAGAAAGACAGAGAGACAGGAAGGGAGAGAGATGAGAAGCACCAATTCTCTGTTGCAGCTTCTTAGTTGTTCATTGATTGCTTTCTTGTATGTGCCTTCACTGGGAGGCACCAACTGAGCCAGTGACCTCTTGCTCAAGCTAGCAACCTTGGGCTTCAAGCCAGTGACCTTTGGGCTCAAGCCAGCGAATACTGGGTAATATATATGATCCCATGCTCAAGCCAGTGACCTACGCTCAAGCTGGTGAGCCCATGCTCAAGCTGAATGAGCCTATGTTTAAGCCAGCAACCTCAGTGTTTCAAACTTGGGTCCTCCTCATCCTAGGCCAATGTTCTATCCACTGTGCCACCACCTAGTCAAGCAGTTCTATGAGTTCATTTTTAAAAAATATTTTAATATTAACCTTTTAATGTATAGATCCTCAGCAAATATCTTGTCTCATTTAAAAGATTATCTTTTCATTTTGTTGATGGTTACTACAGAATATTTCTAAAAATATATTTCTCATATTTAATTGAGAATATCTAATATAGCAGAAGCAGTAGGCTAACTGGTGATAAAATAATGCTTTGGTAATAAAAGACTTAAGATGGTCAGTTACATGTTTTCATGTTGAAATATTAGCTTTTCTACTGACAACTTTAGAAAAGAACAATCCAAAAAGAAAATGAACAAATCTTATTTACTGTGGCAGTGGTTTTCAAAGTGTGTGCCAGGGCACACTGGTACACCCTAGAAGATTTCCAGGTGTGCCCTATGGTATTCCACAGAAATATGTGATTTGGGGGGACCAAAGACCAACAGGGTTTTTTGGAGTTTAGATTTTTGGGGGACAGAGTTGTGGAGAATTAGCTGTAAGCTGACTGTCAGCCCAACCCCCCACCTCACTTTCCTGATTAGGTTGCAAAGGGCTGTTAAGCTGTGGTGCTGGATTGTTTACACTACCCACATGTTCCCTGGAAAGACTGGAGACAAGTTTCTTCTATCCTTTGTTTGGTGTCAAGTTAAGATGATATATATGTATGGTGGGGTTTTGGATTGATGATTAAACATAAGGAATTGTCTCTTGAAGCCTTTTGGATTTCTATAAAAAGATATGTGGCACTATCTAAACAGGCTTTGAATATTTTACTACAATTTTTAACATCCTATTTATGTGAATTAGAATTTTCTACCCTTAACACAATTAAGAGTAAAAGGAGAGGAATTCTTCAATGTATTGATGAGGAAATGAGAATTTGCCTTTCAAATATATGCTCAAACACTGAAGAAAGCACTAGGACACATCAGACTCATGTTTCTCATAAACACAAGAATGAAAAAACTTAACACATTTGCGCCAGGACCTGCCGAATTTACTAAATCTTACTAAGATGTATCTATATATACAAAAATATAACATTTTTTGTTTTCTTTTTTATTTTTAACCCCCTTTTTTACAAATTCTGAAAAGCATAACTCAAAAAGTGTTGTAACATAAAAATGTTTTTTATGTCAGAATAAATTTAATTTTGTCATATTTATTTTTTTTAATTTCCATAAGAGCACGCTTGGACTTTATATTTTTTTCTTTAATATTTGACTTAATTATTATAACATATTTCTCAGAAATTTGTATACAGTGTGCCTACAATAATTTGTAGGATTTTAAATACACCCCGACTTCAGAAAGTTTGAGAATCACTGTACTATGGAATCAGAAAGAATGAAATAATTAGAAATACACTTAACTAAGGAAGTGAATATCTTGTACACTGACAACTGCAAAATATTTCTGCAAGAAATCAAAGAAGAAACAAAAAAATGGGAAGACATCTTATACTTGTGGATTGAAAGAATTATATTGTTAAAATGTGTATACTACCCAAAACAATCTTCAGATTAAATGCAATCATTACCAAAATCATAATGGCATTTTTTGCAGAAATAGAAAAGAATCCTAAAATTTATAAATGGCTTTAAGAGCCTCGGAATAGCCAAAGCAATATTTAAAAAGGACAAAGTTGGAAGCCTCATACTTCACAATATCAAAATATTTACAAAAGAACAGTAATAAAGATGGTGTGTTAGTGGCATAAAGACAGAGATATAAACCAATTGAACATAATAAAAAGCCCAGAAATAAATCCCTGCATATGTGGCCAAATGACTTTTGACAAGGTTGACAATACTATATAATGGGGAAAAACAGTCTTTTCAACAGATGATGTTAGAAAATCTCGATATTTATATGCAAAAGAGTGAATTTGGACCCTTATCTTACACCAGGGGTCCCCAAACTTTTTACACAGGGGGCCAGTTCACTGTTCTTCAGACCACTGAAGGGTCGGACTATAAAAAAACACTATGAACAAATCCCTATGCACATTGCACATATGCACACGCATTATATGACGCGCTTCCGGAGCCGTGACGCATGTGTCCTATGTCACCGGAAGTAGTACTGTACGTGAGCGACGCCATGCTTTGTGGCGCCACCACAAACAGTACTCCTCTCACTGACCACCAATGAAAGAGGTGCCCCTTCCGGAAGTGCGGCAGGGCCGGATAAATGGCCTCAGGGGGCCGCATGCAGCCCGCAGGCCGTTGTTTGGGGACCCCTGTCTTACACCATATACAAAAACTGACTCACAGTGGATCAAAGGCTTAAATGTGAGACCTAAAACTATAAAATTCCTCAAGAAAGTAGAGGGAAAAAGCTTTAAGATATGGAATTTGGCAATGATTTCTTGGATACCACACCAAAAAACACAGGCAGCTAAATGAGAAATAAATAAATGGGGCTATATCAAAATAAAAACTTTTGTACATCAAAGGAAACCATCAAAAGAGTATAAATACAACCATTGAAATCAGAGAAAATATTTGTAAGTCATGTATCTGATAAAGGGTTAATATTTAGAATATATAAGGAATTCCTAGAACTGAACAACATAAACAAAGAATAACCCAAATAACTTGATTAAAAAAGGACAAAGGACTTGAATAGACATTTCTCCAAAGAAGATACATACATTGCCAACAAGCTTATGAAAAGATGCTCAACATCACTAATCATAAGATAAATGCAAATCAAAACCACTGTGGGATATCCTCTCACATTAATTAGGATGGCTACTACCAAAGAGCAGAAAATAACAAGTGTTGATGAGACCATGGAGAAATTAGAACCCTTGTGTACTGTTGTTGAAAATGTAAAATGATGCATTCATTATGGAAAACAGTATGGCAGTTTTTCAAAAAAAATAAAAATAGAATTTCCATATGATCTAGCCATCTCACGTTTGGGTATATATCCAAAAGAATTCAAAACAAGATCTAGAAAAGACTCTTGTATACAATGTTCACTGAGGTATTATTTACAATAGCCAAGGAGTATAAGCAACCCAAATATTTGTCAAGAGAAGAATGAATAAAGAAAACATGGCATAGTTGATCTTTGAACAACGTGGGGGTTGGAGCACTGACTCCTGCACAGTCAAAATCTGTATAAACCTTTTGACTTCCCCAAATCTTGGTTGTTCCTTAGTGTCCACAGACGATTCCTTCTTGGAACCTCAGTGGACACCAAAATTTACAAATGCTTAAGTCCCTTATGTAAAATGGTGTAGATCAATGCATACAGTCTGCCCTCCACCTCTGCAAATTCCCAATTGTTTATCAAAAACAGTACAGGTATTCTTTGAAAAAAACAGTACAGGTATTCTTTGAAAAAAATTCATGTACATGGACCCATGCAGTTCAAACTCATGTTGTTCAAGGGTATGTATGTGTGTATATATATATATATATATATATATATATATATATATATATATATATATATATATATATATATATATATATAATGGAATATTATGAAGCTTTAAAAAAATTCAGTTACATGATGCAACACATGATGAATCTCAAGGACATTAATGTTAAGTGAAATAAGCTGGTCACTAACGGAGAAATACTGTATGATTCCACTTGCATGAAGTATCTAAAGTAGTCAATATAATAGAAACAGAAAACAAAAACATGGCTTCCATCGGCTAGGAGGAGAGAGGTGGAGGAATTAGCATTTAACGTGTATAGAATTTCAATTTTGCAAGATGAAAGTTCTAAAGATCAATTCACAATGATGTGAATGTAGTTAACAATACTGAATTCTACACTTAAAAATTGTGAAGATGGCAGATTTAATGTGTTTTTGTCACAATAAAAATGAATTCAGAGTAGCACTTTCTAGTCCTATTTCTTATAGCCTGTTACAGATTTGAAGTAATTGTTTCTGGTTAATTTTCTACACTGTTCTTATTGATAAAAAGATAAAATGGGAGAGACTGAGAGTCACTTAAAAATTTTTTTTTGTCACGATAAACTATCAAATAAAAAAAATACAAAGAAATAAAAATAAAAAGGTAAAAATCTACATTAAAATGTCCCTTCCCACAGCTATATTCACTTGTTATCTATAGATGTATATTTCTATGTTATGATGTGTGAACACCTAATGTCAGTGAAAAAAAATATGACTATCTAGAGGTTTTCAAAACAGCAGTTCATGAACTAAATTATTCAGATATCTTTTTCCACTTTATATTTCATATAATATACTTTAATTAACTTTTCTTATTTATGATTGATTTCCAAGTAGCTTTTAAAAAAACTTCTGAAAAACTATATTGGGGGGAGTCAACTAATAAAATTGTGTCAAAATATGAGAAGCACCCTAATTTATTAATGTCACCCCATTAAAATTAATAAAAAAAATATGAGAAGCGACTGTCAACTCTTGTTTTCTTTTATCATTAGATTAGATTCTCTTAAGAGAAGTGTAAACCACTGTTCTTCTGAGTACAACCTGGTGTATGTATTTATATATATATATATAAAATCTCTGTGTGTTGTTATTATTATCCTTTAATATTATCCTTTAATTCTTTACCGGGTACAAATCCACACCTGTTGTGTTGTTGTGTGCATTGCTCCATTCCAAAGAACTTTCTTTCCCTTGACTTTTCATCCTCTGTTCACTTCCCATTGCCAACACTGATTCAGGTCTGAACTCTCTCAGAGGCAGGAGTTTCCACAAAAATCATTTCTCAGGGTCCGGGTCTCCATTGCTCTGGGAATTGTGCAGTTTGCAGCAGCTCAGGCAGACAAGTCTCTCAAAGTAAGGATGGAAAAGAACGAATTACAAATAGAGGTAGATGATAGGTTTCTTATAACTTTTGACTTCATGCACTGATTCTGTTCAACCTAATGACTTAATATTAAGCCATTACATTTCCCACTGCAGCTGAACATTATTTCATGGAGTTAAAATGTTTTATGTTTCTTCTCTTATTTATGTTTGTTTGGGGAATTTGTGAAATGCTTTTTGATCTGCAATAAGATGAGGGTTTTTATATTGCAAAATAATGGGACTACATGCTGCATGAACTACCTTATTCTTTGTTCATTTTGCCCACTTTATTATACCCATTGGTAGCCAATAAATATGTCAACATGCTCTCATGTGAAACCTGTCAGACCTATGAAGCATGACTCTCCATCATCGGATAGAAATCTGAAAACAAATTTGTCCCTGAAAAGAAATGAATGATAGTTTAAGTATTTAAATCATCCTGCAATTGGTAGCAACAATTTTCTTAAATGGCCATCTTTAAACAAAGAGCACTTTCTTTTTCTACATTGTAATTATTAAAAAGTCTCGATCTAAAAGGAATTTTGCAAAGTAATTGCTATTAGCTGCAAGGTATATGGCTGCTACCATCATCTCCTAGATTTTAAAGTCCTGTTACCTCAATCTTCTTATCTCTTTAAATAACAAAAAAGCAATGACAAAATAACCTCAGTAGTTACAAGCTGCAGTATCAAATACAGTAGCCACTAGCTACATAGTTAAGTTTAATGAAAATCACACTAGCCACATTTGTGTGTGTGTGTGTGTGTGTTCTACAATGTGTATAGGAGCTTTATTCTTAAAAGTTAAAAATTAAAATACTTCAAATATCCATACACAATAAAATAAACACTTGTGCATTTATTTGATGGAATATTACTCAGCAATAAAAAATAATAAACTATACTTAGGTGCAGCAACATGAATCAATCTTATAAAATTAATGTTGCATGAAAAAAAGCCAGATATAGAAAGAATATTTTCTGTATGATTCCATTTATCTAAAGGTTATCATAAGGCAAAACTAATCCATGGTAATAGAGGCCAGAATAATAATAATAATAAAAAGGTGTTGTCTGGGAAGATGGGAAGGGGGGGGATGAGATAAAAAGGAGGGAAGGGGTGTGGGGGGCGGAATCAAGCGGGGAGTAGGAGGAGGGGGAAGAGTAGGGGAGGAGGAGGTATAAAGAGAAGAATGGAAATTCACAGACAAAGTCTGGGACATATAGAGGGAGGAAGCAGAGCAAATAGCCACGCAGTTTGTGGCAAGTTGGTATGGCAGTCACAAGAAACTAATGTGAAGGGGAACTGAAGCAACACCTTAGCACCTTCCAATGCGGCCGGAGTCCACACTGAATGGGGTAACCACAGCAGAGGCGCATGGGGCCAACTCTGAAGGTATTGGGTTTTGGAGAAGCTCTTGTTCTGGGAAAGGATTTGCGGTCCTACCCAGGTGGCTTCCCAGTCCTCAGCACCAGCCCTTAGACAGTGTACACCAACCAGCTGTCTTTCCTTCTTCCTACAGGTCACCGAGGCTGAGTGCTGCACCTGGCTTTGAGTCCAGGCCAGACGGTGCTCTGTGCAGCAGCAGATGGCACAGCCTGTGTGTGGAGTTGCTGCCAACCACTCACCCCTGAACTCCAACTGCCTTCTTTCTAAGAGACAATAATGGTATGGGCCTGTCTTCTGCATGGGGTTGCTATGAGGATCAAAGATGAGGTGCTTCTTCCGAGCTGAATGCCTGTTCTGACCCTCTTGCCCAGCTTATCTCCTCTGCCTCTTCCCCCTACACCAGCCACATGTTAAAGTCTTGATAACCATGTGCGCCTAGTAGTGACCATATTGGACAGGTAAATAGAAAATATTTCCTTCATCTCAGAAAATTCAATTGAATAGCACTCTCTGAAGCATCGCGTATATACATGTATCATTTTTAGTCTTGGAAAAGGTGCTCCATGTTCAAATTGCTAAATGCCACTTGTCTCAACCTGAATCTTTCCAATTTTACAAAGAATTTTAAGAAACCTCTAATTTGGGGTAAATAATAGTGAATGGCTGCCTTGTGAAACATAAGAACCACTTGCATGGTTTAAGGATTGTCAAATATTCTTTAGAAAAGATCTAAAAATCCCCTTGAGACAATTGTTAGATACTCTTGTCTTTGTTTCTCTGAATTTTAATGAATTTAGGGAACATGCAATAAACTTGTTTTTCTATTAAATATTCCAAAGGATTTTAATATTATTAAAATCTTTAGTAGTAAGGAACTAAAACATCAGGCTCCATTAAATTACTACTATATCTTAATTACTTGCATGTTAGGTTCCTCTCTCAATCTGAAAAACACCTCTTAAACAATATTTCACCCTCTTTATTAAATGCAGAAACAATTTCTTTCAGTGAGAAAGTAAGTGGATTTTTATCAGTCAAAAATGAAATATTGGGGGGATCAGTAATTAGGAAGAGGAACACTTTAATATAGAGACAGTGGAAGGATAAGAAGGTAAATCACATTTTCTGGTCATATGACTAGAGCAGCTTTACATCACCCAAAGGAAACCATTTCTCCCAAGGAATATGCAGTTGTGGTTCCTAAACTACTGCTATGCCTCCTCCCACTCTAAAACTCACACTGCAACACACTTAACTGGAGGCAGTATGATTAATGCCTAGTCACTGTGAAGCAAGATACTTAAGTAAGTGCAAATAGCAACCAAGCATAGTGGTTTACGCTATTTACATCAAAGAGTGTGTGTCAAGTAAAAGATAAGAGTAAGGCGCTCACTCAGGACCACATGCAGCAGTACAGGTGGGATAATGCTCACATCTTCTAAGCCGCGCATGAACCTCAGCTCTGCTTGCATGGGAACATACCCAGCAATGGTCCTTAAGAGGAAACTGAACTGATATTTTACAAAATCTAAATTTAAAAATGAGGCAATTTCAATCTTGACTTGAATGGTTTGTTACTATTTATTTTCTATTTTTATCAACTTGGGTGATTATTTTCACTCCTGATAAACTTTGCCGTTGCTTAGCAATTTAACTTTCTAGTAGCACCGTGAGCTACAGTGGAGTCACACACATTTGTATTAAAACCTCAATCCTTGCCACTTATTGGTTTGATGATGTTGGGTAAATTCTTGAACTCCATTCCAAAATGGCTTCCACCTCTGGGAAAGGTAAACTCTTTAATCTCAAATGAGGTCTATGAGTAGCAAATCAAATCACATATGATGAAAATGCAACATGCACAATTTGTACTAGAAGCAAGATAATATTTTCCACTATTTGTTCAATACTTTAAAGTTGTAGATAATATCCTTCCTCCTTCAAGACTACTATTTTTGATCATTTACCATGTATCCAGCACTTGCTAAGTCATTTATATATATTAAGTTTATTTATTATACACATTTTTTTCAGATGAAGAATCTGAAGTAAAGTGAGATAAGTAACATTCCTCCACAGAACTTGCCCAACACAAAGATATATGTGTTGAAAACAAGAATTTGAACCCAACTTTTTAATCCCACAGCCACAGTTTGTACTACCTCCCAAATGGTGGACATGTAGTATTTAGTTTAGCGGGTGTATAAGAAAAACTCCAAGAAAGTGATCACTTGTCCCCAATAAAGTAGAAAGCATTTTGACAGTTAACATTTACTTCTGATTAGTCAAAGAAAGCTTCTAGAGAGGTTGAGGGCATGTGTCTTCATAAGGTATATGTCTTATTCCTATTTCTTTGTGAGTTGCACAGTGCCTTTTTGGCATGTAATTAATTGACTCTTGTTAAATGTCTCTTAAATTGACATGAAATGTTTTCCACTGCTTCTTTAGGAATGATTACTGAAACACATGGACACAGGTAGTGTCTTATTCTTACAAAGTATGCATTTTCTCTGAGGAGTGTTTAAAAAATTAAATGTTAAATAATCAAGAATATATATACATATACACATATACATATACAAAACACATATGCACACATATACATTTCCATCATATGGTCATGCATTTTAATTTTTAACAAGTATTTAGGGAAACACAGAATAACTCCCATTTTGGTCAACAGCACACTTAAGTTTAATTTTTTTTGAAATTTCAGTTTCTAATTTGTTGCCATTTCAGAGCAGTTCCCTACTATTATTCCCTGAATGATTATTTGGTTGGTAGTAAATAATTAACAAAATTAAAACTTGGCCACTACCATCCAGAATTCTCACTTTGCAACATGAAGACTCAAAGGAGATGGAAAACTCAAGGTTAATAAGATTATCACCATTCCTTTTTGGTTTCTTTCTCTCTCTCTCTCTCTCTTTTTTTTTTTTTTTTTTTTGGTATTGTGTATCTAAATCCATACCGCTTGGCTTTTCTTCACTGAGCAGAAGATTGTAATCATTGCTAAAGTCTCAGGTTTTTGCTTCTCTGCACAAAAATGAAGTCAGTGGTGTGTAGCTGAATGCATTCCAGATAGCAGTAGCATATGATTAGCATATCCGTGACAGCAACAAAAAAATACATGGAAACAAAAACATTGCATGCAAATGGAGATGTGAAAGAGTTTTCTACCCAAGAAAATCAGTTTTTGCTTGTTGCTTTTGAAATGCACCTTTACATTATAAGAGGATAGAGCCAAAACTTTCAAAAAAATATGAAATAAAATAAAAACCTGAAATTGAAAAATCCAGATACCATCCCTACTAAGTCACAGTGTGTTGTTCCAAAGCATATTATAATCTCCTTGTGTTCCAAAGTTTACCATCTATCTAACCAAAGCCAACATTTGTCTTCATAAGCATTGAGTAAGGAACCTCCAGTGAAACCTGTAGTTTACTTTATAAGCAAGCACATGATATAGTCCTGCCTGTAAGAGTTTTCTTTTATTTTTACTTTATCTCAATAACTTAAGATGTAAGAAAGTTATTATAACCAGATATTTTAGAACAGGTTAATACTGAAAATAATATAAATATATATGTGTGTTAATATAATATATAATATAAATATAATTAATGTTTTGTATACATTTGCATGTTTGTATATATGTATGTTTGTTTGTATGTATGTATGTATTTCTCATTCCCTAATAGCTGAAGACACACATGTTCTTTGTCAGTAAGAAATTGTCTTCTACCTGGTCATTTGCTTAGTAATCTTTCCATCTTGGGGTACCCTGATCTCCTGGAATCTATCATCATTTACACCCAGTAGGCAGAAGGGGAAAATACATGAAGGAGCCCATAGGCAGGTTTTATGGAGGTTTTGCTTGGAAATACCTCTTGCATTCCATTGGTCAGAATGAAGCCAAATGCACATAGCTAATTGCAAGACAGGCTGGGAGCTGTAGACTAGTTGTATATCGAGGAAGAAGATGACACAGATTTGGATGACGAGCTAGAAATCTCTACTGTATCAGTATTCTTTATATCTGTCTAGCATAAATTATCACAATTCTCTTCCAGCATTTTCTTTAGCATAGGATGTTACAGATTTCTCAATGGAAGACACAAAACTGAAAAAATTATTCCCTTTACCACTCTTTCAGAACTATGGCAAGCCATGCTGCCCTTCTGTGGTTCGACCTCTATACCCCCCCACATTAAGAATATCGAACGTTATATTTTCAATGATTTTAAAATCTCACTTTACAGGATTTCTTTCAAAAATAACATCAAAGAAGAAATTGCAATCTGTTTTTGAAAAATATAAAACTCATCTCTCTGTACTTCTGACAAATCAACAAGGACTAAAAAAATATTGATCACGTCATATGAAAGCCGTAAAAGAAAAACCTATGTCCAAATGGCATGCATAGTTCATGACAAACCTGCAACCTGAAACTGAATACAGCTTTAAAAATGTGCGGTATTTTCTAGGTGTGAGCATGACCCATTTTAATCAGCACACAGAAGAAAATTTTATGAAGTCAGAAAGCTTTTGTGCTAGTACATTCTCCTTTAATTAGACTTTATTTCTGAACTTATGATGTGTGCTCTAAAAATTCTAAACTATTCATAAAATATATTTGAAGAACAGGTTGAGGTTTCATTATTTATAACTCAGTCAAGATACCAAATTGACTAGATTGTAAACCTGCTAATACAGTAGCTTTTTTTCACCACTTTGAATTGTTGCTACTCAAGTTTCTAATTTATGTGCAAATTGAATTTGCCTAATGCATATACTAAACTCTTCTTTCTATTTTTTTTAGCAGCTTCTTATACAGCATGGTTTAAAGCACTCTTTCTGCATATTGTAAAAAAGATAATTGTGCCAAATAGATTTATTTATTTTCTTTGTTTCCCATGTTGCTCTATATGTACCCACCCAGAGACTCGAATGATTTCCTACCATGAACTACGTATTCATCAGGAAGCAAAGTCTCCCACACCCTGATCAGATTAATTGGACTGAGAAGTAAAGGCAGAACTGTTTTGTGACATGCTAAAAGCACAGAAGTCAAAACTTCAGGATTCTGTTTTCAATATTAGTCCTCATCTCCTCAGTCAGATAATTTGACATCTTGTGTCCATTACATTCTTTAAAAAGAATACATAATTCCTTTAGTACAGATTTACTTAATTTTATCAAACCTTCATTCATTCTATCAGGCACTATCTAAAAAATCAGGAATCAAAGACAAATGATTATAGTTGTAAGAAAATGCACAATCTACCTGAAAAGATGGGCACATAAACAAATCACTCATAATGGTTATCCATATCTCAGGGTTCTAGAAATACTTTCAACTACTACAGTCATTTGGAATATTTGAAAAACTTGAGAGACTTAAAACATGTCAGAAATAATTTCCAAATTGTCACTCCTACAGAATAACAAATTTGAAGGACTCTAAGCAATAGTTGACTCTCTCTCTATTTGGTAACTGTAGCATTCTGTTGCTGTTTAAATAGACTTCCCTGACCATATTCTCTTACATATTCACTAGAAAAAGTTAGCATACATTCCAGTAAACATGGAAGTCTTTTATGGGACTGAGCCACATACCTACCAGAAACAAGTCCCTCAGATGGTGATGAGCATGACAAAGACATTTTCATTACATTTGATCCATTGTAGATTTCAGTGTCTGTTTGTTACCATGGCCAACCTACTGTAACTAATACACCATACATTACCCTTTGTCACTACAGTTTTGCTACTTTGTTCATGCTTGCTCAAGCAGTCACTGAGGAATCATAAGAGGCTAATATTTACATGAGAGCTCCCTTCTTTTTCTAATCAATAAGAGCTTTTCTCATAGAAACATCCACATACTTCTTCCTCACACTTTCACAATTATCTTCGCATCTGCAGTCTTGTTCATGTGAAGTCCTCAATCCTCTAAACAAATTATTAGCCAATGTCCACTAATCAGTGTCTGTGTATTCCTCCATCCTGTTCAAATTTTCCTCAAGAAAAAAAAATTAGAAGTACAGCTTTAACTCTAGACCTGAAAGGCTTTCACTTTCTAAATGTCCTTCAGGGCAATCCTGTGTGGGGCTGTGATGTTACCATAGTCCACTCTGGACAGCACCATCTTTAAACAACACTAAACAGCACAGGATTTATTTGATGGAAAGGAGCCAGTGCAACTTGAGTATATGCAATAAGTCTGATGCATCTACTCTCTCACTTTACTTGTGCGTTAGGTCCTGCTCAAACTGTTGAGATGGAGCCATAAACCAGGAGGATCAGGCAGCTGAGAGCACATTCATTATGTTGGACCAGAATCATCCTGAAAAAGAAGTGATTTACCTTTCCTGGAATAAACATTTCCCAGTCAAGTTTTTCTTTTACTACTCACTATTCATCTGAGCTCATCTCCATCCACCTATTTATTGAAAATATTCTCCTCTACTAAATATATTTTATAATATTACTTTGACTAATAATTTATTTTATAGTAAAAGAAGTGAGGCAATCAGCATGTAGTGTTAGATTTCAGTACATTTAACTCATACTGCATTGACGGGAGCAGTTGGCTTTGTAGAATGATGGACTTACCAGCAGGGGGCAATATTTTGTGAAGTTGGATATTTATTCTACATAGAACTATCAGATAAAAGGCAAGACACTTGTTTTAATTTGAATTTCAATTAAATAATTTTTTTAGCATAAGTATATTTTAAATGTTGCATGGGACGTACTTATACTACAAAGTATTCTTTGTTTATGTAAAATTCAAATTTAACTGGTGTTTCTGTATTTTTGTTTGCTAAATCTGGCAATGCTCATACGATGGATACAACTGAAGTTCAGTGCCATCAATGAGCAGATGATGCCATTTCTCACATTAAGAGAATACAGGAGCCTAAGTACCAAGCAGTGGAAGTAGAAGCAGCACTCATTACACCACATCGAACACCAGAAAACAACTGGCTTTCCATCTCCACAACTTTATTATTTCTAGTTCAGAGTCAGTTACTGATAAAAGAATGTTTCCATCAGAATGTACAATCAAGTCTTCACTGAACAGAAAGCTGAGGCTCCACACACCAAGGAATCAATAGGACAGGGCAGGACTGCTACACTTGCTGTGTATCGCTGTGGAACAGACTGGTTATGTGTTACTTTCTAACGAACTACCTATCAGTGACTTCAAAGAAACATAGCATTTAATTTGTTCAAAAACCTTCAATTGTTCAGGCTCGATGTACATATCTTGGCTCCACTCAGCATCAGCTCAGGTGTCTTGAAGGTGGGGGATGGACTCAATGAATGGCTCAGTCACTGAGACCTAAGAGTGAGTCCTGTCAACTAAAAAGACAAGTTATCTGCCTTCCATACATGCAATATACAATAGAAGAATGTGGACATGATGACTTCTGTAAACCTTCTTGTTCAAAAAGGGGGAAAATTAGAGACATTCGAGAGTTTCTAGTTCTTAGTGATTCTGGAATTCAACTAGGTACACATTTCTATAATTTTGGTTAGGACTTAGTTCAAATCTTTGCAAAACACATATCTGATAAACAAAATATATAAAGAATCCTTAAAAATTAACAATAAAAAACAATTAATTTCTTAAATGGGCTAAAGGTCTGAATACACATCTCATCAAAGAAAATATACAGATGAGAAGTATAAGAAAATATGCTCAACATTATATATCATTAGGGAACTGCAAATTCAAACAAGGGGATACCAATACATATTTTTCAATGTAGCTGGGACTTATTTAATAAGCTATAATAGGCAAGCACACAGAAATACCTGCAATGAAAGAAGAAGATTCTGTATTCACAGGTCCCAAGAAATAGGAAGCACAGTACAGGACCCCCCACAGGACCATGTGGAAACATCAGGACCAGTCAGGAGGCAGAGGGAACAAGAAAAAAGCATGGTCAATAGCCTTTACTGTGTTTTTATAGGAAGAAATGCATGAGGCAAGGTAAGTTGATTTAGGATTAGCCAATTTGAACTTCAGCAGGCTCTGATATATGGCCCTGGCTTAATTAGGGCAGGAGAATATTGACTTGGCCTGTGAAAGTTGCATAGAAGAGGTGGCTTGGAGTTTCTATTTTGGTTTGCATATTACAGTCAGACTCACATGGAGTCATTTACTATGTCTAGAATTAGCTAGCTCGAGAAGGAGCTCTCTCACTCTCATCAAGGCCCTAAGATGTCAAAGCACCATGAAGTGCAAAAACTAAAAAGAATGATAAGTGAAGGAACAGAAATTCTCATTCATGTTTTGGTGGGAATGCAAAATAGTGCAGCCTCTCTGGAAGACACTCTGGCAGTTCTTACAAAACTAAACATAGATTTACTTTGTGAACCCACAATTACACTTCTTAAGTATTTACCCAAATGAGTTGAAAATTTAGAACTGTGCTAAAACTTAATGTCTAAATATTTACAGCTAATGTATTCAAAATTGGTGAAAACTGGGCCCTGGCCTAGTGACTCAGTTGCTTGGAGCATCATCCCAACATGCCAAGATAGCACATTCAATGCCCCCTCAGTGCACAGACAAGAATCACCAATGACGACATGAGTGAGGGGAACAGAGAGTTGATGTTTCTCTCTCTCTCTTTCTCTCTCAATCTCCCTTCCTCTCTCTCTAAAAATCAATAGATAAAAAACTAAAACTGGCAAAAATTGAAATCAACTAATGCATCTTTCTTTGGATACATGGATGAACAAAATATGACACATTCATAAAATAGAAGATTAATTAGTGATCAAGAGAAATGAGCTATGAAGCAACAAAAAGACATATATAACACTAACTGCATGTTGATCAGTGAAAGAAACTAATCTGAAAAGACAACATACTGTATGATTCTAACAATGTAAAAGTCTGGAAAAAGCACTATTATGGAGTCAGTAAAAAGATCACTGGTTTTCAAGGATTTGGGATAGAGGGAGGGATAGATGGAGTACATGGCATTTTTAGGGCAGTGAAATTATTTTGTATGGTACTTTAATGGTCGGTATATGATATTAAGCATTATTCAAAATTCATAGAATGTACAACACAAAGAGTGAACCCTAATCTATATTACAGACTAATTTGTATCAATATTGGTTCATTAGTTATAATGAATATACCATAATAAAGCAAGAAAAATTATGTTGGTAGAGTCAGGGTGAAAAGAAACTCTTTATTATTTGTGCTATTTTTCTGTAAACCTAAAACTGCTTGAAAAAAACATAGTCATGAAAAGAAAAACACAACCTAGGAGAAGATATTTGCATCTCAAATAACTGACAAAGGAGAAATACCCAAAATATTTACAAAAGCATAACAAATTAATGAGCAAAACAATCATCTTTTAAAAAAAAGGGAGGGAAGATGAACAAGAAATTTATGGAAAAGAAACCAAAATTGCCAAATTACCTATTGAACTCAACTGCAGCATTTAAAACCACAATAAAATTGATACAATTTTCAATAACCAAAATTTAAAAATTGAACAATTTCAGATGGTGGTGAGCCTGTAGAGCATAGGAATTCATACACTGCTTTTAGGTGTGTAGACTGAAACACTTGTTCTAACAAGATCTAGTTGGTTATAATTTGTGCACATCATTCAACACAATAACCATACATGCTGGCATGCCTCCAAGAGGAATTGACACATATTCAAATTGGTAAAACACAATGTGTATATAACAAACCAGGTTCTTAGTGTTTATCTTGAAGATAAAAAGAGAAACTGAGTGAAAGACATTGGTTGGGATAATGACCTGTTAAGAACTACTACCATCATACTATAATGAGGTCAGTGAGCTCAGCTTAAGGAGACAGTGATGAGACTTAGCTATCATAAACACAGAGAGAGAGAGAATGGTGCCTAAAATTCACAGCAGTGACAGGGTCAGAAACCCTACTACCTAACTCTTCCCAGCAAGGATAGCTGTTCCAAATCACCACTTATGATGGTCTGATGGGAATGGGAGGGTTCCCTCCACCAGGATTTGCCTTGTTTTCAGAAATCACTATCAGCTGAGATGTCATTACTACCAAAGCCTAAAAGGAGAGTAGAAGCTTTGTTTCTCTCTTTGCCCACCTCTCCAACATTGTTTGATGTACCTATTCAGTTGTTAAATAAACCTGTTGTATTGCACAGCTGCACTGTACTGATAAAAAAGTGAGTTGATAGTGCTGTCTGTGATTATAAGGGGGAGTGTGGGTGCTATATGATGTGAAAAGTTTATGTGCATAGATTAACTGAAGATGAAAATAAAAATGTGCAACAGAGTTGAGGATATAGAGAATGTAGATCTTTCTGAAGTTTACCGTTGGGTTTGTCTTTTCTCCAAAGTGGTAACCCATTCATGTCTAAAGGTAAAGAAAAAAAATAGAGATAAATATGAGAATTTTTTTATTTTTTTCTTTCTTTATTTTAGTAGGTGGAGACCAAGTTGAACCAAAAAATAAAAATAAGACAATAACACACAATACAATATACAGATGGTGTGTTATAGAATTGTACACCTAAAACATAGTTTATTAACCACTGTCACCCCTATAAATTTAGTAAAAAATAAAAATTGAATAAGGCAAAATGAGTAGCAATAGCAGATTTCTCAAATGGCAACAGGAGGATCAAATAGTAAGTCCTCTTGGAAAAGTAGCAAGTTGAGAACCTGGAAAACTGAACTTGAGACTTAGTTCTGACATAATTGATAACTTCTAAGTAATTCAGTCATCTCATCTATAAAATGAGGGTTTGGGTCTAGATCAGTATTTCTCAAATGTAGTACTTAAGTCTCCTGCATCAGAATCTGTAGAGGTACTCACAACAAATGCAGATTCTGGACCACGGAACAGACCAATAGGATTAATTAACATGCATTGGCCAGGCTGACAAGATACATGTCAATGACCTCTCCATGAATCGGTGTATATCATTTGAATCCAGGATAAAGTATACCAGATTTTAAATGTCCTCTTTTTATGCTAATCTTTGATGATTGAACATGATTCCATTTAACTATGTCTCTAGATTGTATGACATTTTCTGTGTTCTGTAAGAGACCTAATCTGTTTTGCTTTCTTAAGTTTGTGGTGTCATTTTCCAAAGAATGCAATTACAATGTATGATCTGCCCTCTGAATCAAATGGTCCATAGTTCCTAGTAAAAACATCTCTGACTGTATACTAAAAAACAGAATAGGTATTTCTTTCACTCTAAAGAATGATCACTTAATTTCATACTATGAAATAGATGAGATATTTAGAAAAGTTATTTAGAGAGGGGAGGTAAGATATTTCACAGGAGATACCCAGAACTACACTGCTCACAGAAAATAGGAGATGTTTTATTGCTTCATATTCACTTTGAAATATCCTCTAATTTTTGTAAGCAGTAACTATAGCTTCCTTAGTTTAATGCTTCCTGTACTCATCTGCAATATTTCACTATGTTGATTCTAGTTTCATTTCTATAAATTTACTTTCTGCTCTTCCTCTTTTATCAAATATTTGCTAAATCTTCTAAATGCCAGGAGTTGTGTTTTATGTATGGGATACTAATATTTAAGAAATACAGAGTTGCTCACAAGTTTTGGGAAAAAATAGATAATATACACTACCATATCATTGTAGGTGCTAAAACAGTTATAAATAAAGTGACTTAACACCACAGTAAAGGGATCAACTTGCTCACATTTGGGAGAAGTTAAGGAAGGTTTTATCACGGGGGTGATATTGGCTCTTGATCTTAGAAACTACACTGTGTTGAACTCAAGAAGGAGAGTGAGTAGAGAAGGCCAACAGGGGTGTGAAGAAAATTCCAGGAAGAGGAGAAGCCTAAACAAAGGCACTAAAGTTTAAAATGGTACCATTTCTTTAGGAAATAATACATTATTTCTTGTTTTAAAGAAAAAGATGGAATATGAGTCTGCAAAATAAATTTGGGCTCAAACTGGGAAGATCTTAAATGCCACACTAAAACTTAATATAATTTTTAATTTATTGTGATGGCATACTTTAATCTACATTTTGAAAAGTTTCTCTAAAACAAATAGGAAAAGCAAAGAACAAGGTCAATCGAGAGACTGGTAGAGCATTGTATGTGAGCACTTAATACATGACTGGAATTTGTATAGAAGCAATAGCAATGGAAAGAAGAAAATAGACTGGAGACTTATTTCAGTAGCAAAATTCAAAAGGATTAGTCGATGACGTGTAGAAATAAATGTCCAAGAGGAAACGTGATGATGTTTCTGTGGTTTCTAAATTTGTTGACTAAAAAATTGAAGGTACAATTAATAGAGAGAAATCAACAAAGAAACAGGATCAGAATGGGGTGAATGAGCTTGATTTGTGACAAGTTTGAAGTGCTTGAACTACTCAGAGATGTGAGGCTCACAATAATGTGGGCCAGGGCTTAGAGATTTGGAAGACATCAATGTACAGATAATTGATGTCTGCCCAGTGATAAGTCAGAGGAATTAGAGTATAAGGGAGTTAAGGACAGAAACTACAGAACATCTACATTTAACTCCTACTGCATGCTGGTAGATATTATGACAAATAATAACCTATGATAGAATGAGACAGGAGAATGTATACTTTTAGTTAACATGACAAAAGAAACTGCTAAAGATATGTAAAGGCACAGAACTGCTTAAATACCAATATTTAAAGTAGCAATTGATTATTTTATAACATTTCCTTTTTCTGCTTGGACAACATAAGATATATAACATGCTAATAAGATAGATTTTATAAAAAGTATGGAAAGTGCATTTCATGAAAGACGTTGATATTATTAAATTAAAAGAAAGAGAAGCAGGTGATAGTTGGGTTTCACTAAATATAAAAACATATATACTATTACTTTTTTGGACCACTGATTAAATATTTTTTAAGTTTTCTGTAACTTGAGGTTAAGAATTATTTATGATAAATTAAAAGAGAAATTATATAAGAAGGGTAATACCAAGAAATAAATAGAAATAAGTTATATTTTAATTTTCTTTCAAAATCTCTATCTCATGATTTTACTGCTAAAATTTATAGAGTGGGTAAGAGAGTAAAGAATTAAAACATGACTAGATAAATAACTTACTTAGTAATTCAGAGAATGAGAATCTGGCTCATTATTTTAATTAATTCAGCACTATTTTAACAAAGTTTTATTGAATGCTTACCATATGCCAGATACTATTTTAGGTGCTGTGATACACCAGTGAACAGGATAGATAATAATTCATGCCTTTGTAAAGCTTATTGAATACATAAGTAACTGATTCATAGTTGATATTTGCTAGAGTAAAGGAGGGAAAAAGCAGGGCCAATGGTTAGGAAGTGTATGGGGTGAGCAGTGGTTGAAATTGTAAAAAGAATTTTCAGGAAAACCCTGAGAAAATATCATTTAAGCCATGATTTCAAAGAGAATAGGGAGAAAGGCATGTAGACATTGGAAAGAGTAGTGGTTCCAGGCAGAGACTATAACAAATGCAATCCAAGGGTAGTAGCTTACTTGCTGTTTTGGACTGAACCAGAGAATCCAGAGTAAGAGAGTCAGGGCAGAGGTGAGCGGCAGCATTGGCCAGATCACGTAGAAATCTGCAGGCCTTTGTGGGGACTTTGCCCTTTCTTCTGAGTGAGATGACAAAAAAGGTTTCCGAGTAGTGTTGCAAAAATTCTAGTCACACTATATACAAATTTCTGAGAAATATGTCTTAATAATTAAGTCAAATATTAAAGAAAAAAATATAAAGTCCAAGTGTGCTTTTATGGAAATTAAATGAAATAAATACAACAAAATTAAATTTATTCTGACAATAAAAAACATATTTATGTTATATTTTTTGAGTTGTGCTTTTTAGAATTTGTAAAAAAGGGGTTAAAAAATTAAAAGAAAAACACAAAAGTTCTCTTTTTGTATATATAGATACATTCTTAGTAAGATTTAAATTAAGATTTAAATTTGGCAGGTCCCGGTGCAAATGTGTTGTTTTTCATTCTTGTGTTTATGAGAAACATAAGCCTGATGTGTCCTTAGCAATTTCTTCAATGTTTGGGCATATATTTGAAAGGCAAACTCTCATTTCCTCATCAATACATTGAAGAATTCCTCTTTTTACTCTTAACTGTGTTGAGTGCAGAAAACCCCCACCATACATATCATCTTAACTTTACACCAAAGGACAGAAGATACTTGCCTCCAATCTTTCTGGGGAACATGGGGGGTAGTGTAAACAATCCAGCACCACAGCTTACCAGCCTTTTGCAACCTAATCAGGCAAGTGAGGTGTGGGGTTGGGCAGACTGTCAGCTTACAACCAATTCCCCACATCTTTGTCCCCCAAAATTCTAAACTCTAAAAACCCTAATGGTTTTTTGGTTCCCAACAGGCACATATTTCTGTGGAATACCATAGGGCACACCTGGAAATCTTCTAGGTCACACCAGTGAACCCTGGCACACACTTTGAGAACCACTGCCATAAGGAATCTCAAATATTTGCAGGATTAATAATAAAGGGTATAGAAGACATATTCTATAATTCCCCAAAACTGTTTCTAGGTTTACTCTCTGTATTTTATATTGTTATATTTACCATAAAATGGAAAGTAGTTTTGTTTCATAATGAGCTTTTTCTTAATTTTTTTCTAACTTTTTCTTAATTTCATATTAACATGAGACAATTGGCCACAGGCTCCCAGTTTCCTTAAAATGTGAAATATTCTTATAGATCTCAAGACTTACATAACTCACATTGCTGGCTTCCATCTGAACATCTTGAGCATAGTGTTTCTCTTATTAGGAAATTGTTTTCTGGTGGATTGTGTACACTCGCGTGAAGCCCTAGTCATTGACATCAAAACGCAGACGTTTTCCTGTAAGATATCCTGGCCATTATAAAGCCTGTCAGAAAAGATAGTAAAAGCTGCCCCCACAAGTTTTAGGCTTTAGTGAAGATGATGAAACACACTCAGAAATAAATAGCTTCATTCAAACTACAGCTTAAAAACACCAGATTGATCCACTGGTTGCAAAAGGGTTTTCAGTAGCAGCTGACAGCAGCATCCTGTGGAGCTCAAAAGATGGTCTTGTCTTATTTGACAGCGGACCTTTCAAATACAGTCGTCATTCAGAACATTTCAGAAAACACTTCTCCTTTTCCCTGTGTATTTGACTTTCTCCTTTTCTCCTCGTATTGAAATGTTTCCTGTAGAATAGATCAGAACACGGAAGGGAATAGTCAAAGCCCTATAGTCTATACATATAAATTTTTATATGTCCCAGACAGTCATTTCTTTCCTGAAGAAACATACTAAAACCATATATTTATCTTCTTCCCAGGTTTCCCAAACCACCAAAGATTGTAGCTTTAAATTTTTAAAATATATTTATTTATTGGATATTTTGAATTTAATGCATACTGTATAGATTTAAAAACCTATGGCTATACATTTTCACTTAGGGCCAGGTGTATTTTAAAAGCAGATTTCATATTTTGCTATTATGAAAGAGTTTTTTGTCCATGTTTTTATTCATTCCATTATAAATCATTGATAGGCTTCTATTGAATATCTGCTATCGTGTACCAGATTTAGTACTTGGCACTGGGGATACATAGATTAATAAGATGCAGTCCCCACTTATGAAAAGTTTATAATCTAATCAACCAATTTCACAAACACACATACACCATCCACACGCACCAACTAATGAACTCAGACCAATTAAAAGTTAACTTCTACAATTAGATGATTCAAGATTATCTCAGTTGGGGTATTGGGAGTTCCTTAATAAATTATGACCTGACCCTTTCACCTATTCTCAAATGGAATTTTATCATCTATTATTTATTAATTGATATTTGAAGCTAAACTAAATCAATATTTTTTGTGCGGTTTTCTTAAAGGCAGAATATTTCTTTTTTGCCTTTGTACTAAGAGATTCATGATCATTATCCTTAAATAATTTTGGTAAACAGTGTAAAAATTAGACACCATTTTTGTCAAGGTTAAAATAGATGCCAATAGAGATAAGTGGGTCAAGCAAGTGATTTTGAAAAGTAACCCAGTGTCCCATAATGTCCAACAACTTGTGCCAAGACCATGTTTCATAATTGTATGTAAAAAATACTTATACTTAATAAAGGTATCCTCTGTAAGTTGTTTAAGTTGTTATAATAGTGATTCAGAGGAGCCATATTAAGGCAGGATGACATTAAATACAAACTTACTACATACTTGTCACTTCTCTTTAAGAATTTAAGGATATCTCTTATAAAATAGGCAGTACTAAATGAATAAATGAATAAATGGAAAGCAACAGCAGAGGTTCAGAGAAGAAAATAAGGATTCCCTCTTTAGACTATCTCACAGCTGAAAGCAGAGGGAACTGAACTATTAGTCTCCCACTGAAAATAAGATATCTTGTTGCAGAGATGATGTAAGGTAATGAATTCTGTCATGGTAATTCTTTTTCCAGAAAAATCTTGAAAATCAATAAAATGCTCCTCTTTCTCAGTGCCCAAGTTCCATAAGTATGGTGTTACAGGATTCAGGAATTTGCATAATTATACCTTATTGTATTTTGCCAGGATCTAAGACAGTACTTTATTTCAATAAAATAGCAACTAGACCATACATGATTGTTAGGTTCAATATCAATTGTCCCTCAATAATGATGCAGAGATGTGCTTAGCATTTTGAGACAAAAAAGGTATACGTAGGTAGCAGGACATAACCCTGCTGTCACTAAATTATATGCATGATTAATGATCTTCTCCAGTTTAAAGTTTGAATCACAACAAAGATATTTTAGGTGGAAAATGGAAGAGGGATAGCAAAAGGTGGGAAACATGAACCCTAAGACTTGAATCACACATGCCATTGTTCAATATTGAATTTGGCTCATAGTACAATTGACCCTCAGGGTTGCTGTTTAAATTCCAATGCAGTAGTTGTCAACCCTAGCCACCCATTAAAATCACCTGCAGTGCTTTTTAAAAACTCCACTGTTCAGGTCCCACCTTAGATTAATTAAATTCTCTGGAGTTGAGACCTGAGCACTATGAAGATTTCAAAGAATAAATGCCATAATACCCACATTTGAGAAATAAAATTGGAGTCAGGAAAAGAGAAAAGAACACAAAACTAGAGCTTTATATTTAAATGTGCTATAATAAAGATTCTGGTTTGAGTTTTCTATATTACATTGACAATAAATATCATGTTTCAGTGACATACTAATTAGTACTAAACTAAACAGAGAATTTCTGTGTTAGTTTCTAGGTATTTGTGTCACCGCTGGAAGCATCATCTTACTTATTCTATGAAATAGTTTTTCTTTTCATTATAATCAGTCCATTATAATCACAACCAAATCTGAGAAGTCAAAACCTACAACACTATAGAGAACTATTTTAGAACTATCTGAAAAAAAGATTTTTGTGTGTGTAGACATCTTGATACATGTAAACTCAGGCCTACTATACTGTGTATCCCTTTTCAATAAGTCTGATTAAGGAGCCACTCTACTTAATAACTTAATAACAGATTTGTTTTAAACATTAAAAAGACTTAATTATTGTATCTTAGCATTACCTAGGAGATATTTCAAGATGTGTCATAAATAAAACATAAAATAGGATTACATTCAGACCTTTACCAACTCTAAAAATTGAAAAGATTATGGTAAAGCTCCAAATATGAATCTAAGGTCATTAAACAATAATTTTCATATATAGTGATATAAAGTAGCTTCTTCCAAATCTTCAGACTGTACCATTTTGAATAAGATCATTGAAGTGGGAATTTTCTGAAAATGTTGGTGTTTCTAATATATACATGTCAGCCATCCAATTGGGTATTCTTTCTACCACTCTGTAATTCATGTCCATGTATGTCCATGTAATATTAGTGCATGTGTATGTTTTGCACACTTCATATCTGGCACAGCTCATAGTAAATGGGAAGGCAAAAAAGGGAAAAATCAAAGAGGTTGAATAGAAAAAGAATAAGGAAAAAAAGGATGAAAAGAAAAAAGGAATGATAGGAATAAAATCAGAAAAAATTTGCTCTTCTTTTTTTACTCCTAATTCTTAAACTCATTTCTACTGTTCACTTGCCTTTTTCATTTTCATTCATTCCTCTATCCCACCCCCTCTTGACAAATATTCCTAGAAACTTTCAGAGTCAGTGAATTGTCATTGTATTTACTAAAACAGTGTTACAAAGATGGTAAATTAGATTCAAAAATAAATAATTTCTAGTCAAAATTTTGAGTAATTCTTTTATACCTTGTCTAAATTACCCAATTTATAAGTCAATCTAATTGTTTTACCACCTACAGTTCAGCTAAAGTAATTGATTGATATACAGTTTTTTAATGTATTTACTTCATTATTTAAGAAAGTAATTTTTACCTCAATAGTTCTACCTGTTAAATTTAGTGTGTTGATCTTTTCAAATTAGATATTAGTGAGTATTGTATGATATTAATTTTTGTGAATCTGGTCAGTTGTGAAATTTTTTAAATAATTCTATTCAGACAGATAATACTTCATATTTTTTTCTAGGCTAATAAGCAGTTAATATGGCTTTGAGCTCCCTTATGAATGAATTAGGTACTAACTTTAGTTGAGTCATTTCAGATAGAGAGGACTCAGTACAGAGATTCAAACTCCTCCATTCATATAAATGATTCCAGGTCCTATTAGTGTGTACTTTATAAATAGTAGTCAGAAGAAAACAGAAAAATATTTTTATTTAATAATAATGTCTTGTGGTCATCACTCAGAAAAAAGTAATCTTTATTTAATTTAGTGAAACAAAAATAGTAGTTAATTATATAATTAATTGCTATGTTACTAACCTGTTTTATGTAGCGGCAGAGGCATTTAATCTTGAATCCTCCATATCCTTGGAATATATTAGCATTGGAAATCATGGATTAAATTCTTGGGCATATTGAAAAGGTAAATATAATGGTGATATGTGTTATATAAATATGTGCTTAAATATGTAGGTAGAAATAAGATTTGGAAAGGCTGGACTGGTACACTATCTTATCAGTTATGTTTTTTGTTGTTTTTTTTAGATTTTTAACTTGCTGCCAAATTTCGTGCTTAGTTGGAGAGAGTTTCATATGATTTTTTGTATGTTTATTTATGGTATTTTTTTTTCACTAAAAATGCATCATTACCTTAGCAGCTGCCGCACCACATGGAGCAGCATGTGTGCTTTTTAAAGGAGATCCAGAGCACCTTCCCCCAGAAACCCGGAGCCAATATGCTTTGGGAAGTCTGCAGCAGGCCTCAGACTTTACCAGCAAGAGAATGTATGATTTAGATATTTTTGCATGATTTTTTTCCAATAATAATTTTCTTTAGCATTTCTTTCTTCTTAAGTATTCTATTTAAAAATACTATTTTTTAAAAAAAGAAAAAATATAAAAGTTAACACATAACAAAAAAACATTTTAAAATATATTTCCTCTTTTGCTTGAGGCCATTTTGGAAGGAGCTTGGGACTGCCTCTACTTAACAAAAATGTGAGAGAGAAAAATGCAGATATGGGAAATGGTGTATGTTTTATGAATGAGCCTTTCCTTGTTTTATATATTTGAAAGAAACTGCACCTTATTTCTGTGTGTGTGTGTGTGTGTGTGTGTGTGTGTGTGTGTGTGTGTGAGAGAGAGAGAGAGAGAGAGAGAGAGAGAAAGAGAGAGAGAGAGAGAGAGAGAGAGCTAGAGAGAGAGAAAGGGAGGGGACAGGAGGCATTCCAAGTCTACCCAGATTTCTGTTTAGGCACTCTAGTTCCTGACCCCACCCTGATGCATTTTTTGAAAACCTCATTTAATACCCAGCCTGAACTCTATATATTGAATTTATGGCTCTTCTCTTTGGGTGTGTTTCAGATACATTTGGATAACACAACTCCAAGGCACTATTCAGGTCAGGCATTGACAAACGAACAACTGAACTATGCTAGCAAAGTAATCTGTAAATGTAACATACTGTATGTTTTGTACAAATAATGTTGTGATTTTTTTAATAAAAATAAATATTTAAATAAAATGTTTGAATTATTTTAAATCATGTAGACTTTACAGATAAATGAGATTTTGTCTCATCAAAACACATTAGTTCCAGATACGTCTTGAACCTTTATCAATTCCCCTGCCAAAATAACTATTGACGAATTTTAATTGTGGAGTACATTTATAATATCTATTTTTTAAAATAAAGATACAATTTTGAGGAATGGTATCATAAAGAAAACATAACATATAGTAAAATTCCTGAAACTGTTTACATCAGATTATTTATCTATGAAAGAAATCAGGCATAAAAGTGTATTTGATTTGATGTAATAGGTAAATATTGACTATATGATATTCATTTTCTTATTCGCTGGTAAATCTATAGAGATGCAGAAAGTAAGATATTGAGAACTAGAGCAGAGAGAAATACTCCTTAATGTAAAGTTGAGTCAGTTGGATCTAATCTTGACTGCCAAATTTGAGACCACTTCTGTGAAACTTTGGTCTCTCAGAGGTGAAGTGTGTACAACAGGTGACTTCAGGTGGCTCACATTCAATAGTTGCAGGGACTGAGCAAATAATGTAAATGAATGAAGGGCTGAGTGATATTAAAGACATTATGATAAATGGCAATTGACCCTTGGACCCCGGGTCCGGGAGAGAGTAGGTGGTGGCGAGAGGAAACTGAAGAGTGTATAACTGGTCAAAGAAGGGCCAAAGCCACGCAGCTCAGGTGTTTGTGGCATATGAGAAGGTGGGTCCAAATGTGGCACATCTAATTTTAAAGAGAACCTGGAAATCCAGGTTTGAACATCAAATTTCATGAATTTTAGAAACCAATCATCAATTCAAGTTTTGCTTTATTTTATGTTTGTTTGTTTTTTTAAGTCGTCTCCGCACATCTGTGAGGCATCTCTAATTCATAGGCTATCCACACAGATTAATAGTTTTTCGACTGGATTGCTATCACAGAGATGTTCTAAAATACTATGGATTTATAACACTGTGAATTTTAAAAAGAAAAAGGCTAATAGACTGCTATGGTTTAGTTGGAAAAACATCTAAACTACAGGGGATTTGAGATCTGGATCAGTCATGTATAAGTAGAGTAAGCTATCTTGCCACCATCTGTGCCCCTGCATTGTGTAGACGTTTTCCCCAAAAAATGACCTTCTCACCTTTCATGAAAGAACCACAGTGTTAAATAACTCACTTTGTTCTATAGCAGACCATGCCAATCGGTGGCCAATATGATATACTAGACTACCACCAGGCTTGACTTTTGTCCTTTCTGGCCCTTCACAAAGCTTGGCAAGTTGAATCAGCCAAGTTCCAGTGAAGGTTGGTACTGGAGAAACAGAAATTGGCTCTTGTTTCTGTCTGTGATCCAAGAGGCAGCACTGTGAAGGGCAGCAAGGGCCAAAAAGCTGGTGGAGCTGTGAAGTAGGGGTGCCAAGTGAAAGCCAAAGATTGGTGACTTGGAAAGCTGGTGCAATACCTGGAGCTGAGCTGCAGGCCAAGGGGCAAGCTGGCTTAATTCTATTGGATAAATACTCTGCCCAGAGCTGCTGTCATGATGCCAGGAGTTCTGTGTCCTACCTCTTTTTTTTTTTTTTTTTATTGCATTTTAGTGATAATCTCAACTCTCAACACTTAGCATAACCTCCATATCAGTTCTCTAGCTCTTTCTTAACAAAAGCTTGTCTAAGACACATGAAATTGAGGTAAGATTCTCTTAGGGACATTCTAAGCTACAATCCCTACTTGGAACCTGAATTTTGTCTATGGACTCTAGTAGACCATCGAATTTTGGAGTCATTTAACTTAGGCCCTGATAGATTTGCTTGCACTGAGTTATTCTTTAATACTAAATCTTCTGATCTCATTAAAGATAATTGAGATAGTCAGAAAAATGATTGTATTTTTGAGAAATGTTTTTGAATATTATTTCCATCTCTGAGCGTTCCTTTTTTATAGCTTCAGAAAACATTTCTATTAAAGTTCAGTGAACTGCTCACTCTTTGCCCAGGATATAAAGAAGCTCAAAGCCAAAGATAAACTTTGTGATAAAGCAAAGCTATTCCTTGAGTTTATACATTTGCATTCTGCTATTTTTCTTTGTCCTCTTTAGCTACTCAAATAGTATCTGGAAAAAAAGTAGGGATAAATAAATATAATAAACTAAAATTTTAGCAGATAGCTAATTTTTTTTCTCAAGTCCAATGAAACTAGGTACTAATGGCCCTGAGGATACAACTGAAACAAAAACAAATTAACTGCTTTCTACATAGGAATGCATAAGATCCCAACTAAGTTATCCAGAAGAAAAGATCCTTCCTTCCCAAATCTTCAGACACAAGTCATGTGTGGCTTTTATTGCATTATTAATAGTGGCTACATTCACCCTACTGGTTCTTCTGATAAGTATTTTGATGCTGTTATAATATGTTACCCACATCTATCTACCCAAGACTTCAGCCAAACTACAACTTCAATTATATCACCTTCATAGCAATTGTAAATTTACATTCTTTTTCATCTTCCCCTTAAGAAACAAGCTAAAATGGCTTGACCAGAATTTGACCTTTATTTCTACATGCCTCAGACCAAAACAAGAATTGTATATCCTGTAACAGGGAGAGAAGGTGGGTAAAACTGTCTCCATTGAATGTTGATAAGTTTCTATTATTCTACAGTATTCCAAAAGCTAACAATCAGAAAACTATCCTTAACATTTGCCCATCAACACTTCCAAGCCAGTGATCCTGGCACATTAAGTTTTGAGTTTGTTTCCTTATCTGTGAAATGGAGATAAAATTTCTCTCACTGAGTAGCTATGACTTTTAAATGAGCTGTTTTATGTGAAGTTAATTGGAAAGTCATTATTGAAGGGTAAATTTCCTTTTGTTCATTTTTAGGGATGGAGCTAAAACTAGAGGGAATTGGTAAAATCCTGGACTTGTGTCCTGACTCTGACTCACTCTTGGACCTTAGTCAATTAACTTTCCCCAACCACAGGCTTCCCACTGGAAAATTAAACATTCTCTCTGCCTTAGCAGATTGTTGGGTATGCACATTAATTGAAAGTGCTCTTCAAATGAAAATCATTATTAAATCTCTGGGAGATTCTTATTCAAGAAACCATAATTATTTTTATTCAAATGATGTTTTTATCCCTTTCCAATGTACAATATAGCATGCTATATTTGAATTAAACATAAAGACATCATCAAGAAAAATGTAGACATTTTTAAAGTGAAGATTACTGTTCACTAAAAGAGGTTCTTATGAAAACCTGATGGTTAATAACTATTAATCAAATATGCTTTTTAGAACAATATTCATGTCTTAGTATTGCAGTGATTTCTATAGAATATATACATAAATGAAGTTGTTAAAATATTTAATAGTAGCCCTATCTCTAGAGTTTACTGATGTTATAATGGGCTAGAACTATAACTTCCCCATATTTTTTCAAGTGTGCGAAAAGCTGGTGAATTTTATGGTAGTAAATTGTATAAAAAGTTAGTAGTTGTTAACTAGTAGCCATCAATTCATCAAACACATGTCCATCCTCACCCGTTTTACTTACACTAACACACATCGTTCTCTATCCTCTGCAGTCAGTATTACCACTATTTTTCATCTTCCTAATAAAAGACTACAAAAATTTTTAAAAAGGTAATTCAGAGTATTGGACATTTATCTGTGCTAAACTTCCCTCAGGCTCAATGCTTACAGATGATTAAGTATTTTATCTTGATCTATCCATCAAAGGCTAAGAATTTGTCCCTAAATATCCAAATGCCCTGCACAAATATCAATGATTCAAGTTTGTATGTGTGTATAGCCATATATTAAATTTATATATACATATATTAAATACTCTTTTAATCCCAGAATAAACACATCATTGTTTTCTATGTGCAGCTGCCAAAAAGAAAAAAATAAGTTTAAAAAGCACAGCAAGAAGGCAAGAAATAGTATATTTACAACAATAATTTATCAGGTTGAACTGAGACTAGAATCTTGGGGTCCAGTTCCTTGATATTATTATTTATCACACAGCTTGACCAAAAAATAGGAAGGGGCAGGCAAGGAAGGCAAGAAAAGGCCCTCCTGCAAGAACAGACAAAAACAGCCATTGATTGGATTGTATCTGATTGTTCACTGCCCAGTGCACCTGTGCTGTTTCCCACCCCTTTCAAAATCTCCTTGGTCCTGAGGGTTGAACAGTGCTAATCTTGCGAACAATATCCAAATTGAAATCGGAAGAAGGACAAAAGCTAAATTTATCTTGGCTCTTTCTTCATTCCAAGCTCCCACTTTCCTGTGACGCACAATTGTCATTTTCTGATGAAGAGAAAAAAAGCTATTTTTAATAATGAAACATAGATTCTTCTTCTTACCAATATCAGTACAACTGCATCCCACAGAAGTGTCACTTAAAGAACATAATCAGGAAGACAGATGTCACTGTGTCCTCTCATCTGCGCCTATTTTTCACAAAGCTTTAGTAGTCAGGGCAGGAAACAGGAATGCAGGGAGAAGGCTGCAGCCTGAGTGGGCATGACTGAATGTAGTGTTTCCCAAGAAATTATTTTAATTGAAAAAGTAAGAAGAGTTTACATGGATTCGTTCTGAAGATTCTAAAATTGGATCATAATCCTATCAGATGAGACCTCCCCAAAATACCTTCCAGTTAGGCAAAAACAAACAAACAAACAATAAAAATGTCTAAATAGTCATAGCAAATTTGCTGTCCTTTTTTTTTTAATTGAAGGTATGATTGGTGACATTACAGCCATCAAATTACAATCCTGCCTTTAATCAAAGAAAACTAACAAAAGTTTCAGTAGTCCATACATGTGTTCCTAAAATTACACTTGGAAAATCTTTATATCTGTGCATGGGGCTACATGACCCAATCTGAAAGCCTAAAACTGAGTAAGCAAATAAGCAATAATAATATTTTAGAGATATTTACTAGGATGTTTTCGTATCAGCCTCACATGAAGAAACAGACAGTTAAAATTTATGACTGGGCCATCATCCAGTGTTGGTAGTAGTAAGAATGCCAGTTTGGGGTCAAGAATACTTGTGCAAATTGAGATATTGATGCAATGTCCTGAAACTCATTTCATTAAAATGTACCAATACCTAGGAGGATGTTTGGAATATCAAATGAAATCATATGTTAAGTGCCAGACATATACTTTTGTAGTTCATAAGCCACCCAGTCATCATATTTTGTTGTTGAAGCCCAAGCTTATTGAGACATTATTTGATAATTATTTGATTCTGTGGAAATCTTCCAAAAATTTATCTTAGTTTTCTTTAATTTTGTTTTGTGCTCTCATTAAAATAGGAAGGATGGACAGGACTCTCTTAAGGGTAACTCTTTTGCAATTTAAATGATTCCTGCTAAGCACCCCTAAGGAAAAAAGTCTAGTTTATTATTTTTTAGAAATAATCAAATCATAGTATTTAATTAATGACCCATTTTTTTTCAAACATTTAAAAAACAATCAAGTGAATCCATAAAATACAATATCATTTTGTATTAAATTATTTGTGATTTTTAGAATGATAATAGCCAAATTAAGGAATCATCTTTAAGACTTTTCTTTATGCCTGACAAGGCAGTGGTGTAGTACATAGAACGTTGTATCGGGATTTAGAGGACCCAGGTTTGAAACCCTGATGTCACTGGCTTGAGTGCTGGCTCACCTGGCTTGAGATGGGCTCACCAGCTTGAACATGGGGTCACTGGCTTCAGTGTGGGATCATAGACATGACCCCATCGTTGCTGGCTTGAGACCAAAGTTTGCTGGCTTGAGCAAGGGGTCACTCACTCTGTTTTAGCTCCCTGGTCAAGGCACATATGAGAAAGCAATCAATGAATAACTAAGGTGCTGCAACGAAAAACTGATGATTGATGCTTCTCACTGCTTTCCATTCCTGTCTGTCTGTCCCTCTCTCTGTTTCTGTCAATGAAAAGAAAGATATTTATTTATCATATAGAGAATGACAATGATGAGGTGAAGGAATTCATATTGTTCTGGAGTTACAAATGGCTTTCTTTTCAAATACATTTCTTTGATAAGAACCATGATGCATATGGTAAAAGCCAGAGACCTGGTTCTGTAAACAAGTAGTCAGAATATCTACAGGAGTAGGCATTGCCCAACACAGTATCCAGTGGCTAGTTTAAAAGGTTAACATCCTTTTAAACAAACTAGTTAACAATTTAGTAGAAAGAAAAAGAAAATCAGTTTACTGATGAAATCAATCTCAGCTTCAAAAAGTAATTTAATGCTGTGTATTAAGAGAAAACTGTATCCGTGATTTTAAAATATTTAGCTAACAGATTGTTTATCTTCAACCACCGATCTGTATCTGCTGTTTAGCTCATGGAACTAAAAATATTCACTCATTTGGCACATTCTTCTGGTGAAATTATTGGCAGAACTTTCAAATTAGGTAAAAATCTTATGTTTCAGAATGTAAAGGTAGTTCGTAGTGGAGGAGGATTGGGTCCATACTTTTTGTTATTTGTTTCTTTTACAGGAAGTTTATAAGGAAGCAGGCAAAGGTTAAATATAAGTGTTGAGAATAGAAGACTAATACCTGTCAAGTTAATGAAACACCTGACAAACCTGTGTGTAACTTTTTCTTGCATTTTAAGGAGTAAGTTAAAACCAAGAACTCTTTCACCCTTTACACAGTTTTTAAATTAGCCCTTTAACTATTTGGCAATTATATGAATCATGAAGATAAAAATTATAGAAAGGCATGATTTTTTTTCAGTGGCTTTTTTATCTTCAGAGCAAATGGGAGCCCACACATATATGATGAGTAAACTAGTTTCCAAGCCTACTTTCTTCAGGAGAAAGACAAATTCTAGCTGCCACATAAGCAGCCTCTGAGTTCACAGGAACCCCTGTCCTCCGTTACAGTTTCATTAAAACACAAATATCCTCTTTTTTTAAAACTCAAGTATGTTGGGAGGGTGAGGGGATTGATTAGTAATATTTTATATCTTAATGTGATTTAGAATGATAAGGTTGCTTTCCCCTAACATCTAGTTAAGCTAAATTACACCGGTATTGATTTGGAAGGAAAGAAAATATACAATTTTAGAGCAATTAGATGGGTATATTTCTAAGTGTGGAGAGTATTACAGGACAGCAGACCTGGCCCTTTAGGTCTGCTGAGGGTCATCCAGTAATGTAATGGTTCTTGACTTTATGTAGGAAAATTTTTTCAACATGATTCTAGGTGATTTTGAGAATACATTTATTAAAGCTGGAGACAATAAAACAAAGAAGAATTGAGGTAGAAGAAACATCACAAGAACCTAGGTGGGGCTTCTTTGTCTCTCTGGGAAGTCAGAGAAAAGAGGGACTTGGAGACAAGTTCAGGAGGTTAGGCCAGGTTAAGATTTGGCAGTTTACTGCTCCCTTGGTTGCAAATCTCATAAAAACTCTTAAAATTTCGAAAATACAAGCCTGGGGCGGGGGGGCAGAGGGGAGAGGACAGGGAAGGAAAAGTTGCAGGGTACTCCCAGGAGGGAAAGCAGGAGAGTGCTGGATACTTTGTTTTGAGGGTTTTTAAAGATTAAATTTTAAGGGTGGTCTTGGGGGAGGATTCCAATAGAATGTTTATATTAGTTATCCCAAGGACAGGGGTCCTTAGTCATTGTAGCTAGTCTTGACCTCAACCACCTAGAGCTTGGTGCTAAAATATACACTGAAGCTTAGATGTTATCTCTAAGGAGGTGATATTCTGCATCTAGCTGTAAATTGTTCAGTATGTTTGACTATTTGCCTCAGTTTCCCCATTCTACTAGCAGAGGAATTTCTCTAGCTTCTTACTATCCTGCCTCAGGGAGTAGCAGGGTGAAATGGATGACTGGTGATGTAAGGAGAACTATGTGTGTGGTTTAGTTTGGGCTGGGTTGGATTAAGTTGGGTTGGAGTTTGTGGGAGAAGTGATAATAAAATCAGTATAAAACCTAATATTGCCCGTTTCACAAATAGGTATATATTTTCACAAATGCATCTACTTTTCGCCCATGCAAGAAACATTCATACTCTCAAAATGTTAGCTAATTAAATTTTGGAAGTCAGAGTTCCTGCATTCAAAGTTCAGTTTTGTTTGGGTTAAATGTTTTCATAACAAAGATTTTTCCAACTTTTCTTTTTAATTATTTTTATTATTATTATTCATTTTAGAGAAAGGAGACAGAGAGAGAGAAAGGGGAGAAGCAGAAAGCATCAACTCCCATATGTGCCTTGACTAGGCAAACCTGGGGTTTTGAACCAGCGACCTCAGCATTCCAGGTTGATGCTTTTCCCATTGTGCCACCACAAGTCAGTCAATTTTTCCAAGTTTTAAAACATAAACTTACAGGTGTTCTTTTAAAATATAACCTATTGTAATAAATAAGCTACTTAGATTTTTTTTTCATTCAGTCATTTTTCCTAAACTATATTAACAAAGCTATCTTTCTAAGTATGGAAATGTAATTACTAGTCATACAAATATGTGTATTTTGGAAGTTTTATATTATCACTTTTCATTTGGAGAGCTTAAGTTATTGCCAAAGTTCAAATGACATGCAGCTCGAGAAATTTTAGTATGTGGTCTAAAGAGAGATAAGTGTATTTAATGATACTCTGGCTTCAGTAAAAACAAACTAAATTAAAAACTTTATCATAGAAAGTTATAATGTTGATAATCAGAGCTGGTTCTCATAAGGGGCAACCTTATCCCCAAAAAGAGTATAACACTTTCTATCTTTCCTTGATAGAAAGACTATATTAACTATATTTTCTTTTCTTTCTTTTCTTTCTCTTTCTTTCTTTCTTTCTTTCTTTCTTTCTTTCTTTCTTTCTTTCTTTCTTTCTTTCTTCTTTCTTTTCCTTTCCTTTCTCTTTCTTTCTTTCTTTCTTTTCCTTTCTTCTTTCTCTCTTGCTTGCTTGCTTGCTTTTTATGTATTCTTAATGATCTAGCATCTGGGACCTAGTAGACTAGAGAAAGACTGCCTGCCCTTTCCATGGCTAATTAATTAGTAGAGTTAGCAAAAAATCCCCTACAAGCACAACTTTTATATACAAACCAACAAATCCAGAGCCCATATACCCTCAGACCTCCTCTATTGAGTTTTTACAATCTAGACCAGTATTCTTCCATTGTAATCATCTCCGGACCAGGTACCAGACAACTCATGAGAGCCTCTTTGCCTCAGAGCCTGCTGAAATTATTCCAACCAGGCCTCACTTGTTCTTTCCCATGGAAACTGTAAGACTCATGCCCATGCTTTTCTCTCACCTCCTCTGCCTCCTGATCTGCCCTGGTGCTTCTCCATGTGGCTCTACATGGCATGGTATACTCTCTTCTTGAGAACTGCAAAAAACTATCTTTTCGAGAGGAAAGAAGATGGCAATGGAGTAGGCGGATGTACCAACTTCCAACTCCCAGAATCAAAGTGGATTATAACTCAATTTTAAGAACCATCATAAACCAACTTTGAACTAAACTAAGTGGACTCTTCAACCAAGGAACACTGCAGAAGCCACACTGAGACTGGTAGGAATAGCGAAAACGTGAAGAGGGCTGCCCAGCTCCCCGGAGCAAACGGTACCTCGGAGAGATCCGCATGGCGGAAGGAGAGTTTGGCGGAGAGGGAGGGACCTGGGTCCCAGGAGCCAAGCCCTAGCCTGCAGTCCCAGAGCCTAGAAGAGGCGTTTGGACAGTATTGAGCTCTGAAATAAGTGAGGATACTGTTTGTGAAAAAGAGACAGTTTTCTCAGACCCAAGATTCTTTTTAAAGGGACAGCGCAGAAAACCTTTCTCACAACCATGCACCCGGGGCTCCGGGGAACAGGGACAGAGGAGAGGAACAGAGCAGCGGGAACAGAGTATGGACTGAAGGCACAGGGACACTCTGAGGGACAACCACCCTAACCCCTGGGCTAAGTCATTTCCCTAATCGAAAACGAATCTTTCCCCTGGAACTAGCAATACCAGCAAAGGGAGACAGGACACTAGCCAAACAAGCTCTCCTGCGGCAATTAGAGCAGAGCTGCTTAGAGGGAGAGAGCTCCCAGGCCTACAGTGTGGAGACTTAGGGCACTTCCATCTCTCTGAGGGTTGCTGAAGGGATGGTGGTGGCAGGACACTGAAACGCGGTCCTGTCGGTGTGGGCAGAGGGACAACCAATGTGAGCTCAGTCTAGCCCAACAGGGGTGGAGGGGACAAGCGAAAGCGGTCCAGCACCTGCGGGCCGCCTGCAATCCCACCTGCAGGGAAAAAAAACGGGCAGAGATCTGCTCTGTGATGCTGCGCAAGCCGGCCCTGACTGCGGGGACAGGGCTAGGACCAGGGACGGGTGGAGGGCTTGCGACTGAGCTCACGCTGCCAACCACGCCTGGCCGGAGAAACCGCAGTTTGCCATCTTGTGTGCGCGAGCGGGCTCCTAACACGGGGGCAGGGTAGACCCCGAGACGAGCAGAAGTTCGTGGCTAAGCTCATGCTACTAGCCCCGTCCGGCCAGAGAAACTGCAGCTTGCCATCCTACATGCGCGAGCTGGCTCCGAACGTGGGGGCAGAGGAGATTCCAGGATGATCGGAAGCTCGCAGCTGAGCTCACACCAGAAAACACGACCGGCCCCATAAACCGAGGTTTGCAACCCTGCACAGGGCCCTGGCCTCAAGGGCGGGGCTAAATTCTGGACGGACAAAGGCTCACGGCTGAGAGCACGTCAAAGGCCCAGCCCAACCAGTGAAACTGTGGCAAGCAGGCTCTGACTGTGGGGGCTGGGCGTAAGCCTTCCAGAAACAGGCTGATTTCGCAGCTAAGCAAAGGTGCTCACCTCTGCCCTTGGTGCTGAGGCTTGTGACTTGAGTGACAGCCGCTCCCATGGAGGAGAAGTGGAAATCACAGCAACAGCCACAGTAGGCTGACGCTGGCACGCCCATACCGAACCACCCTAGGCAGTCTCAGAGGGGGTGGCAGGCCCGCAGACAGACCACACCTAGAGAACACAAAGGCAACACCTACTGGACTCCAGTGGCCACAACTTGCTTATACACAGGTAAAATGGGCAGGCAGAGGAATGCAAACCAAATGAATCAAGAGAAATCCCCAGAGAAGGACCCGAATGAACCAGATATAACCAAACTACCAGAAGCAGAATTTAGAATAATGATAGTTAGGATCTTCAAAGAAATTAGAGCAACAATGGATAGTCACTATGAACACCTAAATAAAGAGATAACAAGTATAAAAAACGAAATTGAAATAATAAAAAAGAACCAGACAGAAATGACAAATACAGTATCAGAACTGAAGATCACAATGGAAGGAATTAAAAGCAGGATGAATCACACTGAGGATTGAATCAGCAAGTTAAAGGACAAAATAAACAAAGGTACAGAGGCAGAGAAAAAGAAGGAAAAGAGACTCAAAAAATGTGTGGAAACTCTAAGGGAGCTGATGACAACATGAAGAGAACCAACATTCGCATCATAGGGGTGCCTGAAGAGGAGGAAAGAGGACAGAAAATGGAAACTTTGTTCAATCAAATCATAGCAGAAAACTTCCCTAAATTAAGGCTGGGAAACATTCCACATGTTCAAGAAGCACACAGAACTCCATTAAAGAGAAACCCAAAAAAATCTACACCAAGACATATCATAGTTAAAATACCAAAGCTAATGGATAAAGAAAAAATCTTAGAAGCTGCTAGGGAAAAAAGGCTATCACCTACAAAGTAGCCCCCATAAGGATGACATCGAACTTCTCAACAGAAACATTTGAGGCCAGAAGGAAATGGCAAGATATAATCAAAGTAATGCAGAACAAGAACCTACAACCAAGACTACTCTACCCAGTATGGCTAACGTTTAAAATTGAAGAAGAAATAAAGAGCTTCCTGGACAAAGAAAGCCTCAAGGAATTCATTAAAACCAAACCAATTCTGCAAGAGATACTAAGGGGCCTGTTGTGAACAGTTCAAAGGGAGGAAAGAATATAGCAAAAAAAAAAAAAAATACAGCTTTAAAGAACAAAATGGCAATAAACAACTACATATCAATAATAACCTTAAATATAAATGGATTAAATGATCCAATCAAAAGACATAGGGTAGATGCGTGGATAAAGAAACAGGACCCATACATATGCTATCTACAAGAGACACACCTTAAAACAAAAGATGCTCATAGACTGAAGGTAAAAGGATGGAAAAAAATATTTCATGCAAATGGAAATGAAAAAAAATCCAGGGTAGCAGTACTTATACCTGACAAAATGGACTTTAAAACAAAGGTTGTAATAAGAGATAAAGAAGGACACTACATAATGATAAAGGGAACAATTCAACAGGAAGATATAACTATTATAAATATCTACGCACCAAATATAGGAGCCTCGACATAAATAAAGGAGAATTTGGTGGATATAAAGGGCGAGATTAACAGCAATACTATCATAGTAGGGGATTTCAATACCCCACTAACAACACTGGATAGATCCACAAGAAAAAAAATTAATAAAGAAACAGCAGACTTAAAATATACACTAGATCAACTTGATTTAATAAATATCTTCAGAACTTTTCACCCTAAAGCAATAGAATATACATTCTTCTCAAGCACTCATGTTACATTTTCTAGGATAGACCACATATTAGGACACAAAAATGGTCTCAATAAATTTAAGAAGATTGAAATCATATCAAGCATTTTCTCTGATCACAATGCCATGAAACTAGAAATTAACCACAAAAGAAAAACTGAAAAATACTCAAACACTTGGAAACTAAATAGCATGTTATTAAATAATGAATGCATTAACAATGAGATCAAAGAAGAAATAAAAATGTTTCTAGAAACAAATCATAATGAGCATACATCAACTCAAAATTTATGGAACACAGCAAAAGCAGTACTGAGAGGGAAGTTCATTGCACTACAGGCATATCATAAGAAGCTAGAAAAAGCTCAAATAAGCAACCTGACCCTGCAGGTAAAAGAACTAGAAAAACAATAGCAAATAAAACCCAGGACAAGTAGAAGGAAGAAAATAATAAAGATCAGAGTAGAAATAAATGACATAGAGGCTAAGGAAACAATACATAGGATCAATGAAACCAGGAGCTGGTTCTTTGAAAAGGTAAACAAGATCAATGAACCTTTAACTAGACTCACCAAGAAAAAAAGAAAGAGGACTCAAATAAATAAAATTAGAAAGCACAGTGGAGAAATAACAACTGACACAGCAGAAATACAAAGCATTATAAGAAAATACTATGAAGAACTCTATTCCAAAATATTAGACAATCTAGGTGAAATGGACAAATTTCTTGAATCATATAAACTTCCAAAAATCAATCTGGAAGAATCAGAACATCTAAACAGACTAATTACAACAAATGAGATCGAAACAGTCATCAAAAAACTCCCAAAAAAGAAATTTCCTGGGCCTGATGGCTTCACAAGTGAATTTTATCAAAAATTCAAAGAAGAACTAACTCCTATCCTCCTCAAACTATTTCAAAAAATTCAAGAGCAAGGAAGACTTCCAAACTCCTTTTATGAGACGAGCATAATTCTGAT
This sequence comes from Rhynchonycteris naso, assembly GCA_037038555.1. NCBI lineage: Eukaryota > Metazoa > Chordata > Mammalia > Chiroptera > Emballonuridae > Rhynchonycteris > Rhynchonycteris naso. The sequence continues at coordinate 78,898,702 of CM072997.1, forward strand.
CACAAAACCGGGCAAAGACAACACAAAGAAAGAAAATTATAGGCCTATATCCCTGATGAATTTAGATGCTAAAATTCTCAACAAAATATTAGCCAACCGGATCCAGCAATATATGAAAAAAATCATACACCATGAGCAAGTAGGATTTATTCTGGAGAGGCAAGGCTGGTTCAATATTCGCAAATCAATCAATGTGATTCATCACATAAACAAAAGGAAGAACAAAAATCACATGATAATTTCAATAGATGCAGAAAAGGCATTTGATAAAATCCAGCACCCATTCATTCTCGAAACTCTCAGTAAAATGGGAATACAGGAAACATTCCTTAATTTGATAAAGGCCTTCTATGACAAACCCACAGCAATCATCATACTAAATGGACAAAAATTAAAAGCAATCCCCTTAAGATCAGAACCAGGCAGGGTTTCCCACTTTCACCACTCTTATTCAACATAGTTCTGGGAGTCCTAGCTACAGCAATCAGACAACAAGAAGAAATAAAAGGCATCCAAATTGGAAAAGAAGAAGTAAAACTGTCACTATTTGCAGATGATATGATATTGTATATAGAAAACCCTAAGTCTCAGTCAAAAAACTACTGGACCTTATAAATGAATTCAGCAAGGTGGCAGGATATAAAATTAATACTCAGAAATCAGAGGCATTTCTATATACCAACAATGAACTGTCAGCAAAAGAAATTAAGGAAACAATCCCCTTCACTATTGCAGCCAAAAAAATAAAGTACCTAGGAGTAAATTTAACCAAGGAGGTTAAGGACTTGTACTCGGAAAATTATAAAACATTGATAAAAGAAATCAAGGAAGATACAAACAAGTGGAAGCATATACTGTGCTCATGGCCTGGAAGAATAAACATCATTAAAATGTCTATATTACCCAAAGCAATTTATAAATTCAATGCAATACCAATTAAAATACCAATGACATACTTCAAAGATATAGAAAACATATTCCAAAAAATTATATTTGAAAAATATATAATCAAAAAAGAACACGAATAGCCTCAGCAATCTTAAAAAGGAAAAATAAAACAGGAGGTATCACTGTTCCAGATATCAAGGTTTACTACTCCAGATATCAAGGCCATTATACTCAAGACAGCCTGGTACTGGCATAAGAACAGGCACATAGATCAATGGAACAGAACAGAGAACCCAGAAATAACCCACAGCTTTATGGACAACTGATATTTGACAAAGGAGGAAAGAACATACAATGGAGTAAAGATAGCCTCTTTAACAAATGGTGCTGGGAAAATTGGACATCTACTTGCAAAAAAATGAAACTAGACCATCAACTTAGACCATTCACAAAAACAAATTCAAAATGGATAAAAGACTTAAACATAAGCCATGAAACTATAAGCATCTTAGAAGAAAACATAGGCAGCAAGTTCTCCGACATCTGTAGCAGCAATATATTTGCCGATTTATCTCCACGGGCAAATGAAATAAAAGGCAAGATAAACAAATGGGACTATATCAAACTAAAAAGTTTTTGCACAGCTAAAGACAATAAGAACGGAATAAAAAGACAAACCACACAATGGGAGAACATATTTGACAGCACGTCTGATAAGGGGTTAATAACCAAAATTTATAAAGAACTTATAAAACTCAACACCAGGAAGACAAACAATCCAATCATAAAATGGGCAGAAGAAATGAATAGAAATTTCTCCAAAGAAAACATACAGATGGCCAAAAGACATATGAAAAAATGCTCAACATCACTAATCATTAGAGAAATGCAAATTAAAACCACAATGAGATATCCTCTCACACCAGTCAGAATGGCACTCATTAGCAAAAGAACACAGAATAAGTGCTGATGAGGATGCAGAGAAAAGGGAACCCTTCTGCACTGCTGGTGGGAATGCAGACTGGTCAGCCACTGTGGAAAACAGTTTGGAGATTCCTCAAAAAATTAAAAGTTGAACTTACTTTTGACCCAGCTATCCCACTTTTAGGAATATACCCTAAGAACACCATAACACTGTTCGAAAAGAAGAAATGTGCCCCCATGTTCGTGGCAGCATTGTTCACAATAGCGAAGATCTGGAAACAGCCCAAGTGTCCGTCAGAAGACGAGTGGATTAAAAAGCTATGGCACATATATACTATGGAATACTACTCAGCCAGAAGAAATGTTGACATCGGATCATTTACAACAAAATGGATGTACCTTGATAACATTATACGGAGTGAAATAAGTAAATCAGATAAAAAAGAAAAACTGAGAACAGCATGATTTCATACATAGGTGGGACATAAAAGTGAGACTATGAGACATGGACAAGAGTGTCGTGGTTATGGGGTGGGGGGAGGGAGGGGAGGGTGGGAAAGGGAGAAGGGTAGGGGCACAGGGAAAACCAGATAGAAGGTGACAGAGGACAATTTGACTTTGGGTGATGGGTATGCAACACAATTGAATGATAAGATAATCCGGAGATGTTTTCATTGTACATATGTACCCTGATTTATTGGTGTCACCCCATTAAAGTTAATTAAAAAAAACAACTATCTTTTTAATGGCAGTTGTCTCCTGAACTGTTGGTATCATCATATCTGAATAATAGTAAAACCTGCATTTTAAAACAAAAACTTTAAATTTATTCCAATGGCTAAGTACATGAGGTTGTTTAATTTCCAATTCAGAAGTCCATATCTATAGATGGTGGTTGAATTATCCCCTTTGTAAAAGTGACTCTTGTTGTACTAAAAGATTAGAAAGTATAAAAACTTGGATCCTCTTCCAATTCAACTCAGTATATCTCAGGTCTCAGTTCTAAGGTCCTTATTTGTGAAGTGAGAAATGTGAGCTAGATAATCTCTATAAATCCTGCTAGGTAGTTAATATTATTTCCCAGTGTTTCTATTAATATACTTTTATTAACAAAGTCCCCTTAGTTAGTATAACTTAACTAAACATCATGGTAATGTTATTTCATCTATTGCCAATTTTGCCACCAGACACGAGTTCCCTATGGTCAATACTTGTTTTATTAATTTTTCTGATCCTGGTGCCTATCATGGTGTGTATCCAAAAGTAGAAACTCAACCACCACCACAAAAAAATGCAATAAGTGACTGAATTTAAGTGTAGTAAGCTTCATATTGGATGGAAATAGATAAACAGAAATAAGAAAGTCAGTATTTTAAATATAAGCTTGAAAAAGAAAACTCTACATTGAAAGATTTAGTATAAACATTTCCTGCTAATAAATAAATTGAATATTGGAAGAAACAAAAGAATCAGTCACTAGAAATATATTCTCAATAACTAGAAGAAATCAAATGAAAGCTTTTTAGGAAATTTTATTTCAAATTTCTTTAGTCTTTTTTTTTAATGATTGGTTATTGGTTTTAAGTATTATTTCAGAGATAGATTTAAATTTTATTTCATCCACTAAAAAGCAACAATGGACATTTTTAATTTTATAGAAAAATGAAAAAAATTAATCTTCAGTCATGCCAAAAAGTCAAACAAAAAGAGCAGCTTTTAATTAAATCTAAAAGCTAGAAATCTTGGTACATTTTTTCATTTCATCTTCATTCCTCTCACAGCCAGTACTTAATGTTGCATTGTAACTGCTCCTCATCTGATTTACATTTTCCTTTCTTCAGAAAGAAGAATATTGAAAGTCACAATAGTATACATTTTAGAAGAAAATTTTAATTACTAATTCATAAAGAGTAATATTCATATGCCATGTTGCATGATCTAAATTAAAACACTAAGTTTAATTTGCTCTGGGAGAATGTTAACACCAGGCAATATAGGTAAAGGGATACGTGGATGTTTTCTGTGTCCTGTGAGAGAAAATTCTGAGCTTCAACACATGAGTTCAGTTCAGCATCTGAGTTAAGGGACCCTTTGTGATCCTTATTTTGGAAGGACTTGTATTCTAGAAATGAGATATAAATAATTGAATTCATTCTTAGATTGTTCCTGATTCCTTACACCAAAGGAGGTCTGGAGAATACTTCAAACCTCTTTTTCCTGGAGAGATTCTGTCACCGGTTTATCATTAAGAATTTAAGCACATGAGCTAAAAGGGAACTAGAAAAATCAATTGGTTAAAAATGAGTCTGGATTATGTTGGGATCACCCCTTTGTGTAATTGCTTTGATATTTGAGTCTTCTAGTCACTAAGCTCCACTTAGTAGTTTTAGTAAGGACAGAATTTATTGAAACAAGAAGAGATCCAGGACCAGCCCAGCTTTATCAACACACCATAAAAATGAGAGATTCTCCGATGAGTATTCATAAGAAATATGCCTCAAACTTGTATAGAATCAAAACCCACAAAAATCTTTAAGAATACTATAACTGTTTCTATATAAGCAAAGCAGAGAATTAAGAATTTTATTCAAGTGGGTTATATTTAAATAACATAAAAATATATACTATAAGGCTAAATGAAAGAAATGTGGCAAGAACATTTCTATAAAAGAGGCAATCTCACCAATTATGATCATGTTGTCAGAATGATCATTTCTGATGATCAGATAGTACAGATGCATTTTCTTTTACTTGGCTTAACCCTCTTATTGTCTTACCCAAAATAAATGTTCAGTATATACTTTTAAATTGATGCATTTATTATTCTAATTCAATATAGAAAAAAGCTGTGTGTCTAATATACCAATAGGCTAAACAAACCAAAAAAATCATATGATCTATTCAATACATACTAAAAATTCCTTTCAAAAATATACATTCCTTATTTTGTTTAAATGAAACTACAGATGGAATAGTTTTCCTATCATATAACTTAAAATAATCTGTTTTAAAGCAAAAATTGTCATCATATTTAATGGAAATTTTCTAGAAATATTTTTCCCTTAAATTTTTTAACGTAATTTTTTTTTAGATTTTATTTATTCATTTTAGAGAGAGGAGAGAGAGAGAGAGAGAAGAGGGAGGAGCAGGAAGCATCAACTCACATATGTGCCTTGACCAGGCAAGCCCAGAGTTTTGAAACTGCAACCACAGTGTTCCAGGTTGACGCTTTATCCACTGCACCACCACAGGTCAGGCATTTTGCCCTTAAATGTCCTTAAACTAAAATAGCTTGGAGTGATTTAAAAAAAAAAAGAAAAGTCCATATTTAAAGTAACAAACCCATTTTCTACTTCATCCCACGCAATAACGCTTCACCTCATTTCCCATCCAAAGTTCCCATCCCCCTCCCATCTGTGTGTATGAAACGTGCACTTTTGACTTCGGTGACTGTCCAGATCTACCTGCCTGATGGCTGCATCCACTGTGAACCAGACAGTCAGATATGGATCAGCCTCATCCTACCACTGGGCCTCCTAGGGTTGCACCCACAAGCAGAGGCGGATTAAGGTGGGTTGAGGCCCCAGACGCAGAAGAAAATATTAGGCCCCTTAAAAAATAAAGAGAGACAGGGAAAATAAAAATACATGTTAACCATACTTTTAAATAAATAAAAAATATTATGTACTATTAATGTTAAAATTGCACATATGAAACCAAACTTGGCCTCATTAGAAAAAAGTGTAAAGTTGGGGTTTTGTGGGGCCCTTCAGAAGTTGGGACCCAGGGTGCACCCCGGTACGCCTGCCGTTAAATCTGCCTCTGCCCACAGGTTACTCTCAGTAGGCTGGTAGGGGCACTATTGCCCATGACAGTTCATGACGATGCCAGATTCACCATCACTGACCTGTGCTGGCTTATCACTTTCAAAGCCGGAACTGCTGCTGCCTCGAGTCACAGGGCACCAGCACAGGGCAGACAGAAGTGAGAACCTCTCCTTGCAAACTTTTTACGGCACCATTTGTACTTCCTTTTACAATCAGCAGAGCATAGATCTGTGAGCAAACTATTTTTACTAGTGATCTAGTAAATTTACTCTGTAGGATTAATGGAAATGCAAATAAAATCAAGTTACAATAATATTGTGTTCACTTTTTCTTTTTAACAGTCACCTCGCTGTTATCATTTTAGGTTATGATCAATGTAAAACCTCAGAACTTTTGCAAATGGTTATGAAGTCTTGCATTACTACAGATCATATTTGTTTTGTAATCTACCAGCAAAATGTTTATACTTATCCCTCGTGATCAACTAAGTAAATGTTTGTGTATCCCAAAAATTCATATGTGCATACTCTAATTCTTAATGTAATCATATTTGGAGGTAGGGGCATTTGGGAGGCATTGGAGTTTAGATAAAGTCATGACTGTGAGACCCTCGTAATGAAATTACTACCCTTTTATGAACAGAAAGAGACATCCGAGCTCTCTCTCCTCCATGTAGGAATGCAGCAAGAAGGTAGTCGATTGCAAGCCAGGAACATAACCCTCGCCAAGGACGGACTCTGACAGCTCCCTTTTTTCAGAGTGTCCAACCTCCAGAATTGTAAGAAATTAAATGTTTGTTGTGTAAGCCACCCAGTTTATGTTATCTTGTTATACCAGCCTAATACATCGCTAAAAATAATCATCTTATGGTTTGGATATATCATTTTCATCTGATGATGTTTTAATTTTGATTCTGATGTCTTTTCCTAGCTGCATTCTAAGCACACCTTTGTAAGTCCATTCTCAATATTTTCATCAGGTTTTTAGTGAAAGGACAGTGAGTTATGAAGAGGCCCCTTTAGTTTGTAAATAACCCAGGGTCATAGTCTTTTAATGCACATTACCTTTGACACATTACGTTAATGTCTGCATTTTGTCATCTAAAAGAGTAATTTCCAACCTGCTTTTAGAAATAAAACTTTATTCAAGTAAAATAGCCTTTAAAATAATGAAATAGAAAAAAGAAAAAAAAAACATCACTCTGGTTCAAGAGCATGCTGAAATGAGGAACCCAGGAACTGCCGGCTTTGCTTTCCCTGTAGGAACAGCTTTTCAGAAACTCCTGAGGTTTCTCCATGGGCATCCAGAGCTTTGAAGCTTGCACCAAAAAAACCAAAAAAAAAAAAAACGCTGGCTGCACAGAAACATTATTAGGTACTTTGTCTAATACAGTGGTTCTTAACCTTTTTTGAGGTACCGAACCCACCAGTTTCATATGCGCATTCACCGAGCCCATCTTTAGTGATAAAAAAATAAGATTTTTTTTACCAAATTCAAGACATAGGTATATATTTTTTTACTGGTGCACAAAATGAGCCGTGCATGAACATCACCTTGCTCAAAGAACAAAACCAGCAAAGTGCATGAACTCACAACAAATTACAGTATTACTTTATTCTGGCCTCCGCGGCAGAGGCTTCTCCGAACCCCTGAGACCAACTCATCGAACCCCTAGGGTTCGATAGAACCCAGGTTAAGAACCACTGGTCTAATACCTCGCTATATCAGGCTTTCATGGAAGAAACCCAAGTACCCATACATAGACAAACGGGTTCAAATGTTGCGGTACATATATACAATGGAATATTACTTTGCAATAAAGCAAAATAAAATCTTACCATTTGTGACAGCACAGATGGACCTAGAGTGGATTACACTAAGTGAAATAAGTCAAACAGAAAAAGATAAATACCGTATAATTTTACTGATATGTGGAATCTGAAGAACAAAATAAATGAACAAACAAAACAGAAGCAGACTCAGACACAGAGCAGATTGATGGCTGCCAGAGGGGAGGGGAATTGAAGGCTAGGTGAAAATGGTGAAGGGATTCAGAAGTACTAATCTGTAGTTACAAAATAGTCACAAGGATGTGGAGTAAAGCACAAAATGTATAGTCAATAACATTTTAATAACTATATGTATGGTGCCATGTGGGTACGTAAAATATCAGGGGGAACACTGTAAAGTACATGACTGTCTGGTCACTATGCAGTACATTTGACAGTAATAGAAAATAATGTTGAATATAAACCATGGTTGAGCCTGACCTGTGGTGGCGCAGTGGATAAAGCGTCGACCTGGGAACACTGAGGTTGCCAGTTCAAAACCCTGCACTGGTCTGGTCAAGGCACATATGGGAGTTGATGCTTCCAGCTCCTCCCCCCTTTCTCTCTTTCTCTCTCTCTCTCTCTCACTCTGTGTCTCCTCTCTAAAATAAATAAAATAAAAAAAAAAGAAAACCATGATTGAAAAATAAAATCAAGGCTTTGACTTTCAATTGATTTATGCATATAATAATCACACACACACACACACACACACACACACACCCTCATGATTTTTCCTAGGTAAGCCCATGCCAATTCCAAGTAATCACCACTTTCTTTTGTAAGTGCTCACAAAATATTTTTTTCACAGTATATAAAGGAAGAGTGTCAGGTGTCTTGTTCTATAATTTCCAGAGTTCACATTTTCTGCATTTTAAAAAATACTATCTCCAATCTCTGATACCTCTTCTGTTCTCCTGTAACACCTATAACACCTGTAAGTTCTTAATGAATTCTGGTGTATAATTAACTTATCCAGGGCAATGGTTCTCAAAGATGACTATATATAAGAATCCCCTGGAGAAGTCTTTCTTTCTTTCTTTCTTTTCTTTCTTTCTTTCTTTCTTTCTTTCTTTCTTTCTTTCTTTCTTTCTTTCTTTCTTTCTTTCTTTTCTTTCTTTCTTTCTTTCTTTCTTTCTTTCTTTCTTTCTTCTTTCTTTCAGGTCTGTACCTAAGTCCTCACCTCATACCAATTAAATCAGAATCTTGGCAAGTATTTTTAAAAGCTACTCTGGTGATTTTAATATGCAGGATGTAGGACCAGTGATCTGGGCCTGGCTTAAATTCATTTCAAACACTTGTGTTCCTTTACCACGCACTCTCTTTCCATAAACTCAATCCCTCTGTTCTTCATTTTTCTCCTCAATAATTGAGAAAACAAAAGTAAAATCTAAGTTAAGAGGTTTCACTTCCTTTGCATCCTTTGTTAACCTACAACTAAGTAATAGCCTATGCTTTCCTGGTCCTTGGTTGCAAACATAACTTAAAACTTTCTTTTAATTGTTAGCCTCTTTCTCAAATCTCTGCTAAATTAAACAATTCTGATAGACTTTTTTTTCTTATCACATGACTTTTTTATTTTTTAATTTCACCCAGTTGCTTTTTGGCTTACTTCTACCTCTGGTTTTATAGATTTCATAATTAGCAAGAAAAATTTTTTGCTACATTCCAGTCATTGTTCAAGCAAGTTCCAGTAACATCTATGGCATGAATTTTCTTCCTTGTGTTATAAATTTAAGTTTGCTCTGTGCCTGTTCTCTAGCACCAGCCTATCAATGTCCTATTCCACAAGTATGATTTCTAATTATATCACTGCATTTTCTCTTTCGGAATACTAGGTACTGGTAATACTGTGGGAAAATTCTAAGTGATGGTTTAGAATTTATAAAGTCCCTTCAGATATGTGATTATCTTTGTATTTTGTTCAGTAGTTCCATCTGGGCAATATTCTTTTTTAAACTAAATCCAAAGGATATTTGGTATTCTTTTCTTACATGTTTAAACTTTCATACAGTTGACATACACTGTTATATTAGTTCCGGGTGTACAACATAGTGATATAACTTATGAAGTGATCACTCCAATAAGTCTTATTCCCATCTGACGCCATACCTAGTTATTACAATATTATGGACTATATTTCCTATGCAGTACATCCCTGTGACTATTTTTGTAACTGCCAATTTGTACTTATAAAAATTTTATCTAGATAATTAAACTTAACAGGGTGACATTGATCACTTGAGTCTATAGGTTTCAGGTAAACGTTTCTATAGTATCTGAACTGTTGATTATGTTTTGTGCCATCACCCAAAGTCAATTCATTTTCTGTCACCGTATATTTGTCCCTCTTTACTCCTGTCTCCCCATCTCCCCCCTCATGTCTCCTTCTCCCTGATAACCACTTCCCTTTTATCTATGTTCATGGCATCTGGGCAATATTCTATTTCTCCTGGAATTTCACATTAAATCCTTTTTTATTCAATTATGCACACCATTCTGAAAAAAATCCTATACTTTTAAAGAAGCCTATTAGTTTGGAAAATCTAGGCTTCAATCTAGAAAACATTCTCCTTTCCTTGACATCTTGATAGCAAACTACTCACAAAACATGTTTGCTTTGCTCTTTAAAACTATGACCTCCAAATGAAAGAACTAATGACCCAAGCCATCCATGCCCAGCAATGAAAAAGACTGAAAAAACCTTAGGTCCTTTTGAAAAAATCCTTTAACTCATGTACCCAGATTTTCTATTTTTTTCTCAAACTTCCTGTTATCAACTTTGAGATTCCAATTTTGATCCATGTTTACATTCTCAAAATTGTTTTATACTGATTATTTTTTCCTTCTTGCCCCCAAATTCTCCTTTTTTTCCTGAAAAATCCAGAAAGCATAGAACAATACCCTTGGTGTGCAAATTCCTGGGGGTCCAGTAGAGCATCTCTGGTCTCTCTAGCTAATCACATCCTTCCCTTCCTTCATGGACACAGGGACTGCTGAGGCCTTCATCACCTGGTTACATTAAGCCTTTTGGGGATTTTTATTAAATATACCTGTACAGACTCCTCATCTTGACTTTTAAGAGTTGCTATTCTTAGAGTTAACAATTAGCACTAATGAGTACCTATAGTATGGTAACAGAGCAGTGCTCAAAGTTTAAGAGGTCAAGGTTTTGAGTCCCACCACTCCTGCTAAATTGGATTACCTTGAGAAAATCATTTTCTGTCCATGTATCTGTGAAATGGGGAGGAGGGGAGTTAGAACTAGGCTGGATTTTCCAGTCTTTTTTTTTTTAATCTGCAGGACTCTTTGCATGAAATCTTGTTAAAAATCTTGAATTATAGAAGAGAAAATCAGAGGAACTGAGGTTGCAGTAGAGGTGAGCCTCAAGGTCGCAGGCACTCCATCCCACCCTATCCACCACTGCTCAGCACTATCAAAAAACTCCTCCAGCCACCCTCAGAATGGTCTGAAAACAAGTCAGGCGTCTTCAAAATAGTGCATTCAGGAGTCACCCAGGAACTTGCTAAAATAGAAAATCATGGTGCAGTTCCCCTCACCAAAATGAAAAGCCGAGGAATTTGTCATCTACTGTTTTCATTGAGGATTAGAGATTCGAAATGGTACAATGATGACATCCCGAGAAATACCAACCTGAGCGCTCTGAAGTCCCTTCAGTACCTGCAGTAAGAAGTCAAGAACGTACAGTGCATATCCTGATTCTCCGCTTAGTACCTGTTCTATGGAGCCCTGAGCCACTTATCTAACCCTTTTTGTTCTCTTCTATTAAATGAGGATATAAATAATGATGCCCACTTCAAAGAATTGTCACCAGGACTGTGATCTAATTTATGTCAATACTTAGACAATGTCTGGAACAAGTTTAGAATTCAGCAAATATCGGTGCTTATTGTTTATTAAGCAAAGCACAAAACAACTGCCCACACACACTGAAATTCAATATGACAAGCATTACACATGTCTTTTAAACCACCTCCTTTCCTCTTACATTCTCTGGCTTGCTTCTGCACCACTGGTTGCCTCTTGACCTTTTCTTTTGAGATCCTTAGTTTTCCAATCTGTAAGATAGGACCATCTCTATCTGAATACCAGAAAGGGCTGTCAATATGGAAAAGTAAGTCTGAATGTGGCTTGCAGACCTTTAGAAGAAAGATGCTTTGTCACAACCCAGAAGCATTATTTTGATATTTAGTATGTTAATAAAATTTTCATCAGCATGTTGAAAGGCCAGTTTATTTACATACACTATTAGTGAAACAAGTTGTGGAAAATGGAGGGCAGTGGCAAAACACAGGCCATTTCCCTGAGTGGAAAAAAGCCCATAAGTCACAAAAGACAGACTGAGATGTGAAGGTCACTCACTTATTCACGGAAATAAATTATATTAAACCATCAAGTAAGTTTCTTCAGCCAGTCATAAAGAAGAATACAGCAAAGTAATTTACTCGCAAATGATGGTTATAAACCACTCACACTCCAACAAATCAAATTACATCACACACCCCGCCTTGCCATGCTCACGGGATACTGCAGCTGGTGGCGGGAGCAGAGACTCAGCCACAGCGTTGGTTCTCAGGTCACGCGAAAGACTGAGCTCATTCACGGCTGAAGATCAACATGAAGTAGTTAAATTGTCTTGAGGCTGAAACCACTCCACTTTGATTCCCTTCCCATCAAGAGTCACACCCTGAAGCTGAGCATACAAAGAGGTAGCTGGAAGGCCCTCACACAGGCTTCCTATATGGCCCTGACATCTGATACCCTGCTCAGTAGTCCACCTTGGCTCCACTAACCTGCGTGGAAATGCAGACTTGGGCGTATGTAAGCATCTTCCATTTGGGAAGTCAAAGGGAGAGGCAAGTCCTAGCATGCAAACGCCAACAAGAAATAAAGAATCATGGGCAAATTAGGATAAAGTTTTTCATCGTTTATTCTCTGATTGAAATCATGCAATCCTGAAAATTTTAAAGCCTTAGAGAAAATAATAGCTATGATTCACTGATTGCAATGGCAATGGACCAGCCCAGGGGTAAGATCATTGCCCCCATTTTACCGATGAAGGAGCTGAAGCTCAGAGAGACTCATGCACTCGCCTAATATTACACATTGCAGTTAGTAGCCCTGCAGGGTTTTAAGCCAAGTTTAACTCTCCAAGGCTCATGGCTCGAAGGAGGCTCTGAGCAGAGGTGGATTTAATGACAGGCACACCAGACTCACGCGCTGGGCCCTGTGTTCTGAAGGGCCCTACAAAACCCCAACTTTATACCTTTTTCTAGCGGCACCAAGTTTGGTTTCATATGTGCAATTTTAACATTAATAGTTCATAATACTTTTTATTTATTTAAAAATATGGTTAACATGCATTTTTATTTTCCCTGTCTCTCTCTTTTCTTTAAGGAGCTCAATATTTTGTTCTGCGCCCGTGACCTGAACCGACCTTAATCTACCTCTGACTCTGAGGTTCTTTCTGACAGTGTATGGTGCCTCTTCAGGTATTCTGTGATGACAAATACCTTTCCTCTTGGCTTGCAGCTCTGATTGGCAGTAAATTTGATTTTAGTAGAATGACAGCCATGATGGATTAAAAAATTCCCACCAAGAGTGAGGGTTTGGACAATAAGGGCCAAATGTTAGTTGCTTACTATTCTTGACTTAACTTAATTTTCTAATGCTACAGATAAGGCACTAAGAACCTGAAGGATACACCCACCAAAGCCTGTGATTTTGAGCAATAGAGGAAAAGGTAGAATCTCTGTTTCCTGAATAAGCACAGACCTTTTCTTGCTTCCTCTGGTTGCTAGTAATAAGGAATGAAACTACCACTTGCATACTTCCTCTGACCTTACCAAGTGCATGGGTAGTAACTTCTAACAGTTATCAAAGACATTTAGCATAATGCCTCACACCAAAAATAATAAGGCAACTTTACATCATTTTAGTTTTAAAATTTTTTACTACCAATTTATATATTTTCATTATTAAAAATTCAAACAATACAGAGAAATAAATGATAGAAATTAATCCCCTTTTACTAACTCCTATTCCTCTCTCCTCCCAGTATGATCCCTGAACACTTTGGAGTCTCCTTTAAGAATTTTTCTATGTAGTTATAGACATTATAGATATTTGTATACAAATATAAAGCTTTAAGGGTAAATTTAAAATATGATTATATTACAGGAACTTCATGGAAACTTTCATTTTTTAACTTCAAAATTTTATCATCTTTCTACTTTTTAAAAGCATTCTTGACTACTTTACTGATTCTCCAGCCCAGATTCTAAGACTCACTTCTGATCTGTTCCTCCTCTTCACTGCCCTTGCCCTATTCATCATCAATTTTCTTTCCCAAATAACTCATGAAGCTTTCTCTCCTCCCATTCACCACCACCACAGTTCTAGACTCCCCTTGCTGAGCCACAATAGTAATTCCTCTGGGAATCTTCTTTTTTCTTCTGTGGCCCCTTCCAGTCCATTCTACAGCCTGCAGCTACTATAATCTTTTGTAGCATAACCAATTTATTATATTCTTTCAATGATAAGAGTTATCATTTCTTTTGAAATACTTCACAATTTTTAATTTTTGACCTGGTCTCATCCCCACATTTCCAAACAAATTCTTCAATGTTTTAATTTGTAGCCAAATCAAGGCTTTGGGTAAAGTGCATCATATTGTTCCAAGGTCCAGAAATATTTATTTCCAGGAAATTTTGTGGTGGTCATTATATGGGGAATGTTAACTCAGGCAACTGACTCTACTATTTGTGCTGAGGCATATTTTTTCTCTTGAACTTTAAAAAGTGTTGCTAGTCTTCAGGATTATTCATTCATCTTATAACATTTTGCATAACACCATGAATTTTAATTCTTCTTCTGAAACATTATAATTATACTCATTGTTCAAGATGGCTAAAGAATAAGCATATATACATATATACTTATTATATATATATAATATATATTATACACACACACACATACCAATTACTGTTTGGATATGTCATTTATTGTTGATTTGCTTCTCAGCAAGCATTGATAATGTTTCTTTCACTTCTACAAATTGACATGATAGGACATTGTGCAACAAGTTGATAATGCCTTTTGTTTTCAGTGAAAAAAGTTGGAAAGTTACATTTTCTAGTTCACAACAAGACTGCAGTAACACCCTATTGTCAGGCTGGTCCACAGTGCCTGGCCCTATGACCCCAAAAAGAGATATTGTTGTGATTGATAAATAGAGCAGGACTGTCACTGTAAAACTAAAAGGAACAGTGGGAAAGTAACAACTAACAACCTGTAACTAGCAAAAAAGCAGCAAAATAAATCTGAATTTAGAAAGAAAACAATTTATTACATTGTGCTAAAATGACCAAAAGTAGAAAATTAATCCCCATCCTCCAAATTCATTGATGTTTAATTCTCTCAAATCTTTTGATACAGTTTTAATTCAGGTGTGGTTCACCTTCAAACATTTCATGATTGAAACTTTAGTTTCATCATGAGGTTACTACAATATAATTCTAGAGCCAGTCTTCTTTTTTTAAAAAAAATATTAAGATAAACAAGTTCACTACCAAAAAGAAACTATGTTTTAAAACAAGAGTTTTCAGCCTGACCAGGTGGTGGCGTAGTGGATAGAGCGTTGGACTGGGATACTGAAGACCCAGATTCGAGACCCTGAGCTCGCCAGTGTGAGCGCGAGCCCATCTGGTTTGAGCAAAAGCTCGTCAGCTTGGATCCAATGTCGCTGGATCCAGCAAGGGGTTGCTCCATCTGCTGAAGGCCCGCAGTCAAGGCACATGTGAGAAAGTAATCAGTGAACAACTAAGATGTCACAACGGCAACAAAAAGCTAATGATTGATGCTTCTCACCTCTCTTCGTTCCTGTCTGTCTGTCCCTATCTATTCCTCTCTCTGACTCTCTCTCTGTCCCTGTAAAAATAAATAATTAAAAAAACAGAAGTTTTCAAACATTTTGTTCTAGTTTTGATAAATAAATTTTGTTTAGTTATGCACAGACTAGAACATTTTTTACTTATAATATTTTTCATATGATTAATTGCAAAATATATCATTTCTGGCATATTATAAATATTGATATTTTTTAAATAAAATGTTCCACCACTCTTTTTAGATGTTTTTAATGAAACACAAATACCATAACAATTTTAGACCCATAATTTTCATTAAAAAATAAAGTTGGCCTGACCAGGTGGTGGCGCAGTGGATAGAGTGTCGGACTGGGATGCTGAAGACCCAGGTTCGAGACCCCTAGCTCCCCAGCTTGAGCATGGGCCCTTCTGGCTTGAGCAAAAGCTCGTCAGCTTGGACCCAAGGTTGCTGGCTCCAGCAAGGGGTTGCTCAGTATGCTGAAGGCCCGCAGTCAAGGCACATGTGAGAGAGCAACCAATGAACAACTATCGTTTCGCAACGGCAACAAAAAACTAATGATTGATGCTTCTCACCTCTCTTCGTTCCTGTCTGTCTGTCCCTATCTATTCCTCTCTCTGACTCTCTCTCTCTGTCCCTGTTAAAAAAAATAAAGTTGAAATTTAGATGTTGTACTTTTTTTCTCCTAAAATAGTACTTTTATTCCACTTCCCCATAAAATGTTAGCTAAAAATAATATATTTTATGCTTGAAAGTCTCTTATTGATTTCCCTGTTAAAATTCTCTGCAAACATATACAGTATATTTATATGTGTGAGCATATATATATATATATATATATATATATATATATATAATTTCTTTTTAAAATTTTTCTGTTACCATATGCTTTTCTTACAATAATAATGTTATTATAATGCCTATAATGTATAAATTGAAAATATTTCATCAGGATTCAGTTGCCATTTCTTTTACGATTGGTAAAAAAAATTATTAAAAATATAAATGTTGACAAGCAGTAATCCTAAGAAGTAAAATTTTATTATCAACCTGTATCTTAATAAATTAATGTAGGTTTTTTATGAGGCCCTGGCTAAAGAAGTTGTCCAATAAACTTTTATTTGGTATCAAGGGTTCGCAATGTGGCATTTCAACAATAAAAATGTCAGAAAGGTGTTAAGATTTTCTCTTGGAAAGAATGAGAAGGAAAAGAGAAGGATGGGCAAGCGCAAATCAGACTACTGGCAATTTGTCAGGCCATTTGAGGAAAGAGAGCATACTAAGGACTACAAATTGATTCTTCTAAACTTATTCATAACCATGTGCACCATGGAAAGCTTTTGTGCATTCAATTTAAAACACCAATATTTCTTCTCTTTCAATAAGATTCTTTAACCAGAAACAGATGACCAGAATGCAGTGTGATTAGAGTTTACCTTCTATGCATATATCTATTTGGATAAGATTTTACATATTCTTCAAAAAGTGTATCTTCTCCTAGACATTGTTTTGATTCTTCCACACTATTAATACAAGGCCATGCACCTTGTGATATGCGGCAAAAAATCATTAATAATTATTTCTGCGATAATTTCATTATTTAAAAATTTAGGTTCACAAAAATCTATACAGTTAAAGAAGAGTAAGAAAGAATCCTTTGGATTGTGACAGTGTAAAAGCAAAAATAAATTGATATTTAATATATTTAAAATTACTTGTCTGCTCTGTTTTATGTATGTCACATGCACACATATACTGGGGATAGTTTAAATACAGCTCCATGATAAGCAAAGTGAAAAAGTCAGAAAATAACAGAGCAGAGATTATAGCAAGGTTACAGTGGGGGAAGGGGAAAAGCAGTTCCTACAGAATAATAGGTTTTAAATTGGAGATCTTTACTTAAAACCCTCAGGAAATAAAAAGGGTCAAAAAAAATGAGGGAAAATTGCACAAGGGTTATATTACTTTAAAAGACAATCTCGTTTCTCTTTCAAAAATTGCTGTAGTTTTTGGAAGATGCCTTTGACAATGGATGTCATCACTTAAGGATCTTTGCTCAATAAAAGAGTGGTCAAGAATTTTGAGTTTTATGGCACTTAAATGTTTCTGCCAGTTTATAGAAAGTGATACAGGTTTTTACCTATTTGATCTAAAGAACTGAAAACTCAGAAATGTAAATTGAGAAATTAAATTAGTTCTTGGTTGTTTTCTGTTAGTTTTTAATAAGGAATGCATATTTTTAGAATATTGTTTTCAAGATATCATCCAATTAAAACTGTATTGATTTTTACATTCTAAATGAAATTGTGTGATGATTTTAAAGGGAAAAGAGTGTACTGTCTCAGGGACAGGAAAAATAAACAAAGGTGAAACCAGAAAGAGTGTCTCCATATCGTTTCATTTTTACACATTCACTATGGAGAATTCTTTTAAAACTAATAGCATATGTTAAAATTATTGTCTGTACTAAAGTTGTCTAATGTCAATCAGAAAAGAATAATGTGTTTTTATTTCTTATATATGTATGAATTAAAAAGGAATTATATTAATAGACAAGACCTCAAGCTCAGTCAATATGTTCCATTTATGATAATTATAATAAAGATATAAGGTTAACAAAATATTAATCATTGTTTCCTAAACAGATATATAAATGGAACCTTGTTTCATAAATCTGTAGAAATCATATGCCTGATACATAATATGCTCTCAATTTCAAAAATTAAATTATTTTTCTGATAGTCATTAGCCTACTTAGTCTATAGCTGTGATATATGCATCAAAGTAGTGTGATAAAATTTAGTAGAGCTTGACCTGTGGTGGCGCAGTGGATAAAGCGTCGACCTGGAAACACTGAGGTCGCCAGTTCAAAAAACCCTGCACTGGTCTGGTCAAGGCACATATGGGAGTTGATGCTTCTAGCTCCTCCCCACTTTCTCTCTCTCTCTCTCTCTCTCTCTCTCTCTCTCTCTGTCTCCTCTCTAAAATAAATAAATAAAAAGAAATTTAAAAAAAAGTTTAAAAAAATGTAGTAGACACTAAAAGTACAGTTTCAAGTAACGTGCTATAGAATTTTATAAAATGGAAAGAAAAGATGGAGTAAAGGAATAGAAATGAGAGTGGCAACTGTAATCTTGTGATTGATGTCATCCACACTTCCACTAGCTTCATGGTTCTTAAAACATTTGAAAAAGTAAAAATTAAGTAAATTTAAAAATTAAGTCAAAGGTAAAAATACTAGCCCTGGACAGGTAGCTCAGCTGATTAGAGTGTCATCTCAATACACCAAGGTTGTGGGTTCCTTCCCAGTCAGGGCATGTGCAAGAAGAACCAATGAGTGCAGAAATAAGTGGAGCAACAAATCAGTGTTTATCTCTCTCTTTCTTTCTCTTCCTCTCCCTTTCTTTCTCTAAAAATCAATAAAAAATTTAAAAGTAAGTATCCTCAAGTAAAATTGGATTGGGTAAAAGATAAATAAATGCATATAAATATCTACACATACATTCAGATAAAGACATGTATATAAGTGTATATAAAGATACACTTACGTATAATTACATACATTTACATGTAGAAAAGATGTTATATATTTTATGTCTGTCAACCCCCAAATCAAAGAATAGACATAATGAAAACCAAGTCTTAAAAATTCAACATAATTTTGAGAAAAATTGTCAAAATGATTTAATATTTTTTCTGGATAAACAAACAAAAAGAAAGGGATTCTTTGCTTTATTAGACATTAAAATGTTATACAGTTTACATAATTAAAACACTATGATGAGACAGATCATGGGAAGAAAATACTAATGCCAGTCACTGGTATACATAGAATATATAACAATAATATAATATAGATGAAATTATATAATATAGAGGAAAGAGAATACTTGTAGAAAAAATAAAGTTATTGAAACTATTGAATTGATGAAGACACAAAGAAGTTAAAACATTCAGAAAATACTAATAAAATAGGTCTGAAATACAATCAAAGTATTTTTAACAATGACAAAGTGATTAAATTTTTAATCAAAGACTACAACTATTTTTTTCTGTGTAAATAAATTTCCATTAGTGCACTTAATCTAGCATTCTGCATAAATTTTGACTCATTAAAGAATGCTGTTAATATAAGAATTGAGAAGTATTTGAAAGAATGCTATAACCTTTTTAACTTGCAATAGTCTTTAAATTTTACATATAAATCAAATTATAAATATTTGGACATGTATATTAAAACATACATATCATCTGTTGCTCTAATTTCTCCTGATACTTTACTGGAGAAGGAGTGCTATTTTTGTTGTTTTCATAAAGGGGGAGGCTGTTCAAAATCGGGATGTTGGTACGCAATGTTGAATTTATGCTAGCCCTTATCCCATTGATGGACAGTCTTTTGAGCTTGGTGTGTCAAAATTCGCCAAATAACAGAGCACAACTCGGGTGGTGTGTCACTTCGAGAAAAACGGCTTAACCGGAAGTCCCAGAACTAGATGCTCTGTGCCGGAGTTCTGCTGTTTTGGCCTACAGACCTCCGGCACAGAGTGTCTACACTACAGCAAATGGCCGTGCAGGAGCCGAGGACAAAACGTCCTTCTCGACATGCAGCCCCATGCTTCTCTGGTATGCGGCTGCGTGTCATCGAAAGTGGTACACGTGTCTGGGCTGACACACGTGTCATAGGTTCGCCATCATGGCATTACCCAAGCATTCTGTAAGGCCCTAGACCTCTGGCTATGTACCTCATCCCTGCTACAGATACACACAAAATAAGGCTGAAAGAAAGCAGCCCTTGGGTTTGGTGTTATCATAAGATGGGTATACATCTTTAAAATATTATTGACAGATCATTCACTACTGTAAGTTCCGTTCAATTTGTTATCCTCTAAGAAAATGCCTATGGAGAAATATTTGTCCTTCCCTGCATAAATATGGTCTTTTGAAGTAATTGCAATTGGAAATAGATGTTTTCTTGATTTACTGGATTAGTAAAGGAAAATAAGTTTTGCAAAAGCTTTTATTCCCCTTTCCTCCACTAAAGGAACTTTCCTTAAAGGGGCTGGCGATTTTGCTTGTTGTTTCTGAATATCAAGAAGTTTTAGGCCCTAGCCAGTTGGCTCAGTGGTAGAGAGATGGCCTGGCATGTGGATGTCCTGGGTTCAATTCACCATCCAGGCACACAGGAGAAGTACCCATCTGCTTCACCTCTCCCCTTCTCACTTCTCTCTCTCTCTCTCTCTCTCTCTCTCTCTCTCTCTCTCTCTCTCTCTTGTGCTCCTACAGCCATGGCTTGATTTGAGTGAGTTTACCTCAGTCACAGAGGAAGGTTTCATGGCTTCCATCTCAGGCCCTAAGAAGAGCTGGGTTGCTGAGCAACACATCAACGCCCCAGATGGGCAGAACATTGCCCCTAGCAGACTCGCCAGGTGAATCCCAGTCAGGGTGCATGTAGGAGTCTATCTCTGCCTCCCCTCCTCTCACTAGATAATAATAAAAAAATTTATAATAGTGTGTCTTTTTAACTTAAACAGTGATCTTAATAGGTTGTTTTTTTATAATCATTGGCAATTTTGTTTTTAATTATAAAAATCTTTTAACATATAAAATATGAACAAATTATATAAAAAACACCCATATAGCCATAATCTAATGAATTCTAGATTTTTAAATTCTTGATATTCTGTTTTTTCTGTTACTGACATATTTTATATCATTCATTCTGTATAAGCCAGTAGCCATAGCCACCATCACAGCCACCTGATTCGGACAGACAGTAATGAAACAACAAAGCCAAGAACTGGTGGGTCATTACTTTTAATCCTAGCTTGCACCTGGCGGGCAAGAAATACACAAAGTGGGAAAACATTTTCCTTTCCATTCAGGGCTCCCAAAGCCACTGACTTATCCAAGTTTCCTAGAATCAAAGGTTTTTACTTCACCAACCTTATTCATCTCTGCTTCCCATCTCTTTCTCTCTGCACAAACTGGCTTCTCCTTCAGCAACCTGCCATCTTGGCTACTTCTCCTCTCCTCCACGTGGCCTTTCTCTGCTCTCCCTCTGTATGGGCTTTTCTGCCTCATTTTATAGTGTAGAAATCAAAACCTTTAATCCAATTGTATAACCAGTAGCCATGGCCACCATCACAGCCGCCGGGCCCATGCAGGTTTTCATTAGATTCGGACAGATGGTAATGAAACAATGGAGCCAAAAACTGGTGGACCAATAGCTTTAATTCTAGCTTGCACTCAGCAGGCAAGAAATACACAGAGTGGGAAAACACTTCCCCTTCCATTCAGAGCTCCCAAAACCACTGACTCATCCAAGTTTTCCTAGAATCAAAGTTTCTACCTTACCAGCCTTATTTACCTGTTCCCCATCTCCTTCTCTCTACACAAACTCTGCACAAACTGGCTTCTCCTTCAGCACTCCGCCATCTTGGCTGCTTCTCCTCTCCTCCACGTGGCCTTTCTCTGCTCTATTACAGCATGGGCTCCTCCTAGAATGTAATCACTCTTCCCCAGGAACAACAGTGATCTCTCTTCCTTTTAAAACCTTTTGGCGCGAAAGCCCTCCCCCGACACATATTAACATAATCACGCCATTCTCAAGCAAGAAGGGCAACTAATATTACCTGGGTGATGGGCTTCCTCTTGGGCAGCACCATCTTTAACAAAGTGAGCATAATATATTTTATCTGCCCAACACCAATATACAAACAAGAAAGCCTCTGATACAAAGTCACTTATCTGAGGTATAATGGGATTCCTCATGAGAGTACACCTCTCCCCATCATGCAACAACAGTCAAGGGTATAGGGAAAAGCTTAGTCTTAAAACTAAGCCTTAGGCTATAACAACCCTGCCTGCTTATGGCCTGTCCCCCACACCCAATGCAAACTATAAGCGAGCAAACATATATATCATATTTACAAACTTATTTCACCAACACCTTCCAAACTTGTTAACTGGTACTGTTTTTTAAGGAAAAGCATTTCTTTATTAACTGTAGCTACCGTTTTATGCTCCAAAATCAGTTTTCTACTGGAAAAGAAAGATAAATGCATGAACCTTACATTAAATTGCCACATTTTAGATTAAGAACTTGGTGCTAAATTAATTTTTCATAGTAATAATAGGGGAATTTCTTTATTTGCTTTTTTAAAAGCATTATTATAGACTCGTAGATGTTTATATGTTAAATTCTATAAATCAATTGCAGTTATTCTTTTTAACACTTGAATTGTTCAACTTTGGGCAGTAGCAGCCCACCAATTTTTCTTTTGGCTTGATTGCCTGTTTCTCATGGGGTAGCGTGAGTCCATGCTGGACATGGCCCTTCCCTCTCCTCATTCACATGGCCCTGTGGTCACGGATCCTGACCTTGTGCCATGAGATAAATGGTAGTGGAACTGAAACTAGGTTTTACTAAAACAATGGAACTGAATCACCAGATATGTATCAAGGAGGGGCAATACAAAACAGTCATGGCTTCCCCCTACCCTCTGCTTACTAAGCAAGTTTCACTTGAGAAATACCCAGGGTTTAGCTATTTAAACTGCATCCACACCCAGTGGGGCAGGAACTTTCACCAACCAGCCACTGGTGCTGCCTCTGTATGTGAATAATAAAGGCTATGTCACTCCATCTGTTCATCTCGTGATTTCTTTGGGATTTCACAGCAATACCAGATCCATTTTCTGGGTCTGGACCTCCTGTATTATGACTTGTATAGCATGCAGGATTGTGCAATCCCAAGGAACTCCCAAGTTGAGTAGACCCTGAGCACATGCTGAGTGGGAGAATGTCTGAGGGAATCCCAGGCTGGCCAACTAGCATCATGTGGCATAAAATTACCATGCTAGTGGACTCTTGGGGTCCACTGAGGGACTAGGGGTATACCCCTGAAAGTCCTGTTAGTGCCCTAGCCACACTAAAGGTGGTAGGAACCATTTGAGGTTGAGTGAGAAGAAAGACTTAAGAAGAGCCATGACAGAGCTTGCGTGGCCCCTTGAATGGCCAGTAGCCATAGCCACCATCACAGCCACCTGGCCCATGCAGGTTCAAATTTGATTTGGACAGATGGTAATGAAACAACGGAGCCAAGAACTGGTGGGCCATTACCTTTAATCCTAGCTTGCACCCGGTGGGCAAGAAATACACACAGTGGGAAAACACTTCCCTTTCCATTCAGGGCTCCCAAAGCCACTGACTTATCCAAGATTTCTAGCTCACCAGCCTTATTCACCTCTGTTCCCCATCTCTTTCTTTCTGCACAAACTCTACACAAACTGGCTTCTCCTTCAGAAACACTCCACCATCTTGGCTGCTTTTCCTGGACTCTTCCACGTGCCTTTTTCTGCTCTCCTTTATAGTGTAGACATCGAAACCTTTAACCCAATATGCAAACAAGGAAGTCTCAGATACAAAGGCAGTTATCTGAGGCATAATGGGATTTCTCATGGGAGTGCACCACCCCCCACCATGCAACAGGCTATAAGGATCCTGCCTGCTTACAGCCTGTCCCCCACACCCAATGCAAACTATAAGAGAGCAAACATATATATCGTATTTACAAACTTATTTGACCAACACCCCTCCTGGTGCCTTGCATGCTATCATGAAGAAATAGCAGCCAAATGGGAAATACAGAGTTTGGAGGAGGAACTTAAGCTAGAAAGAGACATGTGGTTTATGCATGCCAATAAAAAGGAAACTTTGGGAAAACGGTTGGAACAAAATTGGCCTGCTGCTTTACTTGCAGTTGAGACTGCCCTTGGCCTCAGCCTGGGTCAGAGCAGTGGTCTCCCAAAGCGGGTGGAATCCATGGAAGTGGGATTCGAACACTGAGAGTGACTGACTCTTTGGCTCCCGGCCTAGAAATGCTCAGGGTGGATAATACAACAGAAACCCTTTTGATGGCAGGCCAAATGGACCGGCCTGTGGTACATATGCCACAAATATACTGTGACCATATTCCACGTCATAGGTCACCAACCCTTGCAGAGTCCAGGCAACAACGAAGCAGATGCCTTGATATGAGTCCACTGGCTGGAAGACTCTCCAGTGGCAGACACCCTGAGTGGTTACATCAGAAACTAGCCGTGTGGGTCAAAGAACCGTGTGGGAAACTGTTAAGGCTGGGGGCCTCCCTCTGCCATAGGCAGAAGTAGTGACCATGTGTACACTACTCCCTACAGTCCTGGATGAATCCTTTCCACCTTACCCAATATTTCCAATAAGTGGGCCAGATCCATTTTCTGGGTCTGGACCTCTTACATTATAGGTAGTAAGCATGATTTTCTGGGAAGGGCTGCAATCACAAGGAGTAAGAAATTGGGCATGTAGTGAAGGCTTAGAGGTAGAGTGATATCAAACACAGTCACATTCACCAGATGGCATGAAGAGAAAGCTGAGATTAAACCAAAAGGGAAATATGCAGCTTTATTTTGACATGCTACTTTCTTGTCTAGATGCTTTTTCATTTTCTAGGTTAAAAATCTAGGATGACTTTTAATGGATACCTATTAGTACTTTTTTCTGCTACCTATAAGGTTGGGAAGAGCTTCCTGAAGCTCAACCTTTTCATTACCATTTCTATCTGGATTGAAGGGAGAATTGAGTATAAGCAATCTTATAACCTTACTGGTTTCTCAAAGCAAGATGCTATGCAATGGAAAAGCCTCCCAAAATAATATTAGTTGTTTCCTAATAAATTCCAAAGTGTTTTGTGAATATATTGTCAAATAAGTGCTAATAAAAATATAGCTACAACTCTTTGTTTCTCACTTAAAATTTTACTTATGCTTGGTTTCAATCCTTCTACCATGAATGATTTCTTTTCCATACTTAGGAGACTATTTAGGTCATTTGATCAGTATTAAAGGAGTAAACATCTTCGATGTGGAGATATATAACTCTTCTGCACAATTCGATTAAAAACTAAAACTGAAGTATTCTAACCTTCAGAAAAACATAAAGTTGAAAATAATGTTTAATGCTCATTAAATTTTCTTTACTTATGTATCTTCTTGTATCAAGCATAAGATATGCCACTGTTATTATAACTTGCTACAAGAAATAATTGCAACTTTCCAACTCACCAATATGAGAATGAGATGAAGAAAATTTAAGAGGAAGGCCCCCAGAGGTATATTTAAAGATGGGAAGGATTTGGTCCCTAACAGCATTGACCATCAGTGGATTATTATTTCCCCAGTAAAGTTTTAGGAGATGTTTGTTTGAGACTTGGAAGAGGCAGCTTGCATTCATTATTAACAGCAATAGCAATTAAAAAAAAGTGTCAACACATTGTATAACCACATTCTGTTTCTAATATTTATAAATACAGCTTCTAAACTGCAAATAATTTACCTTACATCAAATGAAACTAAACCAAATAAAATTAAACATTTATATTTTATATCTTGTCATTTAAAAATTTTTCCCTGATTTAAAAAAATATGTGTGTAAAAGGATTGATTATATCTTATGAAAAATTCATATAATTAATATACTTTTTTTTCCAAAACCAAGAAGAGAGAAAATGAAGAATTAGAGAAGAAAAATAGGAGACAATAACCTGAAAGGTCAAGAGGCTGCACTGTGTCACTTAATTCAGTAATACCATAATAAAGTTAGCCATTACTTTTTTATTCTAGCATACTGGTGCTTCTGAAAACTCTAACAGTGAGAAATAAATGAATATGGCTTCAGATGGTGCAGAGGACAGTGGGAGGCCAAGTTTAATTCACCCTTATGAAGTCTTCTTGAATTGTGTCGCTGGTAGAATTTGTGCTTGACTTTTGGGAACATAAAATATTCTTGCCACGGAGAACTAATTAAGAAATTTGGCCCTCTGTGACTGAGCTCATTTTGTTCAGGTTGACTGCATGCTCAAGTTTGACTCAAGGTACTCATTTAGTGTATAGTCCATTTTAGTTGGATTAAGATAATCACCTACCTCAACATGGTCTTGATACAGGCCAGAAGAATGGCATTGCATGTCTTTAACTGAGACTGCCACCAAATGACCACTCTAGGCCTTTAAAAAGATTGAAGTATAAAAGTTAAAGTTGTGTTTTGGAATGAGCTCAAAGTAATCCCAGGCTACCAATAGCAAACAAAGTGGAGGATGTATCTTGAGCAAGTAACAACATGGATGGATCTCAGGCATTAAGGTAAGTGAAAAACAACAGGCACAAACTGTAGGTACTTATGATTTTACTTATATAAAGTTAAAGAACAGATAAATTTAAATGATGCTGATAGAATCCAAAATGAGTAATAAGTAGCGACAGAGTGTAGCATGAAAGAAACTTCCAGGGTGATAAAAATTTTCTATATCTTGATCTAGATGGTTACTTGGGGTATGTCTACAAGAATTCATTGAACCATACTTTTTTGTACATTTTTTTTTTGACAGAGACAGTGAGAGAGTCAGAGAGAGGACAGATAGGAACAGACAAACAAAAAAGAAGAGAGATGAGAAGCATCAATTCTTGTTGTGGCTCCTTAGTTGTTCATTGATTACTTTCTCATATGTGCCTTGACTGAGGGGCTACAGCAGAGTGAGTGACCCCTTGCTCAAGCCAGTGACCCTGGGCTCTAGCCAGAGACCTTGGGCTTCAAACCAGCGACCTTTGGGCTCAAGCCAGTGACCAAGGGGTCATGTCTATGATCCCATGCTCAAGCCAACGACTCACACTCTAGCTGGTGAGCCCACGCTCAAGCCGGATGAGCACGTGCTCAAGCTCGAGACCTCGGGGTTTCAAACCCGGGTCCTCCAAGTCCCAGTTCAATACTCTATTTCCTGCGCCACCCCCTAATCAGGTGCATTTTTGTACATTTTACACTATTAAAGTTGAACCTCAATAAAAACCAAAAGAATTCTTCACAACTACCTAATTAAATTTAAAGTGATTAAAAATTTAAAAGTCTAGATTTTTTGGTTAAAAGTCACAAATACTTGCATCTTCACAATGCTGTCATTTGTTTATTATAAGTATATGAGCTCTGGGTTCTGGATCTTACTTGCCTTCTCTTCTGTACAAATTCAGCAAAAGCTTCAAGGCCCAGGCCATCTGAGCAAATGTAGCGCACTCAGCTTCCTCGTCTCATTGTATCAGGTGTGGTTCAAACAGAGAAGTAGAAGTGTTTGTTCTTCTGTGAAGCCAGGACCACTAGCCTGGCCTCAGGAATTCATTCATGAAATAAGTATCTATTAGTTGCTTTCTATGAGCTGGATGCTATATGGCTGATCAACTAACACAAGGTCCCTGATACCATAGACCTTACTGCAGGATTAGGGATGAGAAGAGAAGCAACTTGAATATGAACACACAAAATACTCAGCTAGTGGTAAGTGCTAGTTAAGAGGGTCTGTTTTAGATGGTATAGTTTGGAAGTTCTCTCAGAAGATGTGACATTTGATCAGTGACCTGAATGATGAGGCAAAACCAGCCATGAGAAAACAGGGAAACTGGACCAGGCAGAGAGAGCAGCAAGTCAAAGCCCCGGAAGAGAAATAAAGTTTAACATATATGCAAAATACAAAGAAGCCTAGGGAACTAGTGGGAAAAATTGTATAAGAAAATGTAACAGAAGGTTTTGGAAGCCATTTTAAAGAGTTTGGATTTAGTTCTTTATATAATGGCAAACCACTGGAAGGTTTTCAGGGAACGGATAATATAGATGGGAGAAGTTAAATAGTCGGAAGTAGAACTGACACAATATGTATGGATTAAATGGTGAAGAAAAGAAAAAATGAGGAATGAAAAGTAACTGCTTTGGCCTGACCAGGTTGTGGCATAGTGGATAGAGTATCAGCCTAGGATGCTGAGGACCCAGGTTCAAAACCCCAAGGTCACTGTCTTGAGCACCAGCATATTTGTCTTGAGCATGAGGTAATAGTCATGAGACTGTGCTTGCTGGCTTGAGCCCAAAGGTCACTGGTCTGAAGCCCAAAGTAGCTGGCTTGAGCAAGGGGTCTCTGGCTCAGCTGGAGGTCCCCCCCCCCAGTCAAAGCACATATGAAAAAGCAATCAACAAACAACTAAGATGCCACAACTATAAATTGATGCTTCTCATCTCTCTCCCTTCCTGTCTATCTGTCTGTCTGTCTTTCTCATTGAAAAAAATAAAAGGAGAGAAAAAATTAACTGCTTTGTTATAGCACCTTATGGTGTTGGTGATCATACTGCCATTCACCAAGAGCACTTTTATACACTATTGGTAGAGATCCCTGTCAACTGGTACTACATTTTTATTTTTTTACAGGGACAGAGAGAGTCAGAGAGAGGGATGGATAGGGACAGACAGACAGGAATGGAGAGAGGTGAGAAGCATCAATCATTAGTTTTTCATTGCCGTTAAGACACCTTAGTTGTTCATTGATTGCTTTCTCACACGTGCCTTGACCGCGGGCCTTCAGCAGACCGAGCAACCCCTTGCTGGAGCCAGCAACCTTGGGTCCAAGCTGGTGAGCTTTTGCTCAAGCCAGATGGGCTCGCGCTCAAGCTGGCGAGCTCGGGGTCTCGAACCTGGGTCCTCCACATCCCAGTACTACGCTCTATCCACTGTGCCACCGCCTGGTCAGGCTGGTACTACATTTTAAATAAATTAAAATTTAAATGTGTCAGCAATTTGGCAAAGTACATTTTTATTAACGTATCCAAACATTATTTCCTCAAGTGCATACATATTTTTTAATATTGATTCACAAATAATTCTAATCTACATAACTAAATACTGAGTGAATAAGCTAAAGTTTCTTATGCACAATAGAGTAGTATATAGCCATTAAAAAGAAAAGAGAATTATATGTATTGACATAAAAAATATAAAGTGTTAGGTAAATAAAAATTTAAGTTATAACAAATACAGTCTAATCTCATTTAGAGTGGAAAAAACATTGGAGAAAAGATCAAATAGTAATTAATTTTATTCTGTGACTGTGATACTTCCATGCTTAGATTTTTGCAGTAACTACATATTTCTTTTATAATAGAAAAGAACCATAAAAATATTTTTTAAAGCCAGCCAATGCAGAATTCATATGAAGTAGAGTGTATGCTGAAATAAAATGTCATAAGACCCAATATACTTTTTGTTTGTTTTTATTAACTTTAATGTGGTGACACCAATAAATCAGGGTACATATGTACAATGAAAACATCTCCAGATTATCTTATCATTCAATTGTGTTGCATACCCATCAAGACCCAATATAGTTTTGAGGGACTAAAAAAATTCAGATTTTTTTAGTGTAAGCTTGAAACCAGACTTACAAAATATGTAAACAAGACCTATGCTTAACATCTGAACATCCTCCCCATTCTCATGTATCTGATATAATTTCCCTTGACCAGACTGTTGTCCTAGCTGAGATGTCACAGGGGTCAGAGTTTTTCTCAAGTGTTCAATGGCTGTGAGAAGGAGACCATTTAGTTTTAATTATTTTATGCAAAATTATTAATGTAGTCCAGAAAAAAGTTATGTAACTTCACATGATGATTTCTATTATTAAAATTATATTGAAGGGGCTGACAGTGGTACAGTGGGTAGAGCATCAACCTGGGACACTGAGGCCCCAGGCTTGAAACCCTGAGATCACTGGCTTAAGCACCAGTTTATCTGGCTTAGACATAGGCTTTCTGGCTTGAAAAAGGGCTTGCTGGCATGAGCGTGGGATCGACATGACCCTATGGTACCTGGCTTGAGCCCAAAGGTCACTCACTGGCTTGAGCCCAAGTCACTGGTTTGAGCCCAAGTCAATGGCTTGAGCAAGGGGTCACTGGCTCAGCTACAGGACCCCTTCCCCCATCAAGGCACATATAAGAAAGCAGTCAATGAACAACTAAAGTGTTACAACTATGAGTTGATGCTTCTCATCTTTCTCCCTTCCTTTCTCTCTCTCTCTCTTAAAAATGAGCAAACAAAAAAACTTATTTTGAAGGAAAAAGCACACTATAGATATGTGGATTCTTCCACAGTTAATTAATACATTTCATGCAATTTCGGTTAGAACCTTTTAACTGAATGTTTTTTATTTTTATTAATTTTTAAGTTATTGTGCTTACACAGATTCAAGTATCCCACTGAATATAACACCCTCACCTCCCACCCTGTGTCCCTTTTTATACCCCTTTTGATCCCATCCCCTTAACTCTCTCCCCTTTTTCTTCTAGGATTTGCTGTCCTGTTATCTGTATCTCTGTGTTTTATATATATATATAGTTTCACTAATCACTTTACCTTCCCTGATCCTATCCTTTCATCCCCTTTCTCTCTGACTGCTGTCCCTCTGCTTCCTGTGACCCTGCCTCTGCTTCTATTCTGTTCTTCAGTTCACTTTGTTCATTAGATTCCACATATAAGTGAGATCATATGATATTTGTCTTTCTCTGCCTGGTTTATTTCACTTAGCATAATAATCTCCAGGTCCATCCAAGCTGTCACAAAAGGTAAAATTTCCTTCTTTTTCAGGCTGTGTAGTATTCCATTGTGTATTCATCCACTGATGGACACTTGGAATGTTTCTAGATCTTGGCTATTGTAAGCAATGCTGCAATAAACATGAGGATGCATATTTTCTTTTGAATCAGTGATTTGGTATTCTTAGAATATATTTCTAAAAGTGGGATAGCTGGGTCAAAAGGCAGTTCAATTTTTAAATTTTTTTATTAACTTTAATGGGGTGACACTAATAAATCAGGGTACATTTGTACAATGAAAATATCTCCAGATTATCTTATCATTCAATTGTGCTGCATACCCATTACCCAAAGTCAAATTGTCCTCTGTCACCTTCTATCTGGTTTTCCCTGTACCCCGCCCCTTCTTCCTACTCCACCCTCCCCTCTCTCCCCCCATCCCGTAACCACCACACTCTTGTCCATGTCTCATAGTCTCACTTTTATGTCCCCCCTATGTATGAAATCATGCTGTTCTCAGTTGTTTTTTTTTTCTGATTCACTTATTTCACTCCTTATAATGTTATCAAGGTACATCCATTTTGTTGTAAATGATCCGATGTCATCATTTCTTATGGCTGGATAGTGTTCCATAGTATATATGTACCAAAGCTTTTTAATCCACTCGTCTTCTGTTCATGGCAGCACTGTTCACAATTTTTAATTTTTTGAGGGAACTTCATACAGTTCTTCTCCACAGTGGCTGCACCAGTCTGCATTCCCACCAGCAGTGCAGGAGTGTTCCCTTTTCACCACATCCTCGCCAGCACTTATTCTGTGTTGTTTTGTTAATGAGCTCCATTCTGACAGGTGTGAGGTGGTATCTCATTGTGGTTTTAATTTGCATTTCTCTGATGATTAGTGATGTTGAGCATTTTTCCATATGCCTATTGCTAATCTGTATGTCCTCTTTGGAGAAGTGTCCATTCAGTTCTTTTGCCTATTTTTTAATTAGATTGTTTACTTTTATGGTGTTGAGTTTTAGAAGTTCTTTATAAATTTTGGTTATTAACCCCTTCTCAGACATATTGGCAAATATGTTCTCCCATTGTGTAGGTTGTCTTTTTATTTTGTTCATGGTGTCCTTTGCTTTGCAAAAGTTTTTTATTTTGATATAGTCCCATTTGTTCATACTGTCCTTTATTTCACTTACCTGTGGAGTTAAATCAGCAAATATATTGCTACAAGAGATATTGGAGAGTTTACTGTCTATGTTTCCTTTCCAGATGTTTACGGTTTCACAACTTACCTTTAAGTCTTCTATCCATTTTGAGTTTATTTTTGTGAATAGTGTAAGTTGGTGGTCTAGTTTCATTTTTTTTGCATTTACCTGTCCAATTTTCCCAGCACCATTTATTAAAGAGACTGTTTTTACTCCATTGTATACTCTCACCTCCTTTGTCAAATATCAATTGACCATAAAGGCATGGTTTTATTTCTGCGTTCTCTGCTCTGTTTCTTTGATCTGTATGCCTATTCTTATGACAGTACCAAGTTGTTTTGAATACAATAGACTTGTAGTATAATTTGATATCAGAAAGTGTGATACCTCCCACTTTATTCTTCATTTTCAAGGTTCCTGAGGCTCTTTATGTTCTTTTATAGTTCAATATAAATTTTTGGAATATTTGTTCTATATCTTTGAAGTATGCAATTGGTATTTTAATAGAAATTGCAATGAATTCATACATTGTGTTGGGTATTATAGACATTTTAATGATGTTTATTTTTCCTATTCATGAACACAGTATATGCTTCCACTTGTTTGTATCTTCCTTGATTTCTTTTTTTCTTAAATTAAGTTGTAATCCAATTTGGTCTTGAGAGGTGGCAGTTGGGATGTCTGCCTACTCCATCTTTAACTGTTTCTTTTAACTACATTTCTTTCAGAAGAGCAGTTGTCTGAGAATATTAAATTATGAAAAAGTAGAATAGAAAAGGAATACTTGCTTTTCTAGATAACAAAACATACTATAAAGCCATTATATTCAAAAGAGTATTTTCTTGATCTGAGAAGAAAGAAAAATTGATCACTGGAATTGAATAAGAATGAAGAAATAAGTTTCAATATACTTGACACATATTGTATTTCAGTGTGAAAAATGTGTTACCAGTGGTGCTGTCAAAGCAGCCACTCATCTGAAAAAAAAATAGAGTTCCTTACCTCACCACATGTACAAAAATAAACTCAACTGGATTAAAGACTTAAATGTAAATCATAAAACAAGCTTGTAGAAAGTTAGTATAGTTATTGACTAAGGGTTAGAGAGCTACATAACAAAAACAGAAGACCTGAAAACTATAAAAGAACATATTTGACTTTATAAAATTAAAATATATTCCTATTGCAAAAAGATAATATTTGAATGCATATAAAAGATAATTTGTTACAAGTCATTTTATTAAAAAAAAACAAAACCCAACCAGTTTCAACTTTAAAAGGGCGTAGGCCTAAGGATATAAATAGACAAATAAAGTGAGAGTTAATCTAAATGGTCAACAATTATATTAAAGATGTTTAACATTCAACCTAAAGAACCAATAAGCTATTAATTGGATAATACCTAAAGGTAAGAACAAGTATTTCTTGAGAAAGATATTGTAATAAGAAACCTCATATACTATAGTAGACATGTAAGGCATAAGTTAGTGAAAAAATATAAAACAAATGATAAGTATCCATGATAAGATCAGCATGTGTGATTTGCCATAAATATACCAGTATATGTATATATGAAAAAGTGATATGTTGAAAGGATGGTCACCAATATATTAATTGAAGTTATCTCCAAATATTGAAATTTTAGGTGAGCTTAGAATTCTCTGTATACTTCTTAAGTATTTTTTCCAATTGATATAATGCTAAATCATCAATTAAAATTTGTGACAAAATAAATTCTTGTGAAAAGCAAAAACAATTCAAATATACATTTCTTTTAAACTTTCTTTTCCTAATTTCCTAACTAATTCAAGTTTGGATGGTTTAGTTTTATTTTCATGGGGCTGAGGGAACATGGAGGGGGATTAGAAATGAGCAAAAGTGCTCACCAAGAACAAGGGTGACTGGATATCCCTGAATAAGATTCAGAGTGACATAATTCAACACTAAAACTTTCCATTTCATCCCTTCTCATTCCTATTTTAGTAACCTTTGACATTTGAAGAAACAAAAGCCTACAGTCATTTTTGCTCTTCTCTCTTTCCCTTATAAACAATTATCAGAGAATATATTTGTACCTTTGAAAGCACTAACAGCCTTCTAACCTTCCTTTTTTTCTCACTTTGCATCCAAAAGAGGACAACAGAATGCTGGGACAAGTGAGTCTTCTCTTTGACTCTTTATTTAAGATCCATCTTCCTTGCTGTAGGTTAGATTTATGGGTGCCCTACCCACCCCAGTATCATCCCAAGCTGAAATCTGGTCTGACAACATCTATCCAGCTTGCTTATAAAGACTAGCTGTAACTAGGCACAACGTGGGCTACAATATAAGCCTGTGTGACTAATAACAAGTGGAATGTACAGCATTGAAAGACAAGAAGTGCCCTTTATTCCCATTTATGTTACCGGAAAAAATAGACATACATAGAACCAGTGCCATGTTAAGTTTTTTAAGGCAATAAAAGTGTTTTGAATTCCTAGACATCCTACGAATTTCAGTTTTATAAAATGTGCCATCTATTTCCCTTCTTCTCCCTCAAGTTTCTTAGCATTACACATTTAGCCTGGCTCTCTCCCTTGTCTGGAGGCCAAGGAGGGTTCCCAGCATATGATTATGCAAGAAGAGGGATGTTTGCCTTCTTTCCAACCTTGCCCCCGCACTCTCATCATGCAAAGCTGAGAAGCAGAAACACTGTACAGATTAGATCCTCCAGAACCTCCTATGTACAAATTCTGAAGGAGTTTAGAGTTATGAGGAGTGTTGGAAGTACATAGAGAACCAGGAAATATGTCCTTTCCCTAGCCAAGTGTTCAAATCTTTCTGGTCTCCATGGATACCTTTTATTATGCCCAGAATGTGACCTATTGGCCTCCTTCCCCATTGTTGTATAGAAAGGAAGCCCAGACACAACAGCCAGGACTCTGTTCAGTCATAATGTTGAACAGACATGGGTGATCCCGGACACTACTAGAATTTATCTTAGTTTAGTGCATATTTATTGTGTGTCGTCTGCATGCAAGTTTCTTGGTTGGCAGTAAACAGACGAGTAAGTCAACGTACCTGACCAGGACAGTATGGCTTTCTATCAGCATGGTCAGATAAATAGTAAAATAATAAGACAGGACAATTATTATAATAGAGGCACAATCAAGGCTTGATGGAGATTAGGGAAGAATAATTTAGCTATGTTTCCTGAGACAGAAAGTTGAGAAAAAGAAGTGGAGAAGAAATTTTGAGAGAGGTAACTTAGTAGAGCCAGGTTCCAAATACAGAAATTTTCAAAGCAGAAAGCTCAAAAGGGACTGTCTCAACTGCAAGAACATCACAGGCAGAGAGACAAGCAGCTTTCCAGGGCATACCTTGGCTCAGTGGTAAATAGTTTTGTGTCACAAAGCTATAGGGCAAACATACGAAGAGTGTGAAATTGTAGACATCTCCAGGTTGTGAGTGTTGTTCTCTCTTTGTTGAAGACCCATGATGGGTTTTTTAGTAAGGAACAGACATTAAGCAGATTTTTAGAAAGAAAAGAATGGCCACAATGGGGGAGAACCAATTGGAATGACAGTGGATGTGGGGCTGAGTTATTGCTGCCAGTTGGAGCCAGAAAATAGTTGAGGATATAGCAGAATTCCTTCAGGTGTAAACAATGGAAAACTGAATCCACCCTGGGTGAAGATAATGGGACAGGTAGGTAAAATATTTGTAGATAGAAGAGATTTAATTTGGCAACTGACTAAGGGTAATAAAGAAGGGGTGGAGGGAAAAAGCAGCTTTATTGTGTTTGTTGGATTGCCAATGTTTGAGAAACACTATGATAATTTCTTCAGCCCACGAGACCTTAAGGTTTATGTTGTACATATCTACATATTTTGGGGAACTGGGAGATTGTTACACTGAGTCAGATTAATTTTGATGATTCAATCATGACCCCCCCACACATCCTTTTTACTTGATATAGATAACATTAATAACTTTTGGCATTTTGCATTATAATGAATAAGATTATTGTATGGAAAACTGTACCCAACTATGAAAATGGCATGCCCAATTCCCAAGTAAGACATCTCCAAACAGGAGCATACATTTTCAGGACTGCTTGAAATACCGTGTCACTATTCCAATGCAGGAATAAGCTGTGAACTTCACCATCATGTGTCAGGATAAATACAACAGGTGTAGAACCACAACAATACCAATAGAGTGCTGGCAACTAAAATCCTTTTATGTTAATAGCAACATATTGAAAGTGGAGAGAACCAATGAACCATCAAACCAATCATAAGCCATACCTTGTTTCTTGATTTCATTGTAACTTCATAGTAAAAAAGACATCTAAGTGAGACTATACAATTTTAAAAAATGACTAGAGAATCCCAAAAGAAGAACAGCAATAGGTTATAAGCACTTTTATTTCTGGTAAAATCAAGTGTGTTATTTTGGTAGAAGCCTAAATTCTTTATGTCACAATAGTTCTGCTTTTATTTTCATCTGATGCCTTGCTACTAATCATTTTTATTATTTGGAGGTTTTCTTGGGTAAATTGGTGTGAGTTTTGCTGAACAAAGAATGAAAACTAGAATTTTCATGCCTTGGATCAAGCAGGTGCTGGACCACTATCCCACGTTCTCATCTGTCTCAGAAAGAATAAGAAACAATTCTAACTCTCCAATGAACACAATCCCAGCTCTTTCACTTATCACATTTGTGACCTTGAGCAAAGTCACCCAATCTTTTTTCCTCGGTCTTTTCACCTATAAAAAGGGTTACTCACAGTACCTAACTATAGAATTGCTGTGAAGATTAAGAGTTAATGTATGTAAAACATGTAGACCAGAGTCTAACATATATTAAGCCACAAACAACAGTTGTTGCTATCGTCACCATTATTGGTGTTGTTTCTTTACTGTGGAATTTTCTCCCTGATGTGGGCAATAGATCAGTTGCATTTAAATACATAGTAGGTCTTTAATGTTTTGGAATAATTGAAGAATAAATTATTAGCAATTTTTTAAAAAGATACCTACTTTCAATTTTTACTTCTCCCACTGGTGCCTGATTTCTATCTGCATATCTCTGGCCCTGCCCTTTGAAGAGACAATAACAACATAGGGAAGCATTTCAAAGCAGACTAAATAAAGAAAAAAGCAGCTCAATTAGCATAAAGGCTTTGGAAATCCATAGGGCCTGATTGTTCCTAGGGAACTGAATGCCTGGAAGATTTTTGAGTTGTGGAGACGCTGAGGGTAGAGGGCAGGGTCAGTGTGAGAGTGGACAGAGTAGAACTAGAGGAGACTGAAATGGAGAAACATGATAGCCCATAGAGTAAGAGCTTCTTTCAACCTATATTTCCTCTAACCCCTTACTCCATTTTATTTCTATCAATTTTCTATTGACTTCATTATTTAACAATGTAATTATTCAAAATGTTTACAGAAAGAAAACATCCTTAAAAGACCTAAAAAAGTATGAAATTTTAGTTTTTGTTACTAAGGAAAAGGTGTCCTTCCCCAGCTGTTTGAAAAGAATTATCTTTCTAAACTAAAAACTCGGGAAGAAGAAAGAATTATACCTGCTATGTTGGCATATCACGATGGCAGTAAGAAATCATTATTCGTTGGGTGTAAATTTCACGTTTCTGCCTTACAGTTCCAAAACTCTGTGCATCTGATAAGTACAATAACAGAAATTTTTTGAAGTCAAATTTGCATTGCCATTGGTTGATTGTGTACAGGCTGGTTATAGTTCTTTCACCCAGAGCTCCCTGGAGTTTTATGACAAGAAATGAAGATGGTTTTGGCCCTCAGAAGAATTACAAATATTTGAGGCAGCAGGAGCAAGGCCTGAGCTGATGCCTGAGATGCGGGTGTCCAGAGTTCCAATTGCAGTCATAGCAAGGCTTGCTGAGTGCCCTTGGGCAAGTCACTTAACCTCCCTTGGCCTCTCTTCCCTCACTGCTAAGGTGAGGGTATTAATGCTCAATTCCCTTAAGGGGTGGCAAGTGAATGAAGTAATTAGAAAATGAGAATCTCTTTCTTTGTGACCCTTTAGGAGATAAGAATTTTACCAAATAATGTTAAGTATGTTGGAAAACAGAACAACAAAGAAAACAGAGTGAAAGCCACACGGAGCAGAAATGTAGTTATCAGTACAAAGAACTGGAGAAGACTACATCTTTATTTTATGGAAGCAAAAACAAATGGTATTTTAGGACACATTATTTTCAAATTAAATTCTTCCCCTCTGTCTCTCTCTCTCTCTTACACATACACACAGACACATAGACACACACACACACACACACACACACACACACACACACACACACACACACACATACAACACACTCGTTCCTCATTCCCTCGTTCGCTTCTATTTTAAAGAACTTCACTTATGTGGTCTCAAAATAGGAATCTTCCAAATAAAATCATCAGCCTTAAAACAATGTTTGAAGTAATTAGGTCACAAATTCAGTAGCCCTTTCATGTGGCTGCGATTCTATAACTATCTCTGCATTTCATGTATGGCCCTATTAAATGTACCAGGCACCAATGTTGCCGGCTGTCAAGAAGCAAAATGAAGAATAGTTTTAATAGCTGCTCTTTGACCTGTTTTATATTTTATGTCAATTATAACAGCACACAACCATGCATAATTATGAAGCATAGATGCATTAAAATGTACACATAATTTGTGTTCTTATGGCAACCATTGCATTAGGCTCTAGAAAACAAACCTATTGTTATAAGTCATTTGCACGTTAATATATTAGTATTAAATATCGAAGGCAGATTTGTCTATCCATCTGTTTCAAATCATTGTAAGTAAATATATCTTTTTGGAGGGGTGGACAAAATCTCTACATAAACGCACTGTAGGTGCCATCTGCAACATATATTATAATACAGAGTTTAGCACCATCGTGCATAGCAACTCCAGTGAAGACAGTGCCATGTGATTGTCATTTGAATGTCATTTTTTAAAAAATGATCTGGTATATGGACAGAAGGAGGAAATTTTTTTCTGGCACTGCCATAAAAATTCCTTCATTTGATTCTCCCATGGTTTTTGGATTTCTTTCTTAAAAGCTTGTATTCTTCCAAAGATAAGAGAAAAATACTATTTTAATGCTAGGTAAATGAACAAAAAAAATGTATATTTTTCTCTATCACAAGATTATTAAAATACTGGGGAAAAACTGCTTTAAAACATCTGATGAATCATTAACAGTGACCCTGAAAAGCATGTAGGTGACACAGCCCGAAAATCATGCTTTTATGCTACAAATAAAGAAACCAGGTTTTTTTTTTTTTAAAGAATAATTATGTTTCTTCAATCTTAACTTTTCTGCATTCTCACGGCTTTATGGCTACACAGTGAGGTTGCAGGTGCAGAGGGCACAGAAAGGCTATGCCAAATGAGAAACAGAAATCAACTTTGTCCATTTCATACCTTCATGCTCATAAATTTGAAGAAGGCAAGACTCCATTATCTTTCCAGTTTTAACTGTATTTTCTTACCTTTGAGCAATTGTTGTAGATATCCAACCAACGTTATGTCCTCTCAACGTTAAGTCTGGAGAAGGAAAAATCAAAGAGTGGGTGGAGGGACAGGAGGAGAAGGCAGCAGGGAACTGTTACCCTTATGCCCTGATTAAAACAGATGACAGTTTCAACTTCTATTGAATTTAAGTGATCACATTGTTTCATTTGGGTGACTAGGGAGAACTAGAACAATTTTATCAAGCATTTCTGGAGCTTCTTCAGAGGTGTTTCATTCCTCTGTTCTTTGTTTCTTTTCAGGTGTCTGTAAGTATAGATGTTAAGAATTTTTATTCCATTTTCACGTAATGGGACTTTGAATTTGGAGATATTTCTAGGATGACTTCAATCTATAGTGATACTTGGTTCACCTATATATTGAGCAGTTTTAATAGGTGTTATAGCCATTGTAACGGTATCACCCGAACTTTGAAAATGTTTTGTTTCAATTAAAAGAATGACTAAGTTTCTCCAGGATCTTAGAGGTTTGTCTAAAACATAACATATCATATTAAATAGTCATGTAACATTTATCAACTTTTAAATTTATTTATTGAGTATTAGAGAGAGAGAAATATTGATTTGCTGTTCTACTTATTTATGGATTCATTGGTTGATTCTTGTATGTGTCCTGATTGAGGATTGAACCCACAACCTTGGCATATTGGGACGATGTTGTGACCAACTGAGTTATCCAGCCAGGGGACCAATAATGTAAAATTCAAAATTTTTGGAAGAGAGAACTAGAAATAGCTGGCTTTTATGGACTTGTTTTTTTTTTTTTTAATTCAGTGAGAGGAAGGGAGGCAGATACAGATTCCCACATATTCCCCGACTGGGAACCACCCAGCAAGCCCACTAGGGGGTGATGCTCTGCCCATCTGGGGCATTGCTCAGCAACCAAGGTCCTCTTAGCACCTGAGGCAAAGGCCATGGAGCCATCCTTAGTGCCTGAGGCCAACTCATTCCAATCTGAGGCATAGCTGCAGGAGGGGGAGAAAGAGAGAAAGAGAGACAGAGAGACAGAGAGAAGTAAGAGGGGGCGGGGTGGAGAAGCACTTCTCCTGTGTGCCCTGACTGGGAATCAAATCCTGGATATCCATATGCCAAGCTGACATAAGCACATTTTTTTAAACTTGTGACACTATAGAAAAAAAATAGCTTTATACTAATATTAGCCAGATAAAGAGAATAACTTTCTGAGGAGACAGTGATACTGATGAAAGAAAATAGAAACAAACGAATAAGAAGGAGATGGTCGGAGACGAAAAAAAAAAAAAGGATGGAACCTAGCAACTGAAGAGAAGGAAAGAATGAGAGAGATTCTAATAAATTCCAGTCCTAGATTTCCAGAAAGGGCTGCCAAAATCCAGACACATTGGAATTAATGCATTCGACAATCATCATTGGAATATCTGACCCTTGAAGCTGTGTTTTATGGGTCAAGATTTTGAGTCCTATAAGACACTGAGAATGAACTGGAAGTGAAGAAATAAAGATCACAGAGCCACCCAAGAGAAAGGATGTGTTTGATTTTTGGAGTGTTAAAGTACACTTTTTTTTTTTTTTTGACAGAGACAAAGAGAGAGACAGACAGATGGGAACGGAGAGAGATGAGAAGCATCAATCATTAGTTTTTTCATTGCAACACCTTAGTTGTTCATTGATTGCTTGCTTGCTCACATGTGCCTTGACCGTGGGCCTTCAGCAGACCGAGCCACCCCTTGCTGGAGCCAGCGACCTTGGGTCCAAGCTGGTGGGCTTTTTTACTCAAACCAAATGATCCCACGCTCAAGCTGGGGACCTCGGGGTCTCGAATCTGGGTCCTCGGCATCCCAGTCCGACGCTCCATCCACTGTGCCACCA
Source organism: Rhynchonycteris naso (assembly GCA_037038555.1). NCBI lineage: Eukaryota > Metazoa > Chordata > Mammalia > Chiroptera > Emballonuridae > Rhynchonycteris > Rhynchonycteris naso. The sequence continues at coordinate 78,940,117 of CM072997.1, forward strand.
CCTGGTCAGGCAAAGTACACTTATTTTAAAATTATACGCTTTTCCAACATTAAGTGTTAACAGGTCACCAATTTAAGAAAAATAAAAAGTGGTTAGTTTTTCACAGACCAAATTGCTCACTATTGTTTTCAGGATAAAAATAACACAGTCAACCCTAAATTATTTACTTGTTTTTAGCACTATTTTCTCCAATCCATGTTCACAGCACATTGTAGTTCATATTTGTTTAACCTGCAACCATTTGACAACAATATCTATGATTTCCTCACTCCCATCTACTAAGATGGAATTTTTTAAGTTTTTTAAAAATTGTCATTAATGATTCATTTTACCCATTTAAGACCTTACAAAAATGGGGTTTTTGACTTCTATTATGCCCTTAAGTGTCTTGCTACTTTGACAACACAATTTCACTGACTTCCAAAACTGCTTCATTTTTCTGCACTTAATTATTCAATCCAACTAAAATTAACTTTTCAAAATAGCATTCTTTTAACATGCCAGTTACAAACCTGACTACAAAGAAAGTTCCCTGTATTTTGAAGGATCAAAAGTTCTATACATATTTCAGGCCAAACTGTTTGAATTAATGGATCATCTTTACTGTATAGTATATTTAAGAATCTGAGATTTTTCTCCAATTTGTCTTTTTATCATGACTGCTTTATCCTCTGTGAAATCTATTTGTATTATTTCTGTGTTACCATTTCTATCCTCATTTGGTTCAAAGAACTTCAGTTAAAACACAAACCCCTTGTTTGTCATAAGCACCAATATGAATCTTCCTTTGTTAACCTGTGCTTGATTTCCTTAGTATTCTAAGAAATGTCTTTAATGGAGAAACTTTATTTAGAAAGCTATTGCCATATCTATTGAGAAATCACCAATTTGACTTATCCATTTAACTTATCAGCCCAGAACTAACAAACAACATGTATACATTTGGCAGAGTTTACCAACTCAGGAGCATGGCTTTTCTTTGCTATTATGAGGAGGCCAACATTAATGGCAATGACCCTGGGTTTTGCACTTAAGAAGCACAGTGCCCTATCTGCCTAGTGTTAGACTTTAGGTTGGGTCTATGGCCTCTCAAAAGGACAGGACCAATCCTCAAGCACAGGGTAGCACTTCTCAGTACTACAAGCTTGGCTGTGGGAGACTGGTGCAACATTATATAATGTATACCTTAATTTAATTAAATAAATAAATATCATATAGTTTCATATCAGAACAAAAGTGGTAACAACTAGGATTTGGGCAAAATACTACACTATCTTAAAATCATCTTATATTTAAATATTCTTTAAAATTTACATGAAGTTCCCAGAGAATTTTTTATTTGGCAAAGTAATTTTTGTAAAAAAATATGCAATTTGGCCTTTAAATTATTTTAACCTTTATTATAGAAACAATGAATGCATTATTATATGGATTGCTAAATATGTAACCTATCTCCTATGCATTTAAAAGTTTATTTTCATGGAAGCCTAAATGCCTATATAAATTTTGCAGTTAGATATGATGGTATGTTTTCAATGACAACACTTCCTTGTCCTAAAGATCTAAAGATTGAGATTATTCTTTTAGGGAACATCTATCTAGTCTTCAAGTAGAAACATCCTGGAGTTTGTAGAAGTTTCAGTTTGTTTGTTTTTTAAGTGAAAGGACAGGAGATAAACAGACTCCCTCATGTGTTCCAACTGGGGTCCACATGGCAATTCCCATCTGGGGCCAATGCTCATATCAACTGAGCTATCCTTAGTGCCTGAGGCTGACACTTGAACCAATAGAGCTACTGGCTGCGGAAGGAAAATAAGGGAGAGAAGAGGGAGAAGAAAGGAAAGAGAAGCAGATGGTCGCATCCTCTGTGTGCCCTGATTGGGTAGGAGGGAGGGATCAAACCTGGGATGTCCTCATGTTGGGCAGATGCTCTATGCATTGAGCCAACTGACCAGGGCCAGAGTTCCAGTTTTTAAAGATATTACAACCAAAAAGATTTATCAAATGCCACTATGTTCAAAACTGTTTAGAATCAAAATATTAACCCACAAAAACGTTAAGCTTTTATACTGACAAAGTGTTCTTCTTAGTTTCCTATGATGAAGAAGAAGAAATAAAAGAGAAGATCAGATTGATTTAAGAAACAGGGTTATGAGCTTTTGTGATTTTATAAAGGTTGAACTTCTCAGGATGGGTGAAAGAATAATATGGTTCTGATTAAACTTTGATATGCAGAAAAGGCAATGAAAACTACAGCAAACCTCTGCCTCTGAACCACCAAGGGGTAAGGAAAACAGAGCAGGCCTTGTCTAATATACATGCAAAAAAGTCAGGTTGCTCAAACCACATGTGATAACATCCAATAAGTAGGGTATAAGTAAATATTTGTTATGGGGACTATTCAGTGAGAATAAAAAGTACTTATTCATTTCACTTTGGACACTCCCTTTGCATTTAAACAGAAGATTGGACTAATAAAAGCTCACCATTTGGTCCTAGATAAACAGACTGCTCAAGGAAAAAAGCTCTAGCCATTGTAAAGCTAGACCAGTTAGAACCAATTGGTTACAGGGGAGGTTGATCTGCAAAGCTTTGCTGGCATTTGGGAACTTCTGTGACAGACTACAGGAAGAGATCTTACTCTTCTTTAACTTGCTGGATGGCCTGCAAGCTACTACGGGAGTCCCTTCCCCCTAATCCATACTGTTCAATTGTCAGGAAAGCTTGTAAACAGGAGCCTCCATCAGTTACCTCAGAGTGGTTTGAACAAACTAACATCATAACAAGAGTGTTTATGGAAAAATGCTTAAGCACTGAAGCAGAAAGGGCTTAGCGCTGATCAGACCTCTCTTCCACCTTTATTCTTCACTGTTCACATTGAAATGCAAATATCAGTGCAGGGTTTCCACTGGCTTGCCACTCACAAATTGAAAAGCAGTTTTTATCTATGCAAATGTAAGCATGGTAATTGAAGTTAATCAATCAATGCTAGCTTTCACTAAAACCTTGAACATGATTGAATAAAGTAATTATCATTCAGCAGAAAATGATGAAGTTGTAGACAGCATGAACCTTATTAAAGGAGGATTTTGAGTCACAATGGCTTAATTTAGCTAACAGCCCAGCCTTAGCTCAAGCAACATACTACTCTTGCTGCCTAGAATTGTTTTATGATTAAAAACAACAACAATAATGAGGGTGGGGAAATTATAGGTAAGGGTAAAGCAGGGGTTTTTTATTATTATTTTCATAGTGCTAGATTAATAATAAAATAAATCCCTACTAGTTATACTACAAAGGGGAGGCCATAATTGACATCTTTAAGAAAAAAACTAGTGAACAGAGATTGTTATGACATTTTTGATATGGCCAACAGCAACAACAGGCTCTTAATGCTATTATGATATTTTTTAATATAAATGGATGAAATAAATGAGCATCTCAGAAGTCTTTGTAAAATAAAACCAAAATTAGAAAAATATTTTCATGTAAAAAGTAATATATTAAGATATCATAAATTGAATGCTAAACTCTTAAGAGTATGACTTCAAACAATTTTTTCTTTACTGATTACAGCAGTTTCAATAACAGAACATATGCTTCATTCTGCACAGCCTTTCAAATACTTCATTTTTCTGGAGTGGCTGATTCAATAACTTGTCT